>OZ020263.1:12958486-13321514 GCA_963971285.1 Astropecten irregularis
GAACTGCGAGGAAAGTGAGAGTTTTACGGGATGTTGTGACTCGCAAAATACGAAGCTGCAGGCGGCAGCCATTTTTATCTCAAAACGCCCTCTGTCGTATACACGTACCGACGGCCGGTTCAGTCCCATGATTTGTGCACGGTCGACCAAGAGTGGTCAAGAGTGTTGTCCGTCAGTGGTCAGTGGTATACGGTAATCTTTCCATTTACCGCTACAACACTTGCTGAAAGCCCACAAATTTGGTCGATGAAAACAAGTTAAGGGCAAATCAAGCCGTGTATTTGACAAGTTTTCACTGAACTTCCCGCATGCTAACGTACGCAACTACGCACGCATGCACCACGTTTCATTAAATAGCCGTAGAATAATTTAACCGGTAGGTAAAACTTGCAGCCAATCACATGGCGTGTTTAAAGTTAGGTACAGCCAAAGCGCAAGTTGATAGAACACGATATATTCACGTTGTTTATCATGAATAAAAAACAAACCTTCGAAATGTTCAGCTAAAGTCATCATCGGAAACAGAAGAAAAAAACCCGAAAAAACATTTCAATTGGTTTACCAAACTATTGTGAGGAAATTCAACGGCCAGTTTTGTTTAATAGCGCCATCATAATGCGTTTCTAACGATAGGCCTACTCAATGGGGCAACCTTCATAAAGTGCCTGTTTGTTTAACGCACAGGATCACGGATTCTACTGATCCGGATCCCATCCCTGCAAATTTGAGATCCCGCGCGTTAAACAAACAGGCCCAAAGTGTTCTACAATAATTGTTACACTCTACAAGTAATTTGTAGAACTTTGAAACTGACATGTTCCTTCAATAACATGAAGATGAAACAAAACTCGTTCACCATAAATTATACGCGATATGCACTTCTACTGCTCTGCTCTTTTTTTTGTACACCGTGACCGTAGACGTAAAGAAATGTAAGACATACCACAAGACTGTTGTTGATTTACACATTCTCTTTTATTATGATTTCACTCTATATCCAATTTCCAGAGCAAAAAAAAAAATTTAACCAACCAAACCAAAATCAGTCAAATACATCAAAAATGTAACATCATTTAATAGTAATTCACACGTCTCAACCGTTATAAACACTCTTCCATGAACGAGAAGGCTTTTTCTTCAAATTGTCCAAAATACAGTACAATAATTGCATATTTGTGTGTCTGTTAGTGCGGCTGCTAAATAGCGCGATGGAAGTGTGAGGTATGCGTGTTATATAATATCAAACGAGACCAAATGTTCAATTAGATCTTGTATTTGTGGGAGCAGAGGAACTACCCATCTGTTAAAATGCCCTTGACATGTAGGCCTGACGTTCTCTCAACTTGTCGAACGTGCCAACTGGTTCCCTTCCCAAGTCCAGTTTGTACTTCCTGCATATGCAACTTCAGAATAGGCTTAAGGTTGCAGCGAATAATTTGCTCGGAAATAATACACAGGAGCCGAAAGGTGTTCAATTCAAGTCATGTTGAAATCCTTAACTATGAACCTGGCTCAATCTCAGTACTTAAGATCACTCTATCTTAACCCCACGCCAAGCAGGCCCTGCCCTCTTAACAAACTGCTATGTTGGCCTACGTTCCTCGGATTCCAAAAAAATGTCTTACAAAATAGCAGAGTAAACGGTATGCATGACCCGACTCATTTTGGTACACACCGACACTGAGGCCCATGCCACACGAGGCGATTTACAGGCAATCAGTTCACGGCAATCTCCCAGAAGAAATAACATTCATCATTAAATTTTCATATGGCCCAAGTATAAGGGCCTAGTAATAATATTACTACAGTATTGCCTTTATAGCGATTTGAAAGTGCGTATGTATGATTCAGTGCGGATCGGTGCTCAGCGTCTATTAAATTCAACCTGCGACCAGGGGCCAATTTCATAGAGCTGCTTAGCATAAAAATTCGCTAAGCATGACAATTCTGTCTTAGTAAACACAGGATTAACAACCAAAATAATGGTATCACTTGCAATTGTTCTTTGGCTGTTGTTTGCCGACCATGAATATCAAATGGAATTTTCAATGGTGGTTTGTTTTGTTGGGCAAGCTATTTTTGTGGTAAGCAATTTTTTTGTGCTAAGCAGCTCTATGAAATTGGCCCCAGACAACATCCATAAAAAAAAGTGTGAATTGTGCTTACTGAAGTATCGTGTGCTTCTTACTTCTTAAGCTACCTTTTCAAGATAAATTTCTGTTTTTAATTGTTTTCTTTTGTCTATTTCTTTTTATCATCATCATTATTATTATTTACACACAGAAACATAAACCACTCAAAGTGTAAAGGCCTATTTACACATACGCGACTTTGTCGCAGCGACTTAGTCGCGCGTCAAAGTCGCACACGCGCAGCTGTTCAAAAGTAAGCGATATGTCGCCCGACTTTTTCCAAATTTTGTAATAAAAATCAAAATCAGACCTTCTCTTTTTCAAAAAATTGCCACCTTATATGACTCATCTTCTTCGTGCTCGGAAAAATACATTTTGCTTAGGGGCCTACTGGTTTTTTTGGCAGCTAGAGTGATCCTATACCCTCAGGAGGAGATCATAATGGCATAATTATGTTGTCTTTTCACATTGGTGTCTATATTATGTTTGTTGGATGCTTAAGACAGTTAATTATATTTATGGACCTCAGTTATTATTTTCTTGTCAATCTTTGCCAAGCAATCAAATAAGCTGGCATGTGAGGACATAGGGAAATACGTGTGCAACTTTTTTTGTCGCGCGACAAAATCACTTTCAATTTGATTTCAAAAAGTCGCGCGACAAGTCGCACTACTTTGTCGCGTAAATGTAAACACGCCCATTGATTTGTGCGCAGTTAAAAATACACGCGACATTGTCGCGCGACAAAGTCGCGTATGTGTAAATAGGCCTTAAAATCACGCCAAATTCTTTTTTTCCCGACGGTTTTGTTTTCTTGCAAAAATATTTCACACTGTCTATCAATTTTCAAAACTCATAGTGTGTATTCGGGCTAGTTTTACAAATTCAATGCAGCTTTTCGATTTTTTCTCCCTTAATTTGCAAAGCGCCAAAAAAACGAGTATTAATTCTTCAGTCATTTGCTGACGAGAAACTTGAAAAATTGTTAATTTCGAAAATTGGACACGACAAATTTGACAAGCATTCCTGGGGCCGATTTCATAAAACTTACGACACATCGCAGAGTTAAGACGCATCCTTTCTCTATGGACTCACCGCATAGATGCAACGCGTCACAGCTATGACGCGTCGCAAATCGAGTTGCGACGCGTCGCGGAGCTTTATGAAATCGGCCCCTGGTGCCTCTGACCAATCTAAAAATGTGCAATGTGATGAATGAGTTAATAATTATAATGCAGTGCAACACTAAACGTTATAAGTATAACCGCAAAAAACGTTACTTTCTCTGTTATGTTTTCCTTACCCTAAAAAAAAATGTATAGTAAATTTCAATTTTGTTTTGTTTTTAATAACTTAAAGCCAGTTCATCTAATTAATCACTGGGCTCCACATGCATGTTACAATGACATGGCAACTACCCAACATTCCAGTATGTATATTAATTATAATCTCCAATTATGAATTTTAATATCATCTTAGACTTCTAGAAGTTTCTATCAGCCAGCCAGTGGTATATATTTTTTTTACAGGCCTGACGACCTTTTACTTTTGCAAAGTTCCACAATCTCCACCTAGCTTTCGTTCTATTTTATTCCTGCTCTATTAAATTTAGTACCATTCTGAATAGTCACCCTTAAAAAAAATGAAATAATATTATGAATGTGTGTTCTTTTCTAATTCATTAATCATATCTCAAAAATTATCCACAAGTGCAACTAGGCTTAATTCAACCGCCAATAGGCCTACAAAATGGATGACATTCTCCGTTTATGTTTTTTTTATCACGTAGCAAAATTTTGAAAATTCGAGAAAAAGGAAAGAAGAAATATCAAGAACAGATTTCACTCACTCAATAGACCTAAAGGCACTTGTTAAAAAGCACAAATGGATCTGGACCAGAAAAAAAAATTGAAATTAAAAGAGCACGGAAAAAATCATAAACTAAAATAAATGTACTGTTTGACGGGCCAATATGATGCCGAAACATGAAAAGGAATACTGGGATTAAAGTTGCCATTTTACTAAATAAGTTCATTCGTGAAATAAACTGTGCTTTGTAAAATGGATGCTTGAAACTATAGACCCTAAGCGATGATCGCAAATCGTTTAGGGTGACATCGGCCCCTGAACAGATTCGGGAAGAGTCCTGTCTCTAAATTGCCTGGGAGGTTAAATAGAGGTTCAAGCATGGTATTGGATGTGATAACGAATGAAAGAATGAAATATATGGCGATGAGGGAATGGGGGTGATGAAGGGTGTTTGAAAGCAATTGAGTGGAAGTAGATAAAATGGGTAACGATTCTATTAAATCTATATGCGTCTCATCCAAAAAACCACACTGCTATATTACCAAAATGACTCCGGCTTTCTCCATCTTAACCACCGCTAAATCCTACTTCAGTTGCACCAACTATTTGAACTTCGTGTCCGGCGCTCACAACGCAACGAGCAATCAGCATAAGCACCCATGCCCACCTCCAACCGACACGATGCAGCAGTTTGCCCAATGAAGATGAGAATTGCAACGGCAAAAACTAAAATATACAGACGTGCAATAGTGCAATCACCGCAAGCCTTGTATAAATTTAATTTACACTTTACATACATCCAGTCCGTATTCTTATTGAAAGAACAACTGCCTTCAAGGAATTCCCAAACCAGCGCACGACCACCCAAGATACCCAGCCCCGTGATGTAAAGCTCCCCGGGTACAATTCAAAGCTCAAATTTTCATTATGGTCCGCGAGTTCATTTGTCAAACTGAAAAGGTTTCACACAAACGCATAAAAAATGCAAAAACAAAATGAAAGAAAGAAACGAAGAAGTTGCAGCAAGTTAATAATGTAAACAATTCGGTCGAAACTGTAACCATGGTATCACGAGACAGACTACTGAATTATTCAAATTCCGTCGAATGGCGCGATAAAAACCAAAAAAAGTACAGCCCTGTTTCGGATTTCTGACAAAGCCAGGAGGGATATCAAAATGAAATCTTGAAGGTTTTTTTTCTTGGACCCCCAAAAAAACGATCAGGGGAGATTTGATGGCAGTGTTCGATATCTTGAAATTCCATTCAAGGTAGGAAGGGTGAAAAAGTCCAAACATTTTCAGTTTTACAGAGAAAGTTTGTCAAAAATGAAAAGGCTTCTATAAAAAAGACGCGCAAAGCATGAAATGTTGCATCACAGGCTTAATAATGATCAGGCACCGTGACCTTCGTCAGACCGGTTTTTTTAGAAGCCAGTGCAAAAAACCAATCCTATTTGAGATTTATCTAAAATCTGCTTAAATAGCTACAAACTTTCCTCTTGTGCAGGATGTAAGGTATTGACCACACAAGGGTTGACTGCATCAAAGCAATATTGTTGTTGTTGTTGTTGTTTTTAGTTGATCTTCACGGCTTCGCTAAGGAGGTTGTCCAGTTCTGTCAAATGGGTGAATTTGTTGCCGGTTGCCGTGGCTGATGAAGCAGGCCGCCCCGCATACCTATAGACGAGACAAAACTCGGTTTTAAAAACAATTCAATGCCTGAGACACTAAGTCGCCAAAGCTAAAATGTACGGGGTATAAATTTGTGAAATTGGCCCCATGCTGGTGCTCTGAGGGGCGTGTCCCTTTGGGGGCGTGTCCCTATGGAGGACGAGGAAAGAGGACTAGATGGAGGTGTTCAAGAAGACTGTGAGGGTTCTACTCACGTGCATCGGCGCTTCCAGTTGGCAGCCGTGTGAATGCGTGCCTGGACATAGTTCCACGCACCCATGTTCTTATGCTCCTCCTGCACCCACTGGATCTCAGCGTTCGGGTACTTGTTCAACTCCTCGATAATGAGGTCGTAGGGGAAAGGTGAAATCTAGGAGAGAAATTACAAACAAACAAATCGAATGAAAATGAACTCATGGATACAATGGAAGAAAATAAGTGTCAAGAAAGATTTGAGGCTTTGCATGGTGACAATTGGTTTGTGGATCGGTTTGCGGAAACACCATGTAAGAATCGTTTGTACTTTCGCACTTCTATTCGTTCACACTTCTCGTAAGGTCTCAACGTTTCGACTAGCCTGCTCTAGTCTAGGTCTCCTGATGATGACCAAAGAACGATTTTTACATGGTGTTTCTGCAAACCGATCCACATAACTAAATTAGTGTCGTTTCTGCAGTTGTGGCAAAATAAGAACTCTTTAGAAGCAATCAACCAAGAAGTCTCTTACCTGCTCGAGTCGAGTGATGGCAATGTCTGCCGTGAGGTCGTTCTTTTCCCTCTCACGTAGCACGTCGTAGTAGACCTTCCCGGAGCACAGAAGCAGCTTGCGGACGCCCTTACCGTTCCGCGAAGCCTCCCCATCCTCGCTGATGACGCGCTGGAACCTGGTGCCTGGACATAGGCAAGGAAAGAGATGAATAGGGAAACACCGTGCAATTGCTGTTCACAGGAGTTGAAAGAAATGTTCTTCGGCTGACTACTAGACAATAAAAAGTCGACAGCCTACCCATTCTGAAGCTTCCTTTGACGTCCTGAATTCCAGAGAATCAGCAATAACCAAAAAATCAACTGCTTCCAGGGGTGCGTTCCACTCCAGCTAACTATACGCATGGCGCACAATGTGCGACAACGTTTTCAAACCGGAACGCGCTGTTCACCAAACACTCACACAACGTTTGCCTAACATAGCTAACGGTGTAGAGGAGGTGTTTGCTGAAGTTGGCTAACTACATTGAATGAAAGATGGATGCAGTACGCAACACATGTTCGCCATTTGTTGCTTGTGCGTTCCACTTCAAAATACAAGCATAACGCAAGCATCGCGAACATGTTTGTGTATGTTCGCGCAAGCGGAACACACCGCTGGATTTCAATGACTGGAAGCACCGAGGTAACTGTCTCCACACCGTTCAGAACATCCAAGTAATCGTTTAGACCAGGGATCATTCACCCCCCTAAAATGGATTCAAATTGAGACTCACCTTCAACCATGTCATCAAAAGAAGATTTCGCCTCGGGATGGCGAAGAAGACTCTTAGGTGTGAAAATGATGAGCTGCGGATAAGAGAGAGAGAGAGAGACGTTGCTTAGCAACAATCGCACCTCCACGATGCTGACAACCAATCTGGAGCCATTTTCACGGCCCTGCTTAGCACACAAATTTGCTAACCATGAAATTTCTGTCTTAATAAAAACATGACTAACAACCACATTTCCATGTGTTGTGTATCACTTGTGATTGTTCTTTGGCTGTTGTTCGTTGACCATGAATATCAAATGGAATTGGTCATGGTGGTTTGTTTTATCGGGCAAGACATTTTGTGCTAAGCATTTTTGTTTTGTGCTAAACAGCTCCATGAAATTGGCCCCCGGTTGCTAGAGCCAGTGAAATTACATCGATCATCCACACTGCTCTTCCTGATATTGCGGAATACCAGCCGCCGAACCAGGCGCAAGCAATGATTCGTGGCTGGTGCCCTGAGTTGGCAACACAATGTGCATATGAAACTGGTGCCCAACTAGTTTCCACTGGTACCCTGCCAGCTTCACTACAATGAGTACCTATGCATTGGTTTCCTGTAATATTTTAGGAGTTGTTAAGTCGATGTGGGTTTTGAACCTATTTAAGCCGGTTCCTAGATAGTTGGGTGAGGCAAATGTGGTCAACTCACCGGTTTCCTGAAGGGTAGCATGATCTGCCTGCGCAGGATGTGGAATATGTTCGCCGGTGTCGTGCAGTTGGCAATCTGCCAATTACAATCGTACAGCTGGTTGACAACAAAATCCTCGCTGAAGGCCTACATTTCAACAAAAAGAGAAAACAAATCATTAACACAATAATGTACCAAGCAGCTCTGTGAAATTGAGCCCAATCAAATCCGGTCGTCACTTCTTGACAATGACAGGCCAAGTGTAAAGGAAAACTAGGGCCTTTTCCAAGCCCTGGCTCTGGCTTCGACTCTGTCATCCAAATGCTGAAAATACAGGCTGTGGCTTTCCACTGAAGCTGCGGCTCAGTTGTGGGATTCAAAACAAAGTATGTACTTGCAAGCCATAGCCAGAAGCCTATATTTCAATATCTACTGAATGGATGTACAAGAAGGAGCTGGAGCACAAGCCAAAGCAAGAGCCAAAGTTAGAGCCAGAGCAGGAGCCAAAGTTTGGAAAAGGCCACCTAGACTTCCTGCTGATTATCGATGGGTCTGAGTTTTCTTTCAGAGTGTTGCCCTTCGCAATTCTCACCGGTATTACGTCAGGGTCGTCGTTGCTCATCTGTAGGAAGCGTTCGATGCGCGCACTGGAGTGCTCCGGTCCCTGTGGGGGGAATAAATCGGACAACAAATTCAAGAGGAGAATTTAAACACGAAACAGCAGTCAACATCATCACGGGTTAAGCATCATTTTGGAATTTTTAATTCAACATCATAGCCATGGAATATAATGGGGATTTCCTGTTGTGCATTGGGGTAGGATAGGAATTTCCTATGGTCTTACCATGCCTTCGTAGCCATGGGGAAGTAGCATGACTATACCGCTCTGCCGACACCACTTTGCTTGACCGCTGGATATGAACTGGTCAATAATGCACTGGGCGGTGTTGTGGAAATCCCCAAACTGAGCTTCCCAGATGACCAGCGAGTGAGGGTTGGTCATGGAGAAACCCAGCTCAAAACCTGCCGCGGAAAAAGGGAAAATAAAATAGTCTTTGGCTTCACCGTGAGAAAAGCAACACTATTTGCATTTTAAGAAAGATTTGAGGCTTGGTGACAATTGGTATGTGGATTGGTTTGCGGAAACACCATCGTACGTACTTTCAAGCTGTTTCGTTCGCACTTCTCGTAATTAAGGTCTCAACGTTTCGACTAGCCTGCTCTAGTCCTCATCATCAACAGTATTTGTATTTTCATTTTACTCACCCAAGACGGCAAACTCGGACAGCGAGCTGTTACAGACGGTGTAGTGGGCTTGGTCGGGGTACAGATTGTTTAAAGGGAGCAGGTACTTCTTGTCAATGTTCTGGTCGTGCAGAATATGGTGACGGTGACTGAAATACGAAAAAAACGAACAAATTAGAAAAACAGAAATCAAAGAATACATGAAGGCTAATCACGAGTCATAGCAAAAAGATTATGGATGAGCAGACGTAATATTTGACACTGTCACAAAAAATCAGACTACAAAGTGCCGGAATGAGCCAGAAGTTGGCCATGTCTAAATATTCGTCCATTCGGTAAAAGCTATAAACCAAGAGTACTGGCCTCCCCCCCATGCAATCATCATCATCCACCAGCTGATTTCACGAAATTTCGCGTAACTTACGCAAACAAGTGAAAACAACTGACAGGGGACATAACAGATCTGCCTGTGAGGAAAAACAATCTGAAATCCGAATCACAAAAACCTACAATCAGATAAAAATCTGAGATAGAGATCTCATCTGTCATCTTTACCTGAAGGTTCCTCTCTCCACGTCCTGTCCGCTCAGCCGGACGTGGATGCCTTCTTTCAGGAGGCTGCCGAACGCCAGAGCCTCGCCCAGACCCCAGTCGATGGTACGGTTATTCACCATGTCCATGCGGCTACGCAGGACTCGCTTCAGACCTACAAGAGAGAGAGAGAGAGACCGAAGAACAAAAACTAGGAATCAAAAACAACACTTGGAACTACCTTTATATCCCAAACTCTATCCAGTGGATGGAGCCAATCACAATCCACCTCGAGTCACAAGATTGCAAGAAATGTCCAATCGATGGCAACTCGGACATGTTTTCGAAAGTTAATAACATGTACCGATATCCAGATAGCATACAGTCATCCATTTTAATGATCTAAGACGTCCACAGTGCAAACCCTCTGACAGTGGTGAATTTTTTATTGATGTCCTACCTCCATGAAGGCTGTAATTCTCGGGAACGCTGCTGAATTTGACTCCAATGTCACGCAGAACATCCTCGCTTATTCCGGTCGGCGGGTAACGAATGGGCACGTCACTCTTGAAAAAACCTGTCCAAGAACAAAAATTGCATAATTTGGCGTAGAAACTTCAAGTCTCTTTGTTTTTCGTAATCCTCAAATCCTTACGGCAGAAACCCTGACGGAAAGAAATTTGTCAGTAAAGGCTTCTTTACTGGTGGTAGGGCAACAAGGTATCTTGTCCAAGGACTCAGGCACCACAATTTCCTAACTCTGAGCTTGAAACCCAATAATCTGGGTCAAAATTTGAGGCTCTGCTTTATATTTCACGAATGATCCTTAGGCCGTGATCCGGTTTTCCTCCCTCCACAAAAATCAAACATTTTCAATCTCAGGCTGTACTCCGTGATCATATATGGGTTGATGTGGCTGGCAGCCAAGGGCGCCCATGAAAGCCTGCTACTCGATCATGTTGAAGTCGCATCCTTCGCAATTCAGCACCCCAGCTGCCAGTAAGGATGATTAGCCTCCCAAATTATTATTATTATTATTATTATTATTACCTGTCCATGGCGAGTCCAGCCAGTCCGAGTTCTTGACCCGTTGGACGGTCTTAGCATTCATGTATGCGTCCTCACATATCTTATCATAAGCTACAAGTTCCTCCTGTGTATTCAGTCAGAACAAACGAACAAAATCTTTCAAAATGCTCGACACCAATTTCAACGCCAATTTCACCAACTTAATCACCAACATTTGCTTAAGCACCAAAAACCCTGTGAAATAAAATCATTGCCAGCCAAAACTCCTTGTGAATGTTGTGCTCAGCAAACAATGGCCGAAAACAAGTCAGAAGCAGTAAACATCACATGAAAAATTTGGTTGGTAATCCTGTTTGATCAAGGAAGACTTTTCATGGCCGCGAATCAACCCCAGTATTTACCTCGTACTCTGCCTCTGTCATGACACCTTCTTTGATCTTGTCTTCGGCATACATGGACAGAACGTGCTTGTGGCTACGGATCTTCTTGTACATGAGGGGCTGGGTGAACATAGGCTCGTCCATCTCGTTGTGGCCGTTGCGACGATAGCACACCTGATGAAATGAAGAAATATTTGCATCAAAACGAATTCAAGATACAAGGGGTCTTTCTCAAAGCTCGGCTCAGGCTCAGGCTCTGGCTCCATTTCGTGAATCGATTCTAAAATAACGGGTATCAAAATAGAGGCTTTTGGCGGCGGTTTGGAAGTAGATCCTCTGGTTTGAAAAAGAAAACAAGAGTTTCAGCTTCTATGTAAAACCACAACCTATATTTTCAAGGGGTCTTTCTCAAAGCTCGGCTCAGGCTCCAGCTCCATTTTGTGAATCTATTCTAAAATAATGGGTATCAAAATAGAGGCTTTTGGCTGCGGTTTGGAAGTAGATCCTCTGGTTTGAAAAAGAAAACAGAACTTCAGCTTCTATGTAAAACCACAAACTATATTTTCAGCATATGGATGACAGAGACGAAGCCTGAGCCGGAGCCGAGGTTTACGAAAGGCCCAAGAAACATTCTGTCTCCTGACAATGCACGCCCTCAAGAGTACATAGAGGGAAAAAACTCACCAGGTCGATGACGACGTCCTTGCCGAACGTGCACCGCCACTGTGAGGCCACCTGGCAGACGTACATGACGGCCTCCGGGTCGTCGGCGTTGACGTGGAAGATCGGCGCGTTGACGACTCGGGCCACGTCCGTGCAGTACGGCGAGGAACGAGAAAAGCGGGGATCCGTGGTGAAACCGATCTGCAGGATGCAAGAAACCAATCCCAACCGTGAAAATATACATCAGAAGTCCCAAACACTCATTCTCCTTACATTTCCCATCGTACTCTACATTTACTATTTCAGTTCAGAGGCTGAACATTTGTTTCTAACCTTTCTAAAGTACTTTCCTTGACAAATCACACCCCCACCATACTAGGCTTATTAAAGTTGAGGTCTGTGCTTATCTTATGTGTACTAACCTGATTGTTGACCACAACATGGATGGTGCCGTGAGTGGAGTAATCGGGCAGGTCCGACAGATGGAAGGTCTCGTAGACAATGCCCTGTCCTGCAAACGCCGCGTCACCGTGCATCAAAATGCTCATCACCTGACGACCAAATCATCCAATCAGAAAACTATGAAGCCTCGCAATGCTTGGTTTTTTTCCACGTTCAAAAAATTGATAATTATTTTCGAAACATATGCTCTCTTTGTCTCTCGATAACAAGCGAGGAGAACCTACCCTCTTGCCTTCTGTATCTCCTCGGTAGAACTGTTCAGCCCGAACCTTGCCTTGCACCACAGGGTCTACAGCCTCTAGATGCGAGGGGTTGGCCACGATGGCAAGATGGATGTCCTTCTTACTGATGTGATTAAAGCGCGAATGGGCCATGCCAAGATGATATTTGACATCACCGGATCCCTGTTGGACAATGACAATGACACATTGACACAGTGATACAATGGGGATTGCTTGTCAAACCAAGTCCCACAGAGTTTACTGCATAATAGCTGGGGCCAATTTCATGGAGCTTCTAAGCACAAAAAAATTGCTTAGCAGAAAAATGCCTCGCTCAATAAAACAAACCACCATTGGAAATTTGATATTCATGGTCAGTAAACAACAGTCAAAGAACAATCACAAGTGCTACACATGGACATTTGGTTGTTAATCCTGTTTTTAAGAAAGAAATTTCATGGTTAGCTAATTTTTGTGCTAAGCAGGGCCTAGAACCAAGTGCTTGAGTAACATGGCAGGGATTGTCATGTAATTTCTGTTTCTTTGGAGCTGGTTGTTACACTTACTTCGTCGGCCGCCTCGAGCTTAGAGTCAAACTGGCAAAAGAGATGCTCCAACGGCTTGCGAGCGACATTCGCCAGAACATTCAGACGACCACTGTGCACAAAAATGGAGAAAAAGACACAAAATAACAGTACATGTTTTGTAATTCAGAAGACAATTTTCATTCATGAGTTGGGATTAGGGGTTTGTGTTCCATAAAAATGGCTGAAATGGGAAATAATGGTCTCTCAAACTGTGCTGTTTGCTGCTTATCTTTTAAGTTTCAGGCTAAATAATCAGTTTCATTTTTTCAAACCCACTGGATTATTCTACCTCTTTTCTTCAAGTTTCATGTCCAATTCTCAAACGTTTCTCACAAATTCACAAAAAAACAGAGGACAGATACTGATAAACAAAAATTTTAAATGACAAAAACAACAAATTGTCAACATCTTCTGCTAGAATTATGGTAGCAATACACGATACATGATTTACAAACTCGCTGCATACTGCAGTACACTCAGTATGTAATTACACTGTCATTCAGCTTATCCGATGTAAAACATCCACGAACACGGAAAACAACAAACGAAAATCAATATGTACATACCCAGAGGACAAAAATCTGTTTTTGATGGTTTATTTAATTTTTTTTTTTGGTTAGCACGAGCACGAGTAGGCACCTAATTATTAAACGAAGATGCCCTTAGCCCGGCCATTGGCGCAGGGGTAATTCTCTTGATGCAGGGCTCTAGGGGGCAACAGTGTGCCGCTCACTCACCGGTGGGGCATGCCGATGACAAAACTCTCCACTCCTTGCCCGCTGCAGACGTCGATGATGCTCTTGAGGGCTGGCACGAGCACCTCACATCCCTCCAGGCCGAACCTCTTCTCAGCCGACCACTTCCTGGCTAGAAACTCCTCAAATCTGACGACGAAAGAAAAACAAACCAAAATAAAGTACAAACAAAATAAATAAGCAGACTTTAATATGCAAGCGAAAGCGACGTGAAAAACAACTATTGTACAGGGAGTTATGAAGCACTTCATCATAATTTACCGTTGTGTATTCTACAATCTTTTCATTCGGCAAAGTAATCCAGACAAAAATTCTGAAATCTTGACAAGGCGAAAGAAAAAACAAACATGCGATTGGGACATGAAAAACAACCATTCTCCACTGAGCTATTACGGCCCTCAAGCATAATTTACCATGTTTATTCTACACATTGTTTTTTTTTTCACTCAACAAATTATCCAGCCAAAATCCTTTAAAACTGAACAAGGAATGAAGGACAAAACAGAAAAAAAAAATATCCCCAATTTAGACCCCCCCCAAAAAAAAATGTACAGACATACAATGATGACTTTAAAATAAAAATACACATGCACACATTTCACATACTGTACATGTAAATTTGTTACAGTGCAGTCACAAGTGAAATTTGAGGTTGCAACAGATAATAGGCTTGCCCTTTTGCATTGCTTTTGGTCTCGTGTAAAATGAAGTCATCTGTTATGTACTATACAGCAAACAATTTGTACACAATGTTTCATAAACATGGAAAGATATTGCTGAATGTATTAAGAAAACAACACAAGCAATGGTGGTGTATATTTTGTACAGCCACGGAAAGTTTGCACAAATGTTGAAGCTGGTGACGCCGTCCGTCAAGAAGACCAAATGATTTGCAACATTTGGCTGCCCATGCAGACCACCAGCGAATGTTTATAAACAAAAAGAAAGATCTATATTAAAGTGTGCGTACCTAGTGGAACGAATCAGGCGTTCCAGGATCAGGCGCTTGTCCATCTTGGTGAACTGCATAACGCCCGGCGTCTCAAAGCGAGATCGGATCCAGTCGCACTGCTCCCGGTCGTTGATGAACATGAACTCCACTCCGATGCTCCGGCAGTAGGTGTCCTAGACAAACGCACCAATATTATCAGAAAAGAACCCTTTTATAAAAGTGAAAAAATAACCTCCCATAACAAGTGACCGTTCGGCCCTTCCCAGGTACAATGTAAGGGCCACATTGTGCCCATCCTGCATTTCTTTGGGTGCATTCGTTTAGCTCCCCCGGGTCAGCCCTTTCTGGGAATGTTCGTGTTTTACTGCACAAAACAAGGGAGAGAATGGAAAAGATGTTGACTGGTGTCGACCTGGGGGAGCTAAACGAATGCACCCTTTGACAAAAACCAATGTATGATACTACCTTTAAAGTTAACAGTTATTTGGTATATAAATCATTCGGTATTAAGCCTGGCTCGCTATTTTCAAGTCGAGGTTTTTAAACCGGATGCCCCTTACCTCCAATCTTCTGATAATCTCCCTCAGCGGAAGAGCTGTCTGTTCCCCGCCGATGAACGTGGTCTGTGGCAGAGTGAACACTCTGTCCATGTCATGCTCACCTGGTCAAGAGAAGGGGGAAAAGAAGGGGAAAAAAAACGGACTGCAGTACACGGCATAAACTCCGCAACACGGACAAAAATGAAACAAATATATGGCGGTTTCAATATTGCAAGTAATAAACTGCTGCAAACTGCTCACCGGCCAAAATAATGATCTGAAACAATGTACATAAAATGCCTGGAGTTAGGAGGGCATGATGTTTTGATCCTAGCAGGATGTTTCTCAAAGGCTTAATGGTCAGAGTTAGGAGGGCATGATGTTTTGATCCTAGCAGGATGTTTCTCAAAGGCTACATAAGTGACAAGAGGACAAGAACTTGCATGTTCTTGATCCCGCTAGGATCCAAACATCATCAGGCCCTCCAAACTCCAAACATCTTAATGTGGAGGTTTCCTTAACTTTCCTTCACTTCTCGTCCAGCCCACCCACACCCCTCCAAGCCCTCCATCCCACCCCTCCCCGAAATTTCTGGTGGCACGTTTACATAATGTCTCCTTTCTCTGGCTAGGTTATTGAATGCCAAGGATACCAAATACATTTCTTTGATACACGCCCAGCCTGTGCAGGTTATACAATAGTGCTATCAACACTATTCATGATTGATCCCACTAATAACTCTGCCCATGCTACAAGCAATGTACATAGAAATGCAAGTACATGTACATGTACCACCAACATCACATTAAATTGGCTTTCATGCGTAACCCAGATTTTTTTCTCTTTTTGGCAAAAGAACCTGGGGAATAAAAAAGCCAAGCCCTTTCCTCAACGACCCTTTTTTCAGTCGTCATTGAAGTTGAAGAATACCTGGCTGCTAGCATTGCCTGCAAAATGCATGTTTAACGTGTGATGAGTACCATATGGTGTACATTACACATCACTGCATACACAGTGCTGTGCCTTGCTGTCTAACTTTGCAGACAGTCACAAGAATTTGTCTTTAACTGGTGAACACCAAATCTCCTCACGGCTTACTGTATAGCCAGAGGCCAATAAGACACGGCAGATTCGTTTTCTTGCCCTTCGTCACATTTTCTGTCTTTTTTTTTTTACATCCCTCGCCAAAGTAAATCAGGAATCAGTAAAAATGTCAAGCAAATCGAAATGGGCAGAGCGCAAGCCAAAGCATCAATTGTACAATACATGCAATGCTTGGCTGGTGACCAGCCCCTGAAAATCATTTTGGTTGCTCAAACAAATTGTTGTTAACACGCACAAGGTCTATTCTGAAATCTTCTTAACTCTTCCCCATAGTTTCTGCTTTTTTTCCTTTTCTTAATACCCTCAGTGCCTCAAAAGAGAATATCTCAATAGAGGGCGCTTTATTTATTATTTTTATAACAAACGAATAAAGATAATGGACTAATAGGGACACCACCAACATAGGGCTGGGTAGCTCAGTTGGTAGAGCGCCAATACGGTATTCCGTAGGTGGCTGGTTCGAATCCCGCTCTAGTAAATTTTTCTTTGTTCATTTTTCAATGTCTTATCTTTTTTGTTATCATCTACTGAAATTTAAAATTTTGTTAGTATATACATGTGAACAGAAAGTGGTTACAATTATATTAATGTACATGTAATGAGTTGGTGTAAACGATAGGGTGAGACATATGTGAGTTAATAACAAAGTTGAAAAACGGTTATTTTTACAAGATGAACGAACAGAGATAATCCGTCATGTGCAGGAGATGATCCACTAAATGCTGAGATCAGACGAGAACAGTCTTAAATGCGATTGGACGATTAAAATGTCCGCTCAATGTTTTACATGTTTTTAATTTTTGGTTTCATTTCATTGAGTTTAACACTAGACAGTTGTGATACATATTTTCATTTTGATAAATTTGACATGTGCAATGTTTATACATTTGTTGGGATATATGATACATGTGCATCTTTCAATTTCATTTTTGTGTTAATTTTCTTTGTCTGTATGTGCACAAATTAAATAATTGTGCACCATTTTATGCTCTGGTCACTGTATGTGTTATCCATTGGCCGAATATGTCCATCGGGTTTACAGTACACATTTCCAAGCCTGGAAATAAACAGAGGCCACGGAGGCCATGGCCTTCGTTCCCCTGGTTCTTGGCCTTGGTGCCCCTTCAAATGTTTCCATAGACATTATGATTTTCCAATGGATGTGCCCCTTGCAATGGAAAACTGGCCTTGCCCTCACCAAACCTTATTTCCAGCCCTGCGATTTCTACTACTGTAACGTCTTTGACTATTTGATGTTTTGAAGCTGTACTGTACAGGTACTGTACAATGTACATATGTACACTTTGTAGTCTAT
The DNA here is from genome assembly GCA_963971285.1 of Astropecten irregularis. Taxonomy (NCBI): domain Eukaryota; kingdom Metazoa; phylum Echinodermata; class Asteroidea; order Paxillosida; family Astropectinidae; genus Astropecten; species Astropecten irregularis. Next base: position 12,976,033 of record OZ020263.1, read on the forward strand.
ACACTATAGTACAGTGTATGATGTACTTTTTACCGACGCACCATGCAAGTATATGTGTGTGTATACGTATAGACGCAGATCGGAATGCCATGCCAGTACAGTTCTAGATGTCTCCTTTTGTGTACAACCCATCACAATGCCATCCTACAAGTATAGAAATACTGTCGTCTGATTGCTGCATGCATATTAATGGTCAATGGACCATCCGCAACTGTATAAAACCGTAGCAAACTCTGGCCTCATAGACTCAGTACAGATAGCAATGGATTCATGCATGAAAAGAGAAGGAAATGGATAATATGTAGGCCTACAGTACATGTACCGTATTGGTTTAGTAGTGTCAATCTATGTAGTAGGCCTATACAATATGTATTTCTCCACTCAAATAGTCAGAGGGGTCAGAATTTGGAATCACAAACATCAACAAATCCACAAGCAAGACAGAGGACACTACAAAGATGAAAATAAACATGTACAACTTATGGAAGCAGTTGAAGAAAATCCTGCACATAACAAATTTTATTCCACCAGTGACGGCCATTTTGGCTGGGTTCAACTTCAAGTCTCTTTAACATGGTGGTACACAAAAATTTAATGTAAGGAGAATGAATGTGCCATCGGCGCAGAAGGATGACTAGAGGCTCCAAAGTTAACACAAGCCGCTTCGGTCCCAAACACAAGCCACTTCGGTCCCAAACACAAGCCACTTTGGTCCCAAAACACAAGCCACTAGGTCCCAAAACACAAGCCACTATTAAGCCCCAAAGCCTCTTAGGTCCCAAACACTAACAGACCCCAAATACAAGCTGACACAAGCCCATGACACATAGGACATTGGTCAATGGGCGACTGGCACAACTTGCAACATTCAAGGAGCCTTTTCCTAATTTTATAAACCCTTTTCCTACAACTATTACAACAAATTTGGTTTGCTTTGGTTTTCCTAGCCAGGCTGTACTTCAACACACAACCCTGCCCTTCATTGACCACTGTACAGTACATGCTGACCCCCAAATAAAACACCGAAGTGTTTGACCCCTGGAGGGCTTTGGTCCTAAACAAAGCTTGCCGTTGACCTTCAAAACCCGTCCCTGATTTTAAAGACACTCCCTCGATAAACAGGGCTTTGTTCCGTACAAAATAGATTTTTTGTCTGGGCTGTACATCAGCTTCACTACACATTTCATTGTAATACAGTGACTAGTATTGAGTGTATTTAAATGGATGTCAAATTACATGTCAGTTTGAAGTAAGATGTTGGCACAGCAGAAGTTGGTTGGTTTTATAGAGGAATGGAAAACAAAACGTGCAATTGAAGTGAGAAGATAATTAGAATGAAGAAGAAAAAATCAACGTAAAATATTTGGATCAGTTCTTTTGTTAAAGACCGAAAAAGTTGTCACTCTAAAAAGTAAGCCGGAGCCGGAGCCAGAGCCAGAGCCAGAACCACAGCCAGAGCCGGGGTCGAGGTTTGGAAAAGTGCCCAAGCGTCAGTCTCTGAAAACTTTGCAGAACAGAGCCTTTCACATCCTACTGTACATAGAGGAAGCACTACTTAAACAAGGAAACCTGACTTGTTTTATTTCAACCTTTCAAGAATATCTTGGCTTTTCAAAATATGTATAGTTGACGAGGTTTACACAGTCAGTCACAGATGAGTGAAGTTGAAGATTAGAGAGTTGGGCACACACCATGGACATGAGGCTGAGTTAATAGTGGAGTGCGGAGTGTGGTGGTGGTGGTAGTGTGAGTTGAACGTGCTAGACCTCTCCTCGGCCCCTGAAGACCGTCCCCCTTACCCAACTGATAGCTGTCGATATTCAGCTCTTGCGGGACCTCCTTGTCCAAGTCATTGTTGTTGATTCCCAACGGATCCACCCTGGATATGTTATGGCCGCGGATCTGCAAAGGCAACATTTCTGGTTAGGTCATAATGGGTAAATATTGATCCATGGATCCATGGATTTCCAGACAGTCTGTGAATCCAAAAAATTATAAACACGTGGCACGCTCCAGCCAGATGCAGGAGTTTGAGTAACATTCCTTGTTCCAACGTGCTTTCCTTTTAGCTATGGATGTCAGAATAGACGTTTAGTTCCACGCATGTACTTTTGCTAACCCTGGGACAATTGCATTATCATTTAACCCTAACCCTCTCCCGCCTGTACATTTACCACACAAGACAAGAGCTGCTTACCACGCATTACCACAGTCTCCACAGGGGAACTGAATCTTAAACCAGACATTACCACACAAACCACACTGTGGTATTGAGGACACCATAATTACTACAGGAAAAACCATATTTGCTAACCATAAGCCTAAAAAAAAAAAAAAAAAAAAAAGTTCCATTTTCCAAAGATTTTTGAGATGAATTTTGGTTTTGTTTTACATTAAATACATGTATCAGCTCCAAAATACATTACACGTCTAACGAGCCTCAGTGTTTCTGAAATCGCAGACTTTGGTTTCGGTGTTGACAATAAGTATTCTTCACTGAAAGCAACACTGAAATCGATATCTACAGCACTTTTACCACAAGGACCGTCATTTAATAATCTCTGACTATATAACTTAAAATGTCTTAATTTAACTAAAATGCATATACCTGACAATTCAAATTTTCTTTAAAAACAAAATACTCTTTTCAGTAGGTAAATCTGCCCCCCCAAAAAAAGATGGCAGGAGATGAATTCTGACTGAATAGCATGAATTACAGGTCATTCAAACCGCTTCTTGGTCAAAAAAACGATTGCTGTGGCCCCAGACTGGCCCCCAGGGGCAATACCTGGCGCCACGGATCAAATGGCCAGGTTCTTGCTTCAATTTCCTCGCTTCCCCCATATCCCATCTGCCAAGTCTAACGAGAGGCCAGAATTATTATTCAAGAGCTCTTCTCCTCGATTGATGAGGAGAAGAATCTATAGGCATCTCTGCCTCCGGAAATTGAACCCCCCTCCTTCACAAAGAGAGAAAAAAATCATCTGTAGAGAAAGGTCGCTTGCGCTGAATTTGTTCGGGGGGCAGTCCGGAGGGTCTACCAATAACGTCCGCCCACCTACAAAGCCTGTATCTCAATATTTCCCGAGACAAACTCTGACATTTTCCTCTTGATATTGACGCTCTAAATCTAGACGCTTTTGTACCATTATACTCTTTTTTTCGGTGAATTCAACAATTTGAGTGTTTTTCCCCCTCACAATGATCATAGAACAATTTAGACAATTTCATAATGATTTGGGAAATACTATTAGTATTTTTATTATTTTTTTATATTAAATATAAAAATCGCCTTAAAAAAAGAACAAAAAAACAAACATTACAGGGGGCCTAGGCTACCATGCAACAGTAGGCTTTTGACTTTTTGAAAAATCTTTACACATGTTTGCTAATAAATTCATTTAATAATTTTTTATGAATTTTGAGAGCATGTATCACATTAGAAAATTCAAATTGTTGTATATTCTTAGAAATCAATTGCACATGTTTGGTAAAAAATTCTTTCAAATGAAATATGCAAAGTTCTGGGTGTCTTTTTGAGAATAGGAATACAATGTGTGTACATACATATTGTCAAAAATGATAAATTGCATTATAACTCACATTTGTACAAAGTTCTGTAAATTACAAAGAAATAGTTAATCATGAATCTAGAAACCGTGTCTGCAATGCATGATCAGCGATGCCTAATTTTTTGTCAATTTGGTGATTGGGGGAAAGCACATTCATGGAATTCCAGTACAAATGGCTGATCTAGTCTTCAGACCAAGGCCGAGACATTCATTGCATTGTATCAACTGCTACAACAGTACAATCCCTGACTAAATGCACAGAGTACCAGTCAATAAAGGTAGGGCTGTATTCAATGTTCACGTCCATGACTTGTGCATGCCATGCAGCAGAACTACATGCATGTGCACACAGTACTGTAGCCTTAGGCCCTAGCAGAATATCATCTGATGAAGGAATGTCCCTAATGATAATTACACATAGAGCACAGGGGCCAATTTCTAGGCCCTGTGGCCAATTTCGTAGAGCTGCTTAAGCACCAAAATTTGCTTAGCACAAAAAACCTTGGTAAATAAAATCAGTATGCCAGCCAAGACTCCTTGTGAATGTTATGCTCAGCAAACAATGGCCGAATACAAGTCAAAAGCAGTAAACATCACATAGATATTTGGTTGGCAATCCTGTTTGATCAAGGAAGACTTTTCATGCTTAAGCGATTTGTTTGCTTAAGCAGCTCTATGAAATTGGCCCCAGCTTAGCAAAAATATCTGCTAACCATGAAATTTCTGTCTAAATATTAAATATTTTAAATAAAAACAGGATTGTGGATCGGTTTGTGATCCACAAATCCACAGGATTAGGCCTAACAAATAAATTGCCATGTGTATCACTTGCGATTGTTCTAAATGGCTTGTTGTTCACTGACCACGAATATCAAATGGAATTTGTAATGGTGGTTTGTTTTATTGAACAAGACATACATACATGTACATGTATTTGTGCTTAGTATTTTTGTTTGCCTGCTAAACAGCCACCAATGTATTGTGAACGTGTACAGGTTCTGAAGTCCAAAGGCAGCTGATAGACTGGAGCGACATTTCTCTTTTTCAATATCCGCTCTCGTTCCCCAAAATCAATCCCGATGCTCGGTTCGCGCATTGATCTTAATCAGTGCCTGAAGAAATCACCGTGGCGACGACGCGGAGGTGGCGAAAAGAAATATACGCTGGTGCATGTACGTAATCATTTGCCATTTGCTTACAATATGCCCACAATGTAGGTTACCAACCATCTTTAATTACTGTTTTCTTAACGAGTCAAAAAACGAAAAGAAAAACAGAAAGGAAGCAACTTTGCTAAAAGCTGACCTGGAGCCAATTTCATGGCCCTGCTTAGCACAACAATTTGCTAACCATGAATTTTCTGTCTTAATAAAAACAGGGTTAACAACCAAATTTCCATGTGTTGTGTATCACGTGTGGTTGTTCTTTGGCTGTTGTTCGCTGACCATGAATATCAAATGAAATTTTCAATAGTTGTTTGTTTTATTGGGCAAGACAAGTTTGCAATAAGCAGTTTTTTATGCTTAGCAGCAGCTCTATAAAATTGGCCCCAGGGGTCAATTTCACAAAGCACTCCGATTGATCTTAAAAAAGTGAGTCTATCCTTGTTGCTAGGCAACCTGTGATGTCACAATACAATACAAATCACCATGGTGATATTTATTATTGGCAACTCATCAAAGTTTAATCTAAGTGCTTTGTGAAATTCAGCCCTGGTCAGACACATGCATATCATATTCACCAGCCCTAATGACTTCCTTGTTGTAACCTAGCAACCGGCGCAACATCTTCTCTCTCTTTTGATGAGGGTATATTTTCAGGCAAGCCGTCGCGTCGGTCAACCAACATCTGAATCTTCAGTTTTGCGCGTCGATAGACGCAAGTGAAATGAATACAGATGCCCTTTATGATATAAGGTTCACAGTTTCTACGCTCACAAGCGCTCCTAGCAGCCAGGCGGCCTTAAGACTTGTGGGCAATTCCAGCGTAACGTACATGACAATTACACAGTTTTTGCCTTATTCAGAGGATCTCAAAGTAGGATTGGTAGTTTGCAAACAATTTTAATTAGGCTTATCAGACACATTTAACTATCAGTGACATATGTAGTAAATTTTATGTAATTTCATTGAACAGTTGTAGAGAAAATGCACTTCTTGTGACCGTAACGGACATGACACCAAGTGGCATTTAGTGTCATGTCCGTTACAGTCACATTTTCTCTACAACTGTTCAATGAAATTACATAAAATTTACTACATATGTCACTGATAGTTAAATGTGTCTGATAAGCCTAATTAAAATTGTTTGCAAACTGCCAATCCTACTTTGTGATCCTCTGAATAAGGCAAAAACTGTGTAATTGTCATGTCCGTTACGCTGGAATTGCCCTTGTCTCAACTTCAGCTTCGCGTACCATCGTTATTAAACATGTTAAATGAAATACGAAATCTTAGGAAAACTAGCATGCCCGAAACTGCTGCACTTCTCTGATGAAGGTGGCATCGACGTACATCACGCCTGCTCAATTTGCTGCCCCCACACCAAAGGTGCCAAAAACCTTCTAGAAGGTTCCCAAGTGTACGTGTACTGGATGCACTAGGCATGTGTATACACATCACAAGGGAGTGTCCCCCTTTAATATTGCACAGGGCAAAGTACAAGACCGAGATTCTGGACTTGCAGTATTCTGCAATTTCGACGCAGATGGCTGCGATGAATTGAACGAGGATGAATTAAAACCACACAACAATTCCGTGATTTTCATGCACTGACAATCATGTCCAATATAAATGTTTGTTTTATTGTTTGTTTGTTTTGTCTGTTTGTTGATTTGTTGTTGTTTATTGATGTATTTGACTTTTGATGACTTTTGTTTTTCTTAATCTGTATGTTGTTTTGTTCGTGCAATACATTGTTTTAAAATTTGATGTCTTGTTAATTTTTATCCAATCTGCACACGGCACAATAAATTTCAAGTATTTTTCATATGACGAATGAATAAATTGAATTGAATTGAGGATTTGACTTAACAAAATTTTATGATTTATCTAAGTTGAATTTGTTGTCGTGACCATAATGCATGTATTAGTAGCACCTAAACTGTACACTGTAAAATTTACATTAAATTGCATTCAAAGATACATGTACGTGTACGTATGTGTAATCTACATTATCTTTTGTGAAATCAAGGCCAGGTACTTTATTTTTAGAATTGTTAAAAATATCATGAGAGGTAAAATGATTCTATTTTTAACGTAATGATAGTGTAGTGAGATCTTACATGTATCACTCGACTGGTAAATTCAACAAAAACTACAAATCTGAAGAAACTTGATCTCAGCATTTGTGGAGCATTTCCTGCACACGAGCGAGTAGAGCCCTTTTCATAGGGAACTCCTATCCATGTAGTTTACCTAGATTGTAGTTGCCCGTTACCAGTTCCGGTATCGGTCCCGTCGATGCGGCACTAATCTGGAGGGGATCCAAGCTGGCAAGATGGTGACCGCGAAGCTACAGACGTTTTCAGGAGTTCATAAAATCAATCGGTTTATTGTCAAAAAAATAAGTCATGGTGGACAGGTCAAACCATTCAAAGGCATTTTAACCAAACCAAAAGTGAACATCAATGGGCTAGTATTTATAAGGATCTAGATAGGACAAACTTTTACAGTAAACCATGCACAGTGTACAGTGTTTACATTGTATAATCCAACCTTTTAAGGCTGAGGTTGCCAATAAATTGATTAAATCTATATCTATCAAGTACATGTACATACGTGTACTGTACTGTACAATTTGTACTGTATACTGTATGTATTTAAATACACTGGTATAATTTGCACAATAGCGCTCCGCACTAATGACATCACAAAATCCCTGGATGTCAGACAAACATTGACTCACACACGTACTGTACATGCACGCTCACACCCACGCACGTGTGCATGGTTGCAATGTTTGTCTGAGGTCCGTCGTTATTTTTAGCGTAAGTGTGGAGCGCTATTACAAATATACAGTGTATAAGTACTGTATTAATTTTTCCTTTTACATGCATTGAATACATAACATATGAAAGACCATTAACAGCTGTTTTTGCATAATATGCATGACACGTACACAGTACAGTTAAAATCCACCATGTGCGGCACCTGACGTGTAGGATGAACATGTGCAGCGTATCAATGTTCATTACCAGTAACGGTGCATGCATATTTTATGTGTACATGTATCTGTACATGTACCCTTATCACAAGGCAATATGTGAATTACATGTGAATGTTGTGTACGTGTTCATGGTGTACATGTACATGTACGTGTACATTTTTACAGATGGCAAGCCCCAATTCAACTTCCTTCTTTTGACCTCAATCTGAATGACATCACTGGCAGAGCTCAGGGTCAATCTAACTACAATAATGTAATTAAAGGGAAGTGAAATCCTTCACATGGGGTCGATAGTATTCATTTGGATTACTTTTAATAAGTCGTCAGCTTCTGACTCATACTCGACTTGATTCAATGCGCAAAGGATTTACATTTTACCTGCGGAAGTCACACATGCACACACAAGTTTAAGGCACTGCCATAAAAAAATACTATTTTATGTGCTGTTATATGTATGTCACATACATTAAATTTGTACGTGACATGTATTTTTTGAAGGCATTATTCATCAATGATGACTAGAGCAGGCTAGTCAAAACATTGAGACCTTACGAAAAGTGCGAAAGTACGAACGATTCTTACATGGTGTTTCTGCAAACCGATCCACATAACATTTATCAAATTTTTATGCGACGTGTATTTTTTATGGCATATTCGTGAACAGTGTATGTAAAGGAAATAATTTCAGTATTTGGCTCTTCATTTCTGTGAATATTTTGTACAGCGCTTTGATAATTTTGTAAATTTAGGTATACAAACATCATTTCATTTTTCTTTTTTATGGGGGAGTTGTCAAGATGGCAGCCACAAATGAAGGTTCTCCACAATTTCCTATGGACACGTATCTTGGGCCATGTGCCTGGCTTGGGTCAGTGATGTTTATATTAAACATGTAGGCCCCTACCACAAATATTATTATAAATCATCATCATTATTGGTTGTTCGGAGCTGGCATTATGCTTACAAGTTACATGTAGGCCTACACGTATAGGGCCTACATATTGTCCATATAGACATTGTATATATACAGTATTAGTTATAATGTACACGTGCTGTACTACAGTGTAGGCCTACATGTACATACATACAGTACGTGTACACGTACTCTTCTCAATGAGTTTGAAAATTGAAGATAATCTGCCATATATGCATGCAATTGCATGCTACATGTACATGTACCTTCGATTTTTGTAATTTTCATAAGACAAACAAATCTGTCAAGGGGTAGGCCTACACGTACGTACGCACAAAACAGCTCAATGGACTTTTGAACTACAGTACATGTAACATGCATCAATATGCTGGTACGATATGACATTCAGCAATTTCAGTGACACGCCCCGTGCGTCCATGGACTGGTTAAATCTGAAACAGTTCACCACGATTCTGATATTTTATTCACTTGTTAAGTGTAAGCAGCTCATGTTGTCAGTCTTCAACATTGTACTGCACCGTGTATGTATGTACAATGTACATGTAGCTTCAGAGCCGTGTATTCATGTACATATGTACACTATCTAATCCCCCGTGAAATAATCCCATCCTTCTAATAATTTTATTCCTCACTTGCTTGCTTAATAAAAGCAGCTTTGTGTTATAATTCATGGTGGATTTATTCACCATTCAATTTCAACAATTCTAATGCACTGGTGATTCTGGTGAATATCTTCTTTGAAATGAATGCCGCTGGAATTTGGAAAAATCAGTCATTTGCATTAGAGACTGACTGGTATTTTAAGTCCGGGAATGCTCAGAAATCCAGTATTAAACATGACTAATAGATTTGTGCATAGTTAGGATGGAGTGATGCGCTATTAACAGAACCCTGCAAAATGTCAACACTGTTTAAATACAGTGTATGACTAATGATTAATGCGTACATGACTGTATACAGTACAATGTATGCTGTAAATGTACTGTAATGTACAGTACGGCCATTTACATGATTTAAACTGGATAGGATGCATCCTCAAATCCGTCTCAATGGATTAATGATTATCATTATCCAAATACTTGTAAAAATTTCCTTCTAAATCAACTCTCAACAACTCTGTTTTTTTTTGGTCAGGCGGCGAGGTACATAAAGTGTACATGTACAAAGGAACATGCTTGTAACACTACTTCAGTCTAAGTTCAATATCCCCCAATTGATGCATAATAACCAAAAAACAAAAGTGTACACCCAATATGGCATTTTATCCCACTGGTTCAATTGCTCAAACTTTAGGTCTATTGATGAAGTGAAACAAACTTATGTTACTGACATGAGAGATGATTTTGAAAGATTTGGGATGTACAGTATAAACACAAGCCAAAAGAGCCTAAGGGGTCATCGTTGGATGTGTCTGTTTATATTTCATATAAATTTGCGACAGGTATACAGATGTCCTCGGTATACCCATCTTAAGCCTCTGTTCTACAGTACACCATCCGCCCAAAAGCTCAACATGGATCCTTGCAGGATTCAAGATGGCTTAGAGCTTTACCGAGAAGCCCAAAATATATGGCCATGATGTGCAGACGACTGCACATCATGGCCAATATATCAGGGAGACTTGACTTCCGGGAGTTTCACCGCAAGCCCTCATCACTAGCCTGGCCCAATCAATACACAATTATGGCATGTTTGGCTGGGCAGGAGTGCTTGCAGAAGGCACGCACTGTATGCTAGCACATGTACTAGTATTCCCGCTGGAAAGATCCACAGCCTGCCCTGGCTGGCTAATTTATTTTGCCGGCGCAAGACAGATCTACGCTCAGCAGGAGTCGAGCGGAATAAAATATCCAAGATGTCAAGCTAGGTACTCCTTCCACGGACTTCCTCACCAATTACTGAGCCGTATTGTTTTCTTCATCGTGCAAAGAGTGTGAGGATGCATTAACTGGCAAACATCCAACGTCAAGCCTTGAATTTAACGGAGACCACGGAGGCCATGGCCTTCGTTGCCCTGGTTCTTGGCCTTGGTGCCCCTTCAAATATTTCCATAGACATTAGGATTTTCCAATGGAAGTGCCCCTTGCAATGGAAAAGTGGCCTTGCCCCTTTCAGAACCAAATTCAATGCCTGCAACGTTGTACATGAGGTACAATACAGTACTTTCAGAAATTACGTTTCTGAAAGAAACAGTTTCTGTGGAAATGTATCAACAGCATATTTTTTTTCTGAGACTTTGGTCAAATTTTTTTCAAGAATGGATTGATGTAAGATATTTTTCAAATGTAACAATTTAAGTCTGTCCCATCCTTGCAATCAGAATTAAATACATGGAAATAAGTCTGTTTGTGTTACCACTTCAGAACGGAAAATATATTATAAGGGCACGCATCTTTCCGAAAAGTTCTAAAATAATGGCGTCCTTTCTGGATGGTGCCTTATTAAGCCATATCTGATAAGCGCAGTTGAAAAATCGGCGTAAGAGTAGATCAGCAAAACGCGACTGCATTTCTGACAGCCGACAAGCTTGATACTGTAGAAATAAGAGTATGTGCCCGCAGCATTCACGGTCCATTGCAAAAATCGTTTACGACCACAGTGTCAAATTTCTACGGTACGAATTTCAGGAGGGGCTAACTGTAGCGTCACTCGGCAAACAAAACGGACAAGTTGTCCCGCAACTGTCCAACGGCCACTGGATTTTCGTTGGACGTTTGGCGGAGATGGTATTAAGCCACTCCAGAGAGCCCAGAGGGTTCCTTATAATCCGATTGTTTTGGGGATTACGGGATAAAACCGTCTTGCGGCAGACAGCCGGTGAGCCAGTACCTCGGCTGGACATCTTGCTGTCTCGTCTGGCCGAGCAGATTATCTGCAACCAGAGGCGTAGATTATCAGTTCCAAACCGTCGCTATGTGACATCTACGGCTCAGGTCAATTAATCTTATATCACTTCTTCAAATAGAAATGTAACCCCCTAAAGAATTTTGGCTTTTTGTCAATGTGTATGAAGAAAGTGTCCGTTGGGCTATGTTGGATGTTTAAAAAGAATACCAGAATGGGTATAAAGGTAAAGACAAAATTATGTGAATTTCCGCCTCCCCCTTGATTTTTTAAATTTTACTTTTTTATTTTATTTGTACATTACTAGTTTTAAAATAAATATGTAAGGTACACATGTATGTAGTCCTGCTAAACCTGAGAGAAATGATTCTTTTGTTTCAATCACATTTTTACAAAAAGAAAAATGTGTTCGCAAACATTGTCTGCTGTACATGTATACTGTACATACTGTACACATATACAGATAAGGCTCTTACGTGATACACGTTTTTCAGGTACAAATATTTATACGTGTACAGTACACTGTACACAAAACAAGATATACAGTGTACCATACATGTACATGTATGTACATCCTGTTTAATATGTTTGCATTTATTGCATAAAGTTAACCCATTGACCCAGCCAGGCACGCAATTCCATAACAACTCGAAATTTAATTTGACGTTTCAAATGCAGGGGTGTCATAAAGTGTGCACTATGCAATGCAGTGAATGCATCATGCATGAAACATCATTCTGCATGCCCCATCAAGCCATTTATAAATTTTTCTAGTTCGGCTCTCTTGCTGTTCTCATTTTTTCACAGATGGCCAGGCCATGCCATGTGCTTAATACAAACATGTCATCACTTGCCGTCGACCATGTAGATGAATGTACAGTAATGTACGTGCACTCGACATTTAAAGGTGGTATCATACTTTGGTAAGAAACCAAAACAGAAATGTTCACAGATTTACGTATAACTTACAGGGTATGAAGATGGTGGTGGTAGAAACATACCTTTAAAATTGTTCTGCCTGAAATGGTGCATTTATCCAGAAATTAGTAAAACAAAGACCGAAAATCTTTTCGATCTTTTAAAAGATAAAAAATAAAAGAGAAAAGACTTAAGAAATACTGTGGCCGTTTTTCTATGTTTTTTCAAAAAGTGGCCACCATATGGGACTGAAATTTTCACAGATGACTGTTACTGTACATATACAGTTCTTCCTTGATATTACTGCCTATGAATCTGTATTTCTTTGACAAAAACCAAAGTATGATATTCCCTTTAAGGGAATCCAGTCATTTCCATATAAAATTTCTTTCATTCCTCACATCAATTTTACCACCCCGCCGCACGCATACATTTCCGACGCAATACAGATGCAAATTGAATTTGTCATTTCTGACACAATGGATGTCGTGCAGTGAAGAGTCTACATTGCCACGCGTACATCATCACGACGTACGTACACGTAATGTACAGACGTACTGGCAACTCCATTTCCCATCTTCTACAAAAACTCGCCCTGCAAAGGAAGGCGTTCATATTGTCACTTTTTCAGGGATGGCCAAATTAAATTTAGCCTGTCACGGGTCTGTTAGCCGAGTGCCTGAGTGCTCAATAAAGATGTGGACTGGTACATTATGATGCACTGCATATAATGATACCACAGTTTATGCTGTATCTGTATGCGTATACGCTGCGACTGCGTTGTATGGACTGCTATGTGCAAAACGCTATTATTAAAGCACATGTACAGTCAATGTATTTTTATTTTATGAACAAACCAAGAGTAAAATCACATATTTAGACCTACATGTATGCACATTATTCAATATTATCATTTAGTACCTGTATTTAATGATCGTATGGAATATGTGCATCTAACATACTGTACGTACAGTACATATATATATATAAATAGGTCCATGTACAGATGTACATATGTGTACATTCCAGTACCTACATTCATTGTACAAAAGGGTACTTGCAAGTTGTAACCATAAACTACAACTGTATATTCCGCATATACTGTAAATGTACATGCAGAATTTTCATCATTTCCGATTGACGTCTCTGTTTCTACAGGCTTAATTACATGTACAGTGTACATGTGTACACATTATGTATGTAAGTTGTAACCCAGTCCACACAGCACTTGAACTTCCTACTTATAGCTAGGCGACTTCCCATCCATTTCAGGCAATTCCACATGTACATATGCACAAGTGAAAAATGAACGTCCGATCACACTGCAGGGCTTATTAAAAATCACTGGAAATCACTGTATCCAGGCAGGAATATTATGGATGCGGCCATCATGAATATTTGTGTACGCATCAAATTTCAATATTGAAATTAGACGGAATATAAAACCAAATGTAAATCCTCTGAATGCGAACTTCTGATATAAAAAGCATGACTGGCCCAAAATAAAAATGTTCGGGTCAAATGAACGTTGTGTTCAGTACTTGTCATGGCAAAAGCAAGCAGAATTTGTGAGTACATGTACAGTACATGTACATGTACATTGTGTGTACACACGAACTCCATGTCAGAGAGTGCATTAACTATACAGAGGGTATATGTCTCCAGAGTTTTTTGTCCAAACACTCATGCGACCGGACAGCAAGCCTTAATGCACGTTGCGAGCTTATGCTCTAGTAATTTTTTTAATCAAAAAGTCGATTTAGAAATTACACAGGTCTGTAAAAAGTACACTGTTTTCACTCTGCTGAAAAAAACCCCTAGATACAATCTGTACACTGTACCTTGCTCATGGACACAAGCAGTAACAGACAGATGTTGCTGGTGTTTTAATAGCACGGTGCGGTGTTCGAACCCCCGCCGTGCCATGAAACGTGCACAAACATACAGACCTGGTAAGATCGGATGATTGTCTGAACGGAGAGGTGATCTTCGATGACCCGTCTGTCCAAGGGTGTGCCCAGGGTCCGGCTCGGGGTGGGTGTGGGGACGACCGCCTGGGCGGGCGCCTGGTACATTGCAGTGACGGGCGGAGGGGGCGTGTACGCCATGCCTGGGGCGGCTCCACTCTGGGCGTTGCGGAAGAAGATGTCCCATGACTGAAATATCAAAAGAAATAAAATTTCTATTTCATAAATTCACAACCTATCACCTATTTGATCGGCAAGATAAAAACATTCCAGTTTTTCCCAATGATCAATCCTCGAAAGGTCAGATTTAAGTAGGTCAACAATTTATTTTTGTTCACACATTTACCCTTTTGTTGATGGACGGGAAGTGTGCAGTGAAGATGCATGACAAAATGCATTGTGGGACAGTTTGCACCACTTAAAACTTTGTACACAAAATCCCATAGGCGAACTTCCCTCAAAAGGGTTCATGGGCCTTATTGGGGCTAGGCTTGGGATTTATTTTGCTATTAAGTCTGCCATTTTGTGTCCTTTTAATGAAACAAAGTGTTTTATAGTGAAGCTGGAGCCTTTCTTCTGCTTCGAACATGGCCACCCCTTAATTTGTTTTTGGGGGAACTTAAAATGCGATAGCAAAATAAGTCTCAAGACTGATTTTGTATTAAAAGGCCCTGTAAGAACACAGACTGACAGTGCAGGCCTTAAATTTGGTGCTGAAAGGGGCAAGGCCACTTTTCCATTGCAAGGGGCACTTCCATTGGAAAATCATTATGTCTATGGAAATATTTGAAGGGGGTACGAAGGCCAAGAACCAGGGCAACGAAGGACATGGCCTCCATAGCCGCCGTTAAATTCAAGGCTTATACGTGTATCTAGATCTATGTACAGTGTCCAAGTGTGTACTTTTTTAATAGCATTCCGCAATAATGACGTCATACCACACGCGACGCGCACACATACTTCCACTCACCACACGTTTGCATGGCCACGTTGCAATGTTTGTCTGAGGTTCGGTGCTATTTTTAGTGCTGAGTGCACAGCGCTATTGTCCAAATGTTCTAGGCCTACCAGTAGGCCAACATGTGACTTTTTATCAGGCACTTTAGGCAAGGTTCAAGCTGAACAACTGCCCAGCAAAGGGTATCTGTTTAACGATGGACCTTAAACTCTATGTTATCTTGTAATGGAAACTGTTGGGGAAAAATGTCTTGTTTAATCTCCCTCTGCAAATATAACGGCACACCACTTGAGTTGGACTTTGGAACGAGGGCTAATCTATGTGTTCTGAACTCAGTTTCTAGAAACTGAACAAATTAGGCCTACAAGATAACTATAAAAGAAATCATAAGAAATCAATCAAAAAACAAATTAATAAAAATGGGAGAAAACTCAAAACAACAGGTGAAACCGATAACAAATATCAACATAACATCCATAGGCCTATTGTACAAAATGTAGGTATTAAGAAATACCTTTTATAAGCTAATTAAATTTTCTTTAAACTTATTTACATGTACGTGTACGTGAACAGGAAATGTTCAAGCCTTGAATTTAACGGAGGCCAGGGAGGTCATGGCCTTTGTTGCCCTGGTTCTTGGCCTTGGTGCCCCCTTCAAATGTTTCCATAGACATTATGATTTTCCAATGGAAGTGCCCCTTGCAATGGAAAAGTGGCCTTGCCCCTTTCAGAACCAAATTCAAGGCCTGAGTCATGTAGGCCTATTGCAGGTATTAAAAAATACCGTATATTAGCTATTCAACTTTTTAAAAACTTATTTACATGTACGTGTATTATACATGTAATGATGTATGCACGTGAACAGAAAATGTTTATGAATGTTTATGAGTGGAAGAATATTTTCATGAGGTGACCATCTGAACAGTCCATCCGTCACACAATGAAATTATTATTTCTAGGTTATGAAATCTTCAGACAGGCCTACTACATGACCTGCTTGAAGTCAACCAAATTTTGTTGACATCCAAATGTTTATGTATGACTTCCTCTGACCTTTGTCAAAGAACGTTTGATGCAGTGGGCTTTGGTGAAACTCTTAACTAATCCCATTTTGAGTCATACATGTATTCAGCGATGGCTACTGAAAGTATGACATCAGACAATCGCAGATGCTATGTTCAGCACAGATCTTGTAGGGGCACCGGACAAGTCAACCGTGGGACAACTCGACTTGAGACAAGACGACTGCAAAGACAACTCGACTCCGAGACAGCTCGACCACAAAGACAACTTGACTCAGAGACAAGTCGACTCCATTTCTGCCGTTGAACGTGTACAGCAAGACACACTGCAGAAGCTTTGATTCATTTATGCATCGTTGCTTGAATACAAGGGTAAGACAAGTTTTCTGTATTACTCTAATATTAACCCGTATACTGAAGCGTTCATGCAAAAATTAAAATACAAAGATGAAAAAAAAAAAAAAACAGAGAAGAGGAAGAAAAAGTCTATTTTGGTGTCGCGAACATCCAGCTAAAAATGTTGTAGGCCCTAACGTTAGTGCCTACGTGTGTATCCAATGCAAATATCTATGGCTCAATAATACGCGTACAAAACGCCGTACATATCCATGATGCATCTTGCGTGGAGCCTTGGTGTACATATTCACATGATTCAAACACGTAACTTAATCTCTCTACTAATCATGCCAATTTAAGGCTGGGATCTCCCGGATTACCTGTGTGACATTTCCTCACCTTATGAACTGATTTGGGATTCTCAAGCCATGATTGGTACATTTCTTCCACATAGTTCGAGCTACTGCCGCTCAGAAACGGCTCGGCAGCAACTGGGGCCACATAGCACCGCCGAGGAGGGTGGAGCTGGCAGCATGATTGTCCCTCGGTCCACCCGGCCGTCGAGCCGGGCGACCGTAACGTCCTGAAGTTACTGGCCGGTGATCCAGCCCCTGCGCCCCGGCTGGCTGCCTGGCGTTGACCCAACGTCAACAATGTCTTAAAACGATGCATGATTCTCTCTCAATCCTGATCCTCTGTAGTTCTGGGTTAGTCCGATCCGGCGATGTGCCGAATATATTGGTGTACTGTCTTAAAGATGCAAAGACTGGCTGCTTTTGAGGCTCCAGTTTCACGATGGAAACGGCTTGATCAGTGCCGAATTGTGCCGCCGTGTATCGCGGCGTCCGGCCTGCCTTCGATCACTTCTTGTGCGCGCTGAATCGAATGAATGACGCAGCGTCGTTGAAAAAACCTCGCGCTCAAAATCGTCTCTCCCACAAATTATTCATCAAATCACACAAGCTGATGACAGGACGCAAAACTTTGCGATGTGTGACGATCGAAAAGGGTTGCTAACGAGCATGAACTTGGTGTCGTAACCTTTGCCAGTTGCTGTAGTGTAGGATTTATTCCATTAATAATGAAGCAATTCACAGCATTTCGGGAAATCCCGAACGAAGTACCAAGTTGCAGTTTCACAATAGCAAGTTCGTTATTCAATAGTCGTGCAGTTCCAGTTGATGATGCAATTGCGGAAGAAAACAGAAAATCGTGATGAAGGGTTTTGATATAATCCAGAGAAAAGTCCTTCCTGGTGTCAACTACTCAAGTGTATCGGTATCTTTTAGTCCTGATGTCCTTTAGATCGTAAAAATATCAATTACTTCTTGATAAATGGTGATGTAAATCGTCCCGCCTGTGCACGTTTCAGCAGCATCAATTCTACAGTATGGTATTTTTGTACATGCACAAAATGCATACAGTACATAGATCGCGCACTTGTTCCCAGGTATTTTTTGTTTCCCATATACGAACCGCACGAAACCAAATGCCATTACATGTATAATGCACGGCGAGGAAATACAACCTCGTTTCTTTAATATGGGCGGAGCCAACGTGACTACGTATTGTGGGAGGGGCATGGGTGGGGACTTGGGGTCATTGGGTATAAGGGGCTGAGGGGAGGGGAAAAAGTGGGGGAGGGGTGAGCTAGCCTGATTGGGGGGGGGGGGGGTGAAAATGCAGGGCAGGGAAGGAGAACGAAGCGACGATCATGATTTTAATCATCATTACTAACTTGCTGGTTCGAATCCCGCTCCAGTCAATATTTTCTTTCTTTATTTTCAATGACTTAAAATTCAGTCGTTTCCCTTGTGGTTATTTGATGATTAAAATGATAATTGAAACTTACATCAACTTTGTATAAATTCCACATATTTATTTTGTCAGAAATTGAAAAATACAATGTTTAATAGTATTGTTGTATCAGTCCATATGTCTATATTTCTACAAATAAAATTAATTTGGTCTGTTTCTTGGAGATCATTTATTATTCAATAAATATCAGTACAATAAAACATTTATAGGCAAAGAATAGAATGAGTTCACAGTTAAATTAAAACTACAAATTTCTCAATAAGTACAACTTGCCAGTGAAACAAAAGAGATAGTACTGATATTGATTAAAACTTAGACAACAAAATACAAATACTGCAAAATTATTCATTTAAAAACTGCTTCATATTAAACTTAGTCATACAAATGCTGTGAATCGCTACAAAATAAAAATAATACAACAAAGGACAGTACAACTAGGCGCTTTACCAATTTCACTCCAGTATGTGGTGGTATACTAGGGTTACATTTCTGAGGAGGCACGCAACTGATGCACCAATTTTTCACAGGGGGGGGGGGGGCATGCCATTATATATAGAGAAAATTAATGAACATCGATCGGTATGGAAATTTTCAAAAATCATGATTTCCAGTGAGGGTATTAAAGACCCCCCCTCCCACCTCCCCATAATCACACTCATTTGCCTCTAAGCAAAATAAAACATCATAACTTGGACAACAATTCTGAAAATCAATCAGGAACATACATAAGTACATATTTTGGTTTTAGGTATAAAAACCATTCTCTGCAAACATTACATGTTAATTTGCATTCAAATTAAAAAACTATAAACCTTCATTTCTGTCAAAAGTACAAAATATAAAACAAGAATTTCAGTTTTCACACTGCATATGTGATTAATGTCAACAAGACATATATAATGCATAACAAGTGAAGTTAAATTTGAAAATGAGGTACAGTTTAAGAACTTTCAAAAGGACATCATTTTTAAAAAAGGATAAACATTTCAGAATAAGAATACTGCTTGGAGCTGCCTGAGAGCAATTTTCTATAAAAAAATGACTGGCGGAATCAGCGTTTCCACGGATGTTTGTCTAAATCTATTTCCAGTTTTGAAATAAAAACAACCGAGCAGAATTGATCATCATCATCCAAAATCATTTTTCAGCAGAGCATGTTGCCTTGCAACCACACTCTTAGCATGCAGCATAAAATATGATGGGTACCAGCCACAAGCAATTTGCATCATCGGAAGATTAAGGAAATTAGCTGGTAACCTGTTTATCACAGTTGCATAAAAAACTAGCATTTTCAAGGCCCTTGCTGTCCCAAGTCCATCATATATGGACCATAGATTACTTTTTTTGGTTGATATGGAATGGTAAGATGAAAATATACAAAATTGTAAAAAAGAGTTGTACACTTTTTATTGGAAGCCCTTATCAATAAATTATGCTCACATCATTGAATAAATAAATATAATTGGAATTGTACGATTGTAATCTAGAGTTCAAAGTTTCATGGCATTATTTGTGTACTTTGTAAGATCTTCAGACAGATACATGGCTAGCTTCAGAAAAACAACAGACGAAATAAAAAGGTTAGAAAGAAGATGAAAAACAAAATCAGGAGACGCGCGCGACTCAGCTTGGATGTAAAGTACGCTGCGTAACTGAATACCAGTATACAGTATACTACACTTTAATCATGAATATGGATTCACATATTACCTGAATACGATAGTTTGTAGTAAATTCCAATATATTTGCAACATAGTTCAATCAAAAAACAAAAGATATCATTCAAAAGTGAAAAAAGAAATTTGGTATCCTGAATACCACAATACACCACAGTGTGTTTTGTGTGGTAATCAATGCACGTTTTATGATCCAGTCCCCCTGTGGAGACTGTGGTAATGTGTGGTATAAAGCAGTTCTTGTCTTGTGTGGCAAGTACAGATCAAGTCCACTGCATGTTTGTTGGTCGTCAAGATACACCAATTTCATACAGGTCTCTTGATAAAGTAAACATCATGGTGGCAAGAAAGGGAAAATCCGATCAAGACAATGATTTGAAGGACTACGTAGATGATGCCTGTACTGATGTGCATAATACGTGAAATTATATGAAATTACTGAGCAAATCTGAGTCAAAATGGAACAAAAAATTGTAAAAATTTTCGTAATTCCATTTCAGATGGCATTTGGTATCTGGGTACTATATCATTCCCGAATCACCGAGTAAAGGCGTTGTTTCACTCTTGTTACCTCTGTGTAGACTGCCGTTACGTTCGTCCTCGCCTCTCCCCCGATCGGGAGGGAGGTTGATACGCGAGTGACGGTAATCCTCCACGTAAGTGTAGTACTTCGCGATGAACAGGAAACAGATGAAGTTCACGGCCATGATGATGGCTAGGAGAAGGAAGAAGTACTCCAACCGACCGTCGTTGTTTTCGTCCGGAATCCAGCCCTGACCTGAAGCAAAGTTCATTCAAGGAAACGTCAAATTATAATTTGTTTGTGTGTTTCACAAGAAGTGCAGTGCCTCGCAGGCTTTTCTAGATGCTATTTCAGTCATTAAGTTTTGCAGTCAAGGCCTGGAAGTCTGAGACTGAGACCTAATGGACCCAGACCGAGATCGAGACCAGAAAAAGTAGTTTCCAGACCGAGACAGGTCTTCAAGACCTTTAACACTGGTCATAATACTATCTCTGTTGGGATCTTAATGTGACTTTTCATTTATTTTATTAAGGGGCTTAGAGTTAGGAAGACCTGACGTTTCGATCCTAGCAGGATCTTTTTTCAGAGACTAAATGCCCCTTTCTCAAAGTCTTTTAGCCAAGAACTGTCATGCACTACCACCCAGGGAATCGAGAAAGTGCTTTTAATCTGTCAAGGCTTTTAGCTAATGAGAAACATCCTGAAAAGCCTTTGAGAAAGATCCTGCTAGGATCAAAACATCAGGCCCTCAAAACTCTGACCATTTAGCCATTGAGAAAGATCCTGCTAGGATCAAAACATCAGCCCTTCCTAACTCTAAACTAAAATGTTTCAAGTCATTATTTTAGCTGATGAGCAGTTTGCAGCAGTTTATTACCGTTTATGGTACAGATAACAGGGGCGGATATTGTTTTTGCATACCGGTAATTATAATGAATAAATAGTGATGGATCATAACCTGTTTTGGTGGCCGCATTTACGATGGTCACCAGAAGCGATCCTACGTAGCTGCCGAGACCGGACGTGAGCAGGAACAATCCCATGACGACCCCTTGCATAGCCTGAGGTGACTGAGAGTAAGCAAACTCCAGACCTAGGAGAGAGAAATTTCAATTAAGATTCGGTCAACTTCCTTAATATGACGATTCTCTTCAATGAGTTAAACGCCTAATTATTGAAGACAATGGTTAGTTGTTATAATCCTACCTGTAATACTGGTGAAGACCTCACTGGATCCGATGAACACGTACTGCGGAATCTGGGCAAAGACGGACAATTGGGATGCGTTGAATTTCTTGCCAGCCACTTCTTGCTCAAAGTAGCCGTACTCACGGATGTTGGCTTTCCGGGCAAACTCCATCCCGGAAGCCACGAGCATTGAGATGACAGCGAAGACCATTCCTAGTCCTGTGTGTTTAAATCAAGAAAAACAAATAAATTAAAAACTTCTATATTTATTTATTTCTTTATAGACCTATATAGGCTGAACACGTACGTCCATAGGGCGACCAGTTATCATTAGAAAGTGGACATTCAGGTGACCATCAAGACTATAAGGCAACATTTTGAGGTTGCCTTAATGTTTATTAAAGCTACCTTTCAAAAACATTATAATCATCAAATAACCTCAAAGGAAACTGAATGAATTTTAAGGTATTGGAAGGTAAACAAAGCTAAACTGAACTGGAGCGGGATTCGAACCAGCCAAACAAACAAAGATAATTGACTATTAGGGACACC
Source organism: Astropecten irregularis (assembly GCA_963971285.1). NCBI lineage: Eukaryota > Metazoa > Echinodermata > Asteroidea > Paxillosida > Astropectinidae > Astropecten > Astropecten irregularis. The sequence goes on from OZ020263.1 coordinate 12,998,508, forward strand.
ACCAACGTAGGGCTGGATAGAGCACCTGTACGGTATTCAGGAGGTTGCTGGTTTGAATCCCGCTCCAGTCAATTTGTCTTTGTTCATCTTCCAATGTTTTAAAACATTCCAGGCCTTGAATTTGGTTCTGAAAAGGGCAAGGTCACTTTTCCATTGCAAGGGGCACCTCCATTGGAAAATATCTATGGAAACATTTGAAGGGGCACCAAGGCCAAGAACCAGGGCAACGAAGGCCATGGCCTCAATTACATTCAAGGCTTACATTCCTACATACACTCACCGATTCGTTTCAGCTTAGTGAGTGGGTATCCCATCCTGTTCATGAATGGGTAGAAGAGGCGATCCACGAACGGCACGAGAATCAAGATAATGACGATGTCAAAGAGGTTGAGGGCCGCCACGGGAATTGTGAAGCCGCTGTAGACGAGACGCATACGCTCGCCTTGGAGGATATACGTCGTGTTCATCTGCAGAAGCGGGGACGGGAGAACCAAACCAAAAACACACAATTTATTAATCTTACAGGGTTGATTCACAAATGCAGTGAATTACTGAATTGGAATACGTTTGACACGTTTCATTTCATGTTGGAACGTAGGCCAGTGGCATAACTAGGGTCGGGTTTCCGAGAGGGATGCTCAAATTATTCAAGAGGGTAACGGAGTAAATGAAGTAAGCATCAGTGTAGAGGCGACTCGTTTAAAATTGAGATTTTGAATAGGGGCACCCAATAATGCAGAGACAACTTCTGAAATAGGATTTCGTAAGTGAAGGAATTACTGCTTTCGGAAGCGCCGATTCTACGTTTGCACGAAGCAGAGGCGTGAAATTGGGCCCCTGCATCGGACACAGGCAAACAGAGCTGCATCCACCTGGAGCAAGGAGGGTACGTATGGGAGGGTACGTGCAATGGATGACTTCACTTACCTGGAAGTAGACGGTCCAGTAAAAGATGATGGTGATGAACACCGGGATGATTCGGCCGAGCGACTTCACCTCGTCCACTTTGGCGTCGGGAAAACGACCGCCGAAGCCCACTTTGGCACGGTCGAGGAAGCTGGTCATCTCCTGCCGACGGGGGATGGTCGTGCGCAGCCGCGAGAGAGCATTACCGATGATTTTAGCCACGGTCGTGAAAATGCTCCCTTCAGATAAAGAACAGACGGAGCATCTTCAAAGTCCGCAATGAATTTTCAATTTTTTTAGGAAAGGGCACAAATTTAACCCACAATTTATCTCAAGGATAGCATATGCTCCAGTTTAATATTTCATCAATCATCTTGTAAGGCAACAATGTCTTTACATATTCTGGCATTAGGCCGAAAACAAAATTTTGGGTCGGTCGGTCGGTCGATTTTTTGTTTGTTTTTTTTGGCCGGCTTTCAAACATTTAAGAATAAATACAGGATGTATGGTCACCAGGGCTTATAAATCAATGGTCTTGGGTCGTTGTGAGGAGACACGCTTTTTTACTGCTAAATCTTACATTTTCTGTCAAAAATGGTGAGTTTTTATACTTAAGAACTCGGAGAAAAAAAAATAATAAAAAATCCCGACCCAAAGTTTTGGCATTTTACTGTCGGTCGCTGAGGGCAACACAACATATTTTTTTTGGCCTTATGTACTGAGCCTGGAATGCTTCCGTGCATTTGGGGCCTGGGGTCAATTTCTCAAAGCCCTACGATCGATCGTAACTCGAGTAAACTCAACTCAACTCAAGTGAAATGAACTCAACTCAAGTGAATTGAATTGAACAGAAATGAAATGAACTCAACTCAAGTGAACTAAAACTGAGCCCAACTCAAGTAAACTCAACTCAAGTCAACTGAACTGAACTGAAATGAAATGAACTCAACTCAACTCAAGTAAACCAAACTCAACTCATTTCAACTGAACTGAACTCAACTCAACTCAGCTGATCACTGCTCGTGACTTCTTTAATTCTTGACTGATGACCCATCATTTGCTTGTGTTTTGTTTAATTCAAACTCATCTCACCTTCAGGTGGCCTCATCCGATACCAGCCTCGTCCAATCAGGAGCATCACGATGGCCACGACAATAGACACTGCAGGGATGGCATAGCCAACGTCAAAGCCAACTTCTTGCTGGACGTAAACGACTCCTGAGAATGCAACGGCTGATCCCACATTGATGAACCAGTAGAACCTTAAAAATAAAGTACACAAGTAGACAGTCAACTTTAAAGGGATTGCATACGTTTGGTAATTTGAGCCTAATGTTTGTTTCAAACCAATATAATTGTTTATATATACCATAAAACTAACCTGTGAAAGTTTCAATTCAAAAGGTGGTAGCGTTTTTGAGATTTTGGCGACAAACTAGAGCGGTTATTTCACGCCAGAGAACAGTAAGTCAATAGCTGAGAAGCGTTACGGCCATAACGCTTCTCAGATTCATAACTTTTTTGAGATAAAAAGTGACATATTTTTCCATAACCGCGGTACTTCGAATTGAACGTTTCTCAATATGCATTATACTATCCAAAGCAGCTGTACTTCTCACCAAGTAAGTTTTCATTGCCATAAATTTTCAGAGTCATTACCAAACGTATGCAATGCCTTTAAGAGTTGGTTTAAAACTGTGAAGCATTTGCCAAATTTGAAACTGAAAGTCTTGACAGTGATGTACCACTGCACTTTATCATCTACTCCAACACTTCTTCACACTGATGTCGTTGCCTCTTACCAGTTGAAGAAGGATTTGACGGGGCCTTCACCGAGGTCGTCCAGCTGCTGAGCTCCAAAGGGTCCCACGTTGGCCTTGATGCCTCCAGTGCCGATGGAGATGATGACCAAAGCGAAGAGAAAGAAGCCCCGCTTTTGACCGTCCGATAGCCCAAGACCGGGGTCAAACTGTGCAAAGTCTATGGAAATGACCGGTAGTATGGCCGTGCCTAAACAAAAGGGAAAGCACAAAAGGACATTATACATGAACAGCTTTGAGAAAGATCTCTGAGAAAGATCCTGCTATAAAGATCGAAACGTCAAGCCCTAAAAAATTTGGTTGACGAGCAGTTTGCATGTTTCATCCATGTTCTGTTTTGTTTTGTTTTGTTTAAATTCTCTTGTCATTTTGAGTTTGAGAAAGATCCTGCTTAGATCGAAACGTCGGGCTCTCCTAAATCCAAGCAATAGCAGATGCAGTTATATCAAGGACATCAGAGAAAGGTGTTCTTTACACCAACAATTTCAGTTTTGTACGATATGCCCTCGATGACAGGAATTCGCTATTCCCAGCAAAAAAAACCTGTAAACCTATCAACTGCATGTACGTATAATTTGTTTTTCATTAGCAAACTCTAGATACCTACCTAGGCAGTAAATTAAAGCAGCACCGAAGATGGCATTGAATTTCCCCGAAATAGTGTCGGCCACCCAACCTCCGATGACGGGCACGAAGTAGGATGTGCCCGTGAAAATGAAGGCTATGGTGGTGGCATCTGCGCTGGAGTAGTGCAGCTCATTGGTGCAGTACAAGACCAGGTTACCGCTGATGCTGTAGTAAGTCAGCCGCTCGCAGAGTTCGCAGATCAGGATGCAGAGGACTAGCGGGACCCGGTCCCGCTTGAAGCCGAAGGACTCGGTTGGGGGACTCTGGCCTTCGATTCGGACCTTCCCCCTCATGCTCCCATTCCGTACCGGCTCCTTAAGGCTCTCCTCACTCTCATCATAGATAGTAGTCATCTTTTCAAAGGAACACCACCGCGATGACTACGGTAGTCCGACTGATACTGCTCAAACAAAGTGTGGCTTCTGTTCTGTGGAGAAAATACAAGTGGCAACACTCACTATGGGTTTTTACAAAACGAAGGCTCAGGCTCAATCTTAGGGCTCTGGCCCCATTTCATGAATCCATTCTGAAATAACGGGTATCAAAATAGAGACATTAAGCTGCGGTTTCGAAGTACATTCTCTAATTAAAAAAGGAAAAACAGACTGAGCCTGAGCCTCTGTTTCGTAAACTCCTTATGAGTTTTTCCCCGAAAGGCGAGTTTTGCCGCGAAAATGGCAAAAAAGCATGCCTACATGTGACATGTAGAACTAGGCTCAGGATTGAATATCCAAGACTTAATTCTAAGATTATCACACACAAAGGGCCAAAAAGCAACCCTCCTCCAAAACACAAAAGCAAAAACAAAATATTATCAACGTATGTACAGAGTCAGACTGCTTTAAATGTTGAACGTAAAAATTACAAACCAGATATCGACTCAGTTCTGAGCAATTCCAAGCACTATTGTAGGCACCAGAAAATATTGGATAAAAAATACAACCCACCAAAAAAACACACCAGGAAATGAATAGGATTTTAAACATAGCAAAACAATCATCCAAACTTTGGCAGTCAAGCCCATTATCTTGTTTCGGTGGTGTCATGTGCAGCTCAGCATGTGACCTCAGGCCTGTGTATGTATTGTGCCAACCGATCACATGTAAGTGAGATCACCAAATGTAAAGTCCCCAGTTCTTAGTAACTGACTCTCGCCGCCGGGAATTTCCCACAGAGCCAAAAGGATATTATTACCTTCACATAAATTTTTCTTATAAAACATAATTAAAGAAGGATTTTTGATCTTGCCAAGATCAAAAATGTTTTTGGTGTTTGGTTTTACTTTTTCTGGATATAAATACACCATTTCAGGCGGAAATATTTTAACGTTATATTTCTACCAGAACTATCTTCATATCCTGAAAGTTATAAATCTCTAAACATTTCTGTAATTGGGTATGTTACCATTTGTTTGCTGATTAGGCCTACTGAGTAGGCCTACTGTTTTCTGTAATTTGTAAAATGAAACAAATTTTTTATTAGGCCTAGGCCTACTACTAGCTTTTCTACTGTTCCAAAAGTGATATTATGTTAATATTATAAGCCTTAGTCTCAGATGAGCTTTATCACCCAAGAAACAATAGGCCTACCTGGCATTATTTGGTGAAATGTTGGTTCCGCCCACGGACGACCACTTGAAAGTTGACACTCAACCGGCTCGAAGTTAAACAAACTTTTCCTGACTAGCTCCCTCAGTCATGTGACATGTCATGTGATTGGCAGTAAATCAGTAGGCCTAAATATTATTGTATCGTCCCTACTAAAGAAATAACAGCGTAAGATAGCGCATCAACCCCTCGCTAATGAAATAAACTGGAATGTTTCAAAGCCATGTATTAAAACACAGGCTGCTTCGTTCTGTAAATCATATGTAAATGTAAACACCATGCACAACTTGTTACAAGTCAAAAAGGTGTAAACGCCCTCACCGACGAGTTTGCTCAGTCAAAAAATAGAGGGCGCAATAGCTTATTAACATAGAGCTATATTAAAATTAATTTAATTTTAATATAGCTCTATGGTTATTAATTACAACACTAAATGTAACTAAAGAAAAGACAGGATCAACCTTTAAACAGAACAACGACATCACACAAAATTGGAAATAAAAAGCTAAAAGTTTCTGGCATTGGAAATCTCACTTTGATATAATTTTTTCAAACATATATTACAAACATACTTAAAATACATCATGGCTTTAAAAAAAATTATAGGTATTAATAACTAATTAATTGGCATGAACGTATAGCTCTTACAAAGAAACTTTGCACCATGAAAATTATTATTTTCTGCATTTATTGATCGACAAAATGTAGTCAATGATCTTATTCATATCACCAGGTAACAGAGAATTGCCTAAATATCTCAAAATAGTTCATAGAATAAAATATAATATCATATATTTACTATATCATACTAAATATCTAAGTATTTGGCATAAAATATACAGACAAAATGCAAATGATAATTCATAATGATATTGTTTGTTTCAATCAGAACTGAGACCATTTATCACTGTGAATAATGACTTGGCAATTGTTGATTCCCTGTATACTGTTGAAAAAGTTTCCGTTTTAGTCCAAAATGAATTTGTGAATAAATTATCAAATAATAATAATAATGTGGATTAATTATTACTTCTAGTACTTTACTGGAATGGGGTAAGATTTCTGAGGGGGGTAAACAGGGGGGGGGGTCTACCAAGTCACCTTCACATAATCATTGACCGTCAATTGGAAATAGTACGGAGCAATTCCAAACTTTAAATCAAGATCTATTTTCAATAATCTCAAGTATTATACCACAACCTTTTTGATGTGTGAGTGACGGGTGGACAGGCAACATTGTTATCAAGTTGCTATCTCAAACTCTCCCATATTTTATAAAACGAAATGTGCTGTACTTGGAAACAAAAAGCAAATCATAAGCCTTAATTAGCTAGTGTTTGTACAAAGCAAAATTAGACTAAAAAGAATCAACAGGCAGCTTTTTTTTTTAAGAATTGGCACTAAAAATGAAAGCAATATGTCTAAGAGCACAAAGCAAATGTCGCGTTTAGCGTATCTAAACGAGATCTAATCATAAGCTGGATCAGTTGTACAGGTTTGAAAGTTCCCAGCCCAAACACGAACCGTGTGTCTGTATGAAGTAACACGTTATCCAGAAAGTTTTTGTCAGAACAACATAAAATGGACGTTAAAATTTCACACAGTCTACTAGCAAATGATACATGAACAAGCTATACCAATACAATCTGCATTTATGGTAATTTATTTGCATTTTTGCCTATTCTAGCTATCGTCTTCCTCGTGTGCTTTGTCGGCTCAAGAGAGTTTCAGATTATTGACTATAACCAACTACTGGCAAAACAAAACAACCCAAAAAGCATATCTCTGTGTATATAATAGCCTATATTATTTACATGGATATTCTGCAGTAAAAGCAAATCATACAATCGGCAAAATCTGATCAAATATGAGAATTAGTGATCATTATAACTACAGTACCTTTAATAGATAAACTGTTTTACTGTAAAGGGCTTTGGATATACAGAACAATTTCTAAAAATGAGAAATGCATATGTCAACCCATATATCTATTCTTAGTACCAGATGCATCTTCTGGTTTCATCGATATTGAGCTGGACCAGAGGAATAAAGGTTGAAAAAGGTTCACAGCCATATGCGGACAATCTATTTAAAGGTCCTCTGTTCATTTTTCACCTCTCGACTCATTTTAACCAAAAGAAAACTGGCTTAGCACCATTTCCTGCTTATTAGCTCTAAGACACACCCAACCGTGGTAGGCACATAAATTTGGCAATTTACCAATTTTGGGGAAGATTATAATTGGGAGTTTTTTGGGGGGAGTTTTAAATTTCCGTGATGGAGAGGTCGGAGAAATCCGGAAGGTTAACCTGTGCATTCCCCTTGCGCTCTCTGGTGACGTGCTGGAGGAACTGCATGATGAGACGATCGCCTGTCTCTTCGTCGGCGACGTCTTCGTGATCGGCCGAGTCATCGTACATCTCCAGGACGAGCTCTTGGTCCTCGCTGCCGGTGTCATTCAGCATCTGCTTAGCGTGGCCATTTCTGCAATGATTAGACATCGATTATCTTATTATGTGGCCAGATTGTGGGTATAGTTCCAATCCCTGATGTCGAACTGTAATAACAATACTGACAAATTACAGGGAGACCGTGACTGCATGAGATCCGTGCCAACAAATTTCCGAAATTATATTCTCTTGATGTCTCCTGATGATGACTAGAGCAGGCTAGTTGAAACGTTAAGACCTTAATTGCGAGAAGTGCGAATGACATTGAAGGGCGAAAGTACGAACGATTCTTACATGGTGTTTCAGCAAACCGATCCACATATATTCTCTTGCTTTCCTTATTCCTATGAATGTTCTACACCATGTCTCAGGTTACATACCTCACAGCTAATTTCTCCTCGGCTGTCTCGGCTATCTCTGTTTTTTCTGGAACTTCGTCATAGTCACGAGCATAACCTTCGTTGATCTTGGTTCCAAAGACAGGGTTGGAACTGGAGGGCAGAAATTCAGATAATATGGGACATTGAGTGGGAATAAACACTGCAATGGAGGCGGGAGGACCCTGGGCAAACCGGCTAGGACCCTGGGAAAACCAGCTAGGACCCTAGGCAAACCAGTTAGGACCCTGGGAAAACCAGCTAGGACCCTGGGTAAACCAGTTAGGACCCTGGGCAAACCAGCTAGGACCCTAGGCAAACCAGCTAGGACCCTGGGCAAACCAGCTAGGACCCTGGGCAAACCAGCTAGGACCCTGGACAAACCAGCTAGGACCCTGGGCAAACCAACTAGGACCCTGGACAAACCAGCTAGGACCCTGGGCAAACCAGCTAGGACCCTGGGCAAACCAGCTAGGACCCAGGGCAAACCAGCTATAGGACCCTGGGCAAACCAGCTAGGATCCTGGGCAAACCAGCTAGGACCCTGGGCAAACCAGCTAGGACCCTGGGCAAACCAGCTAGGACCCTAGGCAAACCAGCTAGGACCCTGGGCAAACAAGCTAGGACCCTGGCCAAACCAGCTAGGACCCTGGGCAAACCAGCTAGGACCCTGGGCAAACCAGCTAGGACCCTGGGCAAACCAGCTAGGACCCTGGGCAAACCAGCTAGGACCCTGGGCAAACCAGCTAGGACCCTGGGCAAACCAGCTAGGACCCTGGGCAAACCAGCTAGGACCCTGGGCAAACCAGCTAGGAACCTGGGCAAACCAGCCAGGACCCTGGGCAAACCAGCTAGGACCCTGGGCAAACCAGCTAGGAACCTGGGCATACCGGGACCCTGGGGCAGGGGTACAAACCACCTGGCCACTCTATGCCCCTATGTAATTGTAGAGAACAATTCCATATTATATTCATAATAACACGAATATTTTCAGGAGTATAAACTTGATACATACCCAGGCTCGGTGTACTTGTTGGTGTTAGGGGCGAGGTTGGTAATTTTGGTGGCAGGATTGGCGCTCTCATACACACCTGCTGTGGCAGCACGTAACTTCCTCTTGTAACTGTGAATATAAGAAGACAGGAATTAGTCAAAATGGACACAACTATAAATTAAGTACAGATTATGGATCCCTGTCATTTGTGGCTTACAGAGGGTGTGGAGTAAGCCATGGTTCGTTATTGGCACGAGGCACAAAGATGTAGGTGGAACATACGTGGTCGAGGAAGGCGTTGAAATGTGATAAGGAAAGGATGCAGTGGTTTCTCTATTTGATGTTGGCATTATGTCACAATGCCATACAATGTGACTGGGAATGACAGACAGTGAGTGACATTATTTGACGATACCATATGATCCACATATGATATGACGGTGACCCGTCATATCTTGGAGAATTGGACGTTTTCAAGCAATGTTAATGTCAACATGGGCAGGGAATATATTATTCTTTTAAAAGATTGCTATATTCAGATGCTTATTTGACGATACAATTCCATTTGACCTAATGGTCACTGTGCAACAGTGAGCTGGAGGGGACCTAGGTCCTGGGTCTTCCCAGCTCATGTTGGGCATGCCCAATAGACGCAGTGGAGGGAGCACTCCTAAAAACATCATGCATGGATGGAGTAATTGAAGATACAAGAGCAAGAAGAAAGAGTGATGTCATCAAGATTTTGACTGATGCAACAACATGCTACGCAGATGTAAAAATCAGAACTGCTGTAAAACTAACTATTGATCTGACTATCAATGATCGCTGCTCCAATTCCAATGGATCATTCCGGCTTTCCTCTTAAGCCCCGCCCACCTTAGCATGGCCACGAGTTTTACATCCCGCATGTGACCAAGGTAATGGATGCTGACGACTCCAATTGGTCACTGCGAACAGTTTGATTGACAGGCCGGAGGGGTCCATTGTTCTATCTGAAGATGGATGCGGAAGTACTGATTGAAGAAGTATGTATGTATGATGTCGTGCGATCATGATAGTATGATGAAGCTATAGGTATGGTGGTCTGAGTATGATGGTGGTCATGCATGCACAATGGTCAGTGCTGGATTGCTGGACTGCTTCACGTACAACAGATGATTGATGATCGACACTTGATGCATGACAGGGCGTGGTGATGAGAAAGCGCCCTCTATATATCCTCACCTGGACGACATTATACAGTAAGTCACAACAAGCCCGGCTACGATCACGGTTAGAGCACAGAGGAACCCCAGCAGTAGCCACTGCACCCAGTCTAGGGTGGGTGGGGGTAGGGTGGGCGGAACTGCAATCTTCAAAATTGTTTACATCGGACACGATGAGTTACGGAGATTATGGATATTTAAATTAGTAATAAAGCAGCCTTGGTTGGCCGAGGTCTATCCATGTTTGAATTTCATTGACCATCGTGCTTTGGGACAGACGGCTCATTTTGATAGAGCACGTTACCTCTACCTGAGGTTATTATTGCCCTCCAGCAAGCCGAGATGGATACTTCAACCTGAGGGATGAAGCCTTTTAACAAATATCATTGGGATTTGTGTTGCTCCGCTTCCTAAATAATGAAAGACATTTCATCTTGAGTTGCTTCTGTCTAACCAGTAGCGGGTAGAGATGGTTGTTTCAGATTAGGCCCTATGTTCAAAATGTTTTTCCAAATGACCAGGGAAAATATAACATGAATTAATTGCATTCAGGTTTCCCTTTTATAGCAATAGTTTATGAGATGTCTTTTATAATAACAAAAATTAACCACATTGTATAATAACTTATTGCCTTAATGTAAATTCAAATGATCAGGGTGGATTTTTTTCATCAAAATGGTAGAAAAATTCTCACTTCAATTTCAGTGACTCCGTAATCACCACGAATGATCTCGGCATACTCATACGCATCATCAATGGCACTGTTGAAGAAGAAGAAAAATAAAATCTTGTTTCAACTTCAAAAACAGAAAGCCTTCCTAATTAAGTAATCTCATATTCAAACTGAAGTGCAGAACGCAACCAATAATAAGATTTACATTTTTGTGATTGTAAGATTTGTTTTGCGATTTCATCCAGTGACTTTTCCAATCCCCTTTGAGTTCCAAATCGTCTGCCTTTGTCTTAATTAAAAGGCTCCCCTGGGTCTTTCCCCCCACCCTCGGGGCTCTTTCCGTTACATCTATCCCCTGATCTTTAGTACCTGACAAAATTGCCTTTCTGTCAACAAACTCAATTTGTTTGTAAGTACGTGGACTAGAATCGTATACAAATGGATACTATGCGTAACGTAACAAGTGCAAAGAGATACCTCACCACTATGCCCCCCGAAATTTATTTTTATATTTTCTGAGCTATTCTCATAAATATTCATAAGGTAATTTACTTGTGAAAGAATAATCACTTGTGCACAATACACAGTATTTAAAATTATGTATGGTGCAGAATAGTCACAGCTCGCGCAAATAATTTATCAAGCTGTTCCAAAACGAAGACCCAAGCAGACTGTCTTTGACAGTTTTTGAAGAATAAAACAGTGGAGATCTCAGAAGTGTTCATAATCAGCCACCACCATTACCGGTTTTATTTAAACATCGCTCGCATAAATTATTTGATTCTGTTATTTTCCAAACGGCTTGTTTTGTCAGGTTTCTGATGATGATGATGAGTTAATTGGCTGAGTGACTTACCTGACGACCACACTGGGCTCGATGATGGTATTGTCCTCTTTGTTGACCACGTGGAATTTCATAACACTCCTGGAACCAATACAAACATATCAAGAGCAACCAATTACAATTGAAGGAAAAGAACTATTAAAAAGCCCAGCTTTTATATGATTGTCAAACCCTAGGTTAACAACATACACTGCGCATTTTACACCAGATAAGGCTAGGCATACCTTATAAATCTACACAAATTTAAAGAGAACATTTCGTGCACTGCATTAGTCAAGGAGCATGGACCACTAAAAAATTAGAGTTCTCAACCCCGACTACATCTTAAGTCTGACTTAAGAAATTGATGGAACAGACCTCATGGAACATTTCTAGGTATACTATGTGGCCTCAAATTGTGGTAGCATTGTGGGAAAGTGAATCATGTTTTTTGTTGCACCTCAAATAATACCACCTTTTGTCAATAGTGATACCACAATTTGAAGCCACATACTACCTAGCAAAGCTGTTAATGGTATAAACTTCCATTTTATGAAGTCAAACCTTAGATGTAGTGGGTGTTGCGGTAACTCCTTAATAAGAGGGTTTTCAGAACTTTGCTCCTTGACTACATTAGGCCTAAAAAAAAAATTGTTGTGTTGCCCTCCCCGACCGACCGTAAAATGCCAAAACTTTGGGTCGGGATTTTTTTTCATTTTTTTTTTCTCTCCGAGTCCTAAAGTATAAAAACTCACAATTTTTGACAGAAAATGTAAGATTTAGCAGTAAAAAAGCGTGTCTCCTCAAAACGACCCAAGACCGTTGATTTATAAGCCCTGGTGACCATACATCCTGTATTTATTCTTAAACGTTTGAAAGTCGGCCAAAAAAAATCACCAAAAAAAAAAAAAATCGACCGACCGACCCAAAATTTTAATTTTTCCACGTGAGGGCAACACAACAATTTTTTTTTTTAGGCCTTATATGTGTAGAATTTCTCCTGGCAGTTAACAGCATGCTTCTGTATTTGTTTGTGCTAACGGATAGACACAAGTGCTATTATAAACAATTACCTAGGCATCAAGCAGTGCCACAAGGTTGACCTCTTGCGACTCAATTTCCACTCAGACTAGACTTACCATCCCACCACTGGTTGGTTATCTCTGGTCAGTACCTGCAGTTCATCCAGCACAAACACCGGAATGACCTCCTCTGCTGCCCTCTTGTTGTTCGGTGATGGTTCCAAGGTACCGTACTTGACAATGATTTCCTCGATTAAACTTAAGGGAGGGGGGAAACAAAGAAACTAAAACCATCATGGTGATAAAGGATTCCTGATTCAAGTTAATATTCAATACAAGTACTAAACTGCTGCAAACTGCTCCTCCACCAAAATAATGACCCAAAATGACTTGTAAATATCTGAGTACCTCTCAAATTCATCTAGGTCATTCCTAACGTCATCGGTTGATCTGAAAATCGTCATCTCCACCTGCTGGTCTTCATTGAACAAATAAATCTGTGATCGGACGGAAGAACAAAAAAACAACGAACACCGACGATTAACGGAACTGGATTCCCAGATAATATTCTAAGGAGTAATTCCCAACCAACCAACCAGAGTAATTTTCTGGGTAAAACCCACAGAATCAGGTAGGGACTGAAAACCCAATCCACTTGTGAACCGAGCCGGACTTGAACCCGGTCCACAGAGGTGAAAGGCGAGGAAAGAACCGCTACGCCAACCCGACTTCCTACGAGTACTTCTCCCAACGAGAAGTGGTGTTCGTATGTACCGGTTTTTGCCTCCGTGTTGCCGGTAAAAATTGCCTTGTGGGACTGACATGGTCCTTAGAGTGATATGGAAGACAGCTTAGAGCAAGTGAGTGTAGTCCTTACAGACACTGTTGCTTTGTCGGTGAACTTGGAGTTCAAACTGTCTTCCGCCTGAACCTCAAGGGTGAAATAACCGGCGTCCTCCGTGTCAAAGTTCCGCAGCGTCCGAATGGAGCCCGTTGAATTGACCACTCGGAAGGTTGTAATGCTTCCGGGAACCATTTCACCATCTGTGAAAACGGAAATTGTATCGGTGACTTTAATGAGTTAAGTATCTGGCAACTTATCATAACCTGAATGATGTTATTTAATAGGCCGTCAATTAGCCCAATTGAAGTCTGGGTTAATATTCCTTTGTTCATTTTTTCAACTTGAGAAGGATGTTAGAATTAAGCTGCGAGTCGTCTCCAACATGTCAAAGTTCAGGCTCATCTCTTATTAAACTAAGTCCAGACAGGTTTATATAAACAGTTAATCAGGATTCTAGTAAACTAAAGTATTGGTGTACAATATAACTACGCCCCAATATGCATATTATTGCAGCATTTGGCACATACTACGGGTACTGCAGTACAGTGTAATGCCACTATACCGAACACAGCTATATACCAAACATTTGGCTATACCGAATATCATCCTTGACTCCCAATTTTTGCGTACAATAAATACACAAAATGGTTCTTTAATTGACTATAACGAACAACCACTAATATGGACGATGTCTGTAGATTCCGCCATGTTCGTTATAGTGGTGTTCCACTGTACAATATGAAGACCATGTCATCGCGTTCTTACCTGTGTTGGTGTATGTCTCGCTGAGGATCTTATAGACAATGCGAGCATTGTTTCCTATGTCATCATCAGTGGCCTGGATAATGGCAACCTCAGTGTCAAATTCTGCATTGTATTTGGCTCCTGTGGTATTCAAAATAGATAATGCCCTATTGTTATAATCAAAGCCTTATAGATAATGCCCTATTGTTATAACAATGACCTCATAGATTATAATGCTTAATGGTCATAACAATGGAAACTATTATAACAATTAAAATGCCCAATTGTCATCACACAATGGCCTTAGAAATAGAAAATGCCCTATTGTCATAACAATGGCCTTAGACAATGCCCAATTGTCAAAAAATGAAGTACATGTATAAAGGTCTGGTCCTGTCTTTAGCAAAAACAAATACATAAAGTATAATGCGTCTTTTACACACACACTCATAATTTACCACAACAATATTGCAAGTTAAACATGTTTAAAGTTTCTAGCAAATGAAAACAACCAATCGGAACACTTCATTTTCTGTGGTTTCCAGATTAACTCGACGTTTCGGTCAGTATGCTCTAGCCGTCTTCAGGAGAATGCTGCAGCTGCGTATAAGTAGTAGACCATCTAATTCTGCTTTACCTTCAGTGTAAAGTTTCTCCTTAAAAATGGGCCGGTTATCGTTCCGGTCGGCCACCGAGATGTTGACCAGTAGTAAGGTGTTGTCTGCGGGGTCGTAGGGTACCGGTTGGCTCTGGCTGTAATCGGCATCGCTGGTTACCATAACTACCAGGCTGTGAGTGGGTATCAGCTCCCGATCCAGGGCCTTCTGCACGGACAGCATACTTGTGTTCTGGTCCAGAACAAATTCCTCACCCGCGTTACCATCTGTAATTTCGTGACCAAAAAAACAGATTTTGATTTTGTTTTACATTTGAAAGGGAAACTAAAAAGAAAATTTTACTCCTGAAGATGAGCACTTCATGTTTTTGGCAATGAACAGATTCAGGCTGAGCTGAAGTTGGATTATCAGTCACATGGAGCTCTTTAGGTCCTGATCAAGGCGAAGAGCTCTCAAATAAGATGGAGGTGGTGCTGGGGAGTACGACAAACGTAAAATTATATAATCGTTTGGGCTTCAAAGATATAGCTTTTTAGCGTTTAAAAGATATTTAGAATATTAAGCCATGTAAAGGCGGACAAAAAAAAATGACTGGAGCGGGACTTGAACCTGCCACTTCCAGAATGCTGTACCAGTGCTCTACAAACTGAGCTATCCAGCCCTTTGTTGGCAGTGTCCCAAATTTGTCAATTGTCTTTGTTCGTTTGCCAGTCAGAGACCATGAAACCGCTCACACACTGCTAAAATCAGCATGAAATATGGTAATTAAATCTGAAATAAGTACGTCAGAAGAAAATGCGTTCTCTCACGCCTCCCTGCTCTTCCGATCAGAGGTAATGAAATCTTGAAGAGGTGATTTGTAGCAACTTACCAACGATGAAGTAATTAATATGCTGGTTGATTTCCTCATCTGCATCGGTGGCCTCGGGCAAGAAACCGGCCGTTGCACTGTCATCGTTCTCTGGAACGCTAAATGTGGCCGTTTGACGATCAGCGGGGTCCGTCTGTTACAAAAAAAAAACATAAGTAATAAACTACTGCACTTATAAATTGCCCATCAACCAAAATGACAACCTGAAATGTGTATAATCGATCAGAGTTTAGGGCCTGACGTCTCCATCCCAGCAAGATCTTGTAGGACCATTCGTCCTTTGAGAAAGATCCTGGTAGGATCGAAATGTCGGACCTTCCTAAGTGTTAGACAAAGTCTGGTTTCATTAAGGCCCTCATTGTGAGCAGAGAAACATATGGTCTGCAATGGAAACTGAACTTGAGACATATGGACGTCACGACGCGAGTAAGAAGTGCCTTCTGTACTTGTCAGACGGATTGTTATTTTTGCTGAGATGGGGATGGGTCGCGTGGCTGCCTGGGGATGGCCATCAGGAGACCGAAGGAGTACAGCTCGATGGTAGATGCGGCAACGCGCTGCCGCGGCGCATACTCCCAATGATTGATTGATTGTACATACCCAGAATACAGGATCATTGTCGTCGGCGTCAGTCACTGAGACTGTGAAGGAGACAGTGGCAGAGAGAGGTGAAGGACCTCGGTCTTGGACTCTGACTTGCAGCTGGAGAAGATAAAGGAGTGATGAAGCACAAGGAGCAGTTAGTAGAAGGGTCTGAATAGGGCAGGGTAGTGTGTGGAACCCAGACTACTATGAGATGCGCACACGCATATCAGACCAGGGCTGGATTTCATCAAACTCATCGTAACTTTCTATCAATCGTAGGACTTGTGATGCATTGCAGCCCTACCACAGTAGGAAACGATGGGTTATCCTTTTTGATGGGTTTGTAACGATCGATTGTAGGGTTTCATGAAATCGACCCAAGAGGCCTTTTTCCAAACTTTGGCTCAGGTTCACCTCTTGGTTCACCTCTCAATGACTGATTTGAAGCCTGTTTGAAATAATGACACGCAAAACTCTTAAAAAAAACAAGAAGAAAAAGGTACCCAATGACATCAAGGGTGTCGTGCCCCAATGTGTAATCCTGATGTCAATAAGCACAAGGTGTAGATTTAATTTATTTATATGTACATGTATATATATAAAATTATTTATTTTATGTCTCTTTTGTGAGTGGATCAACAGGCTCTCGAGCTACAGTGTTGTGTTGATCCTGGCCATCACAATTAGAGTTGTTCCTGTATGTTGTTTGTCAACTGTATTTTTTGTCTTCTTGCTTTTTTAGTCATGTACTTGTTTACTGTATTCATTTGTTGTGTGATTCTGGCCGAATAAATAATAATAATAATAATAATAAGGCAAGCTAGGGCTGCCGGGACTTACCGGTAAACGAGCTTAATTATGGCACAGTGGCATGGGTAGACACTGCCAGGTGCGTTTGCAATTGGACCGATCCGCCTACATCTGACGCAAATAGCAGTCACGTTTATGTATATACGTTATACTCACGAGGTATATGGGCTTCGTCTCCCGATCTGTCTTCTCCTTGATTGTAATCTCTGCTGTGTCATTGTTCGTCTTGGCGATGTGAAAATATTCATCGTCCTCTCCACCTTCACCGACCGATTTGACGAAAGAGAATTCCAAGTCGCCATTGTCTCCGCTGTCAGTATCTTTGGCTTTGACGTTCAGGACAAAGCCGGTGTAATTCTGGAAACACAAATCGAAATGCAGTTTTTACAGATGGGGTGCTGTGGCCTAGTGGTCTGTCGAGAGGAGGTAGGTACTAAAGAAGGTGCAGGGATGAAGTGATTTGTGGAGATAAACTAGACGGTTATAGTCGATGTGAGAGTGGAATTGATGAACATTATACAGAGGTATAAACTACTGTCATACATAAACTGCTGCAAACTGCTCATCAACCAAAATATTGACCTGAAATAATATCAAATGCTTGAAGTTAGGACGGGCTGATGTTTCGATCATAGCAGGATCTTTCTCAAAGGCTAAATGACAAGAGGACAAAGACATGCAAGTATAAAGATGAGAGGATCAGAACAAAGGCGGACTACTTTCTCTGTTTCCCTGGTCACTCTGTTCCCCTTTGTTCTGATCCTCTCATTCCTTTATTTGTATCTTTACTCGCATGTTCCTGTCCTCTTGTCATTTAGCCTTTGAGAAAGATCCTGCAAGGACTGAAATGTCAGACCCTCCTAACTCCAAGTGTAATAAATATCAGTCCAAACTACATTATTTTGTGCACTTTTTCATCACATTGGACGAATGAACAAACCTCAAAAATCTTGATATCCTCCAGATTCTTAGGATACTCTATCTCTGGGGTGTCATCGTTGACATCGGTGACTTTGATATGTAAAGTTGCTTCCGATTCCTTGGGTGGCATTCCTTGATCAGTTGCTAGTATCGTTAGGGTGTATTTCCCGGCCCTGTTGCTCAGACTGGTGTTGGTCCTCAGCACCCCATCTGCCATGTTGATTCTAAAATGTCCTGGGACATCGCAAGATTGAGAAAACAGAAATCAATCAATCAATCAGTGGGAGCATGCGCTGCAGCAAGTCGTTGCCGCATCTACCTTCGAGCAGAACTCCTTTGGTCTATTCTGATGGCCATCCCCCAGGCAGCCACGCGGCCCATCCCCATCTCAACTTCCTGTTGCCTTGGCATGCTATCCTCCTAAGATCTGTTCCTCTCACCAGTGTGTATGTTAATTGTAACCCTTGAGTACTTCAATCAACCAATCAGCAGGAGCATGCGCCGCAGCAGCCCGTTGCTGCATCTACCTTGGAGCGGTACTCCTTCGGCCTTCTGATGGCCATCCCCAGGCAGCCAAGCGACCCAGGAATGCCTCATGTGACAGAATATTGCTGACATGCTCACATATGTACGCACTTGCATTTAACCATGTATTATCTCCTGGACCCCAGCCGTGAGGGGCAAGAGCTCTGCTTGCTAAGCTTTAAGTAAATTTTATAGCTGGCACTCAAAATGGCCGGGCCAAAGCATATGGCATCCTAGATTCCCAGAAATGGAAATTCCCAAACACTCACCATCTTCATTCCCTCCTGAAATGCTGTAAGTCACCTCTGAGTTGACGGTGTCGACCTCGTCTCTGTCCGTTGCAGTTACCGTGGTGACCAGCTGACCCACCTCCACGCTCTCCTGGATGCTGATGGTGTCCTCCATCTTGGAGAATTTGGGGGCATTGTCGTTGACGTCCGTGACTGTGATGGTCACCTGATGATAGAAATGAGGTTCTGCTGTGAATTTCGTTGGCTTTCATGGTCAATAAAACCTCGCTCCCTAAACGCTCTTGATTGAACGTACTCCTAGTATTCCCATTAATTGGGTCGATGGGCGGAAGTACAAAATCAACACCCAATCAGCTTGGACAGAAACAGGCAACGTACCCTGCCAGACGCAGCCCTGACTGGCTATCACTCTCAATCAGTATGCTCCTTGATCTGGCAATACTGTAAAAACCTGTCGTGCATCAGCAATTCTGCTTACTGAAATGCCGCCATGCACTTTCATCAACTGCCAGATGCGGTCATTGACCACAAGCTGCCATATATATGACGTACGTCAGCTCCAAGCAAACCATCTTCATTTTCAATCTGATGATTTTCCTTTTAATTAATTATTGTTAACGAGTCAAATGTGAATAAATAGCACACAGACACATACAGACAGATCGGCTTTTCAAATAGAAGAACAGATCAGATCTTGAGATATAATGCATAATTTGTGGGACTTCCGATAAGTCTATTTTAACAATATAACAATATTAACAATATTCCCGATACTGTTTGATTTTGGACTAGCAGAAAGATCGCGACCTCAAGCTAGGCCACAAAAACCAGACCAAGTTATTCAAATCTAGGCTGGATAATCGTGCTTCAACAGAGGTGCTAAGTCAAACTAGGATCGAGTGTTAACGTCCAACTCGCCCGATAAATGTACCCTTTCATTTGTGACCCTGTGAGGATATTTCTGGCAAAGATATTACCCAAAGTGCTGCTGGATCGTGATGAGTACCGGTACTCACCTGAACAGTGTCTTGTCGTCCTTCTTCATCATCACGTGCTGAGATGGTCAGAATGTGGGTATCCTCCGTTTCCCGGTCTAGCTCTTTACCTTCTCTGATCATTATCCATCCCTTCATGCAAGCAGACACATGCCAAGAAGAAAAAATTGACAAAAAAGGTCAGTTCAACGTAAATTCAGGCTCTTAGTATCAGGTGCTAATGGACAGGAGACTGTTTGATGGCTTACTTCACAGAGTACTGCAACTCTCTGATGAGGGGTATTCTTCGACTTGTCGTAGGTTAAGACAATTTTTATTTGGCCTTCAAGTGTTTGTAGGAAAGTCGGCAATATTGCACGTTGATTTTGTTTTAAAACTAGAACAGCAAAGCTGTCATGGCTCGCTGCAGCCTTACGTGCAGTTACAAACATGATAGCAAACACCCATCCATCACACACACACCCATCCAAATAAAAATTCAACATTTTGAAACAATAGACAAAACTTCAACATTTTGAAATGTAACAGAAAAAACTTCAACATTTTTCATTTACAATAATAACATTATTTTGGACAACACACCCATCCCCCCAAAAAAATCAAAATTTTGAAACAATAGAAAAAACTTCAACATTTTGAAACAATAGAAAAAACTTCAACATTTTTCATTTAAAATAATATTATAACAACATTATTTTGGACAACACACCCATCCCCCCCAAAAAAAAAAATAAATAAAAAAAATCAAAAAAAAAAATCAACATTTTGAAACAATAGAAAAAACTTCAACATTTTGAAACAATAGAAAAAACTTCAACATTTTCCATTAACAATAATAACAACATCATTTTGGACAATGCACTCATCCAACAAAAAAAAAAATTGGGGTTCAAGCACATACTAAAAAACTTTAACATTTCATGCGGACGGCCGAACGGCCCGACGGCCGGACGGACGGGACGAACGGTACTACTACATAGGCTTCGCTTTGCTTCGCAGCTCGCCAGTAAAGGAGGGAAAGAGGTTTATGCATCCAAGGGTCGATATCGTGAAGCCTTATGGTCGATCGTAATTCGAATCACGCAGGATAACCAATCATATCCTGCGTAGGGATGCAATGCATCATAAGTCCTACGATTGATAGTAATTAGCTACATACTATGAGTTTGGTGAAATCGACCCCAGTCCCACAACTCTTTTGGGGTCTTGACCATAACCAATCAAATGACTAGAAGTCAGTGACGTGAGCTATTAAAGTAGGATGATCATCATGAAGACTTACCGTTTTGGCGTCGATGTCAAATAATGTATTTCCGCCCGTGATGTCATAGCTCACCGTGCCAAACTTGGCTGTCGCGTCGTCATCGTGGGCAACCACCTGAAGAATCTGCGTCCCGTTCGGGAAATCCTCGGCCACTTCTGCGGTGTTGTTCCGCTTGGAGTCAAACACGGGGCTGTTGTCATTGATGTCGTTGATCTGAATCTGGATTGTCCGGTTACTGGAAAGTGGCGGGGAGCCGTTGTCACGTGCTAGCACGGTCACATTGTACGTGGCATATTTTTCGCGGTCAAACGTTCCGTTGACGGTAAGTACACCTAAAAGATAGTGAGGTGGGATGATATAATTATACACGCTTCAATCTGAGTCTCCGGTGCGCTGACTCAGGTGGGATTCGAACTCAGGCCTCTAGCTTATACTAGTGCAGATGTCTTACCACAAGACCATCAAGCTAAGCTATGATCAGCAGGGCAATCCCACCTGAATCAACACATTTTTTTGTGTGTACTCTAAAGCACTGAATATACAGTCAAACGTTCCGTTGACGGTAAGTACACCTAAAAGATAGTGAGGTGGGATGATATAATTATACACGCTTCAATCTGAGTCATCGATGCGCTGACTCAGATTCGAACTCAGGTCTTACTTAAGTCTTACTTATCGATATACATCGGTGAAGGGCAAGCCAAATTTGAATAATCACCAATAATTGATTACAATTGATTAACAACAGCATCATCAGTCATAGACTGATTAACATTATCAGTTTAATTACCATCAAATGGATCGATATCCAGCAAGAAGTCAACGTCATCAATCAGCTCGAATCTGACTTCTCCGTTACTCCCTTCGTCCGCATCCGTGGCGCTGATGCTCGTGGAGATGACCGAGTCGACGGGCGTGTTCTCGTTCACAGTGAAGCGGTAGACTCCACTCTCGGTAAATTCAGGGGGGTTGTCGTTGACATCCAGGACGGTCACAGTGAGAGTTACTGGATACGGAGTGACAACGAAAAATGAGTACAGGACGTTAATTTCAACTCTCCTGGGCATTTTACGTGAGATCCTGATCACGCTGGCAATTACAAACTGGCAAAGGGCCAGAAATGCTACAAGAAGATTTTTCTCTCTTTCTCCTTTTGGATAAATGCTTAGCAAATGGGGATGACCGAATCATAATTCCAAGCGATTTTCATATCGTGGTATAAAAATACCGTACTGCAGTGATAAAAACAAGCAATACAAGAGCCTGTTGCTGAGGAATGGGAGGATGGCGGGCGCATACCCTCCCGCCCCTTCCCAAATATGGCAAATATCTGATTGATATAACATTCATGTGCTTCCTTCTTGTGATGTGCTCACTTGACTGGCACTGCGGCATCTCACTTAATACTCAAAGCTGGCCATGGGACTAGCAATACACAACATTTAATAATTAATATTTAAATCATTTAATATTCATGATTTACTGCGGTACCCGCCGCGATATTGGATTCGATTCACCCCGCTGACCCCAGCTATAGCTCGGTGGCCAAGCGGTATGGCATCTGCACTATATTTAGTAAGCAGAAACTAAGCCAAGCAACTCTATTAAGCAATTCATGGTGACTTTTTGGGTCGATACCGACATTATTAGTTGAAACATGATCTCAGAGCAATTTTGGCGCCAAAAACTAGAACCAAAAGGCAGTAAACTTTGTACCTGTAGCAGTGGATGTACCCGTAGCGGTTTTGTTATCTTTAACTTTTATCAACAGCTGATATTCGGACACACTCTCTCGGTCTAAATGCTTGTCCCCTGTGAAGACAGCTCCCGTTGATGCATCGACGTAAAACAACCCACTGGAATTGAACGGCTGCTCCCGGGCAAGGTTGTAATCTGGAGCTACCACCTCTTCTAAAGAATACATCAACTCGGCACTCTCATCCGGATCCGACGCATTTACCATGGCAACCAGGTCATCACTTGTAGCGTCTGAAAGATACACACGGATATACTGGCTTTTGTTTTTATTTTCCATTGAAGTGAAATGCTTTAAAGGTATATTGGTAACATACCCAAACAGAAATGTTCACAGATTTACATATATATGTAACTTTCACGGTATGAAGATTGTGCTGGTAGAAACATGCCGTTAAAATATTTCCGCCCGAAATGGTGTTTTTATTCAGAAATTAGTCAAACAAAGACAAAAAACATTTTTGATCTTGGGGTAAGATCAAAACTATTCTTAGTTTTCTCGTTCCACAGACACGTACATAAATTCAAAATGACTGCGCCCAGGATGGCTTCAAAGCATCTTCGCATGTAGAATACGGAGCTAGCGCTCTAGTAATTTTAATATAGATCTATGGTTACAATCCCGGCAAGAATTTTGTTGCCCACCAGAGAACGGCGCGATGAGGATTACTTACTTTCATAGATCTCGGCAGTCGGCTCCTCTTCGTTAAATGTTGGCGGCTTGTTGTTGACGTCCAACACGTTGATAGTCACCAAGCAGGTTCCGTTCAACACAGGGTTGCCTCGGTCAAAGGCAATGACCGCCAGGGAGTAGTCGCCTTTCTCGTCCCGGTCCAGGTTGTTGGAGTTGACCGTTATGGCCCCTGACTTAATGTCAATGCGGAAGTCCGAAACACTCTCATCTTCAAAGAAGTAGTCAATGCGAGAATTGACGGAGCCTGGGTCATCATTGTCCCTTGCTGATACTTGCAGTACAGTTGCTATGGGAATGATAGGAAAAAAGTCATTATTTTTTTAGAGTTTACCATTTTTTTTTTCCAAATTGAATTCGCCCATTATAGTATCTTACACTACAATTCCATCTAGTTTTATCCCCTTCAAAATTTTACCCGAAGAAATACAAACAAAAACTGGAACAAAATCATCAAATAATCACAAGAGCCAAAACAAAAAGCTGCATCCTCTTTGAGTGATGATGCCCAAGGAAATACTGTTTCTGATGTTTAGAGTATTGCTAATGTTGCAGGCATTATAATCCTTGGAACATAGTAATGTGTGAGTGGTTTCATGGCTTCTGACTGCCAAACGAACAAAGATAATTGATTATTAGGGACACCACCAACACAGGGCTGAATAGCTCAGTTGGTAGAGCAATGCATGGTACGGTATTCTGGCGGTCGCAGGTTCCAATCCTGCTCCAATCAATTTGTCTTTGTACATCTTCCAAAAACAGTAACAAATAGATAGAATGGGATGGTATTCCAGTTTGAATCCTGCTCCAGTCATTTTTCGCTGTTCACCTTTGAATGAGTATAAACTGAATTACCGTGACTATTTGATGATATAACAAACACAAGGTCAACCTACTTTTCCTGCTAGCACCTTCTGAGACGTTTCCCGAGTAGAAATCCTCGCTGAACACTGGAGACTGGTCATTGACATCCTGTTTTTATCAACAGAAATTTTCCATAAGAACCACAAAGACCATCCTCTGGCTGGGTCAAGCCTGTCACTTAAACTGCTAGGAGAAGGCCCCCCCCCACCCCATGAGAACCTTATCCCCACCCCAATCTTAATCTTATGTGATTGTGCTTTGATCTTTGTGATGTGTTCCTCCTGGTTGGTATAGTGTGATGTCCCTCACCCAATGCCTGAACCTGGTGGCAGAGCTCTCCTTGATTATATACAGGTACTGGCCAGATCACTCTGCTTGGCTTGTCTTGGTCAGCTTGACTTAACTTGGTTTGGCTTCGGGCAGCTTGGTTTGGCTTTGCTCAGCTTGGCTTAGTTTGGCTTCGGGCAGCTTGCCTTGGCTTAACTTGGCTTGGCTTCGGGCAGCTTGGCTTGGCTAATTACCTTGGCTTCGGGCAGCTTGGCTTGGCTAATTACCTTGGCTTCGGGCAGCTTGGCTTGGCTCAACTTGGCTTGGCTCCGGGCAGCTTGGCTTGGCTAATTAGCTTGGCTTCGGGCAGCTTGGCTTGGCTAATTACCTTGGCTTCGGGCAGCTTGGCTTGGCTTAACTTGGCTTGGCTCCGGGCAGCTTGGCTTGGCTAATTACCTTGGCTTCGGGCAGCTTGGCTTGGCTTAACTTGGCTTGGCTCCGGGCAGCTTGGCTTGGCTAATTAGCTTGGCTTCGGGCAGCTTGGCTTGGCTTAACTTGGCTTGGCTTAGTTTGGCTTCGGGCAGCTTGCCTTGGCTTAACTTGGCTTAGCTTCGGGCAGCTTGGCTTGGCTTAGCTCAGCTTGGCTCAGTTTGGCTTCCAGCAGCATGCCTTGGCTTAACTTGGTTTGGCTCCGGGCAGCTTGGCTTTGCTTGGCTAATTAGTTTGGCTTCAGGCAGCTTGCCTTGGCTCAGCTTAGCTTTTGGCTGCTTGGATTGGCTTCAGGCAGCTTTGCTTGGTTTGGCTTAGCTTGGCTTCGGGCTGCTTGGCTTGACTTGGTTTTGTTTGGCTGTATACTCTGCCATCCTCAGAAGAGGACATGATGCATCAAGGATAAACTCTGCTGATCATTAATGATGCAATCATAACATATAAATGAGTAAACAGAGATAAAACACAAGGAATTACCTGAATTGTAACGTGGATTGTTGCAGTGCCGTTCAGTGGCTTTTCACCCCCATCGGTTGCGATGACAGTCAGGTCAAACTCATCAGGGGCATCTTCCTCATAATCTAGTTTGGATGAGAGGTAGAGGTCTCCCGTGTCTTCGTCTATGGTGAACCTGTCCGACATGGAGCTATTGGCTAGGCTGAAGGAGATCACATTGTTCGGCTTGTCCTTGTCCCTGTCGGATGCCTGCGACAACAAAACAAGAATAGTCATGTGAATCAGAGAATCACAACAATTCCGATATAGGTGCATTCTTTTACCACTACACCTTGTAAAAATGCTGGCTCACTTACAGAGACTTGCAAAAGTCGCTCACTGTACATCTTCTCCTCTTCCACGATCACGCTGTTTTCGGAAGACGGGGTGAATTCGGGGGTGTTGTCATTGTCGTCCGTCAGCCTGATCTGGACTATGATGGTGGCGCTGCGGTCGCCGTCCGATGCCATGCACGTGAAGAAGTATATGCTCTGTCCCTCGTTGTCCAATGTGGCATCTTCCCGAGTTCTTATCTCCCCTGTCGTGGAGTTCATTTCAAATCTGCAGAAAGGACAAATCAAAAATACTTGGAGAGACTCTGACAGGGTCGATAGGGTCTGTTTTGGGAGGGTCTGACATTCCAGTCTTGGCAGGGTCATTCTGGACAGCTATTTGAATAAAATGGAAGTACTTCTGGGCCTTGGTCTTACTCTACGGTTGTGAGACATGGACCTTGACTGAGGGCCTGTGGAGACGACTCAGTGTCTTCGGTACTGGATCTCCGAGGAGGATCCTTAAGTGCTGCTGGTCGGACCATGTGACTAACGAGAGGTTACTCAGGGATGAGGACCTATTACCTGCATGATATGTGAGCGCCAGATGTGACTGTACAGTCATGTGGCTAGATTCCCTGCGAGCGATCCTGCCAGGCGAGTTCTCTCTATGAGAGAACATACTGGTAGGACTCGCCCGGTAGGGCGTCCACATGGCACGTGGTTGCGTCAGATGGATCGTTATTTTGCTGAGATGGGGATGGGTCTTGTGGCTGCTTGGGGGATGGCCATCAGAAGGCCGAAGGAGTACCGCTCCAAGGTAGATGCAGCAACGGGCTGCTGCGGCGCATGCTCCTGCTGATTGGTTGATTGAAGTACTCAAGGGTTACAATTAACATACACACTGGTGAGAGGAGCAGATCTTAGGAGGATAGCATGCCATTAGGCAACAGGAAGCAAACTGCATGAAAGCTGCATGGCCAGGACTTACTGTGGGTCATCTCCTTGCCCCAAGAGGGAGTACCGGATTTCATTATAAGGTGCAGAGTCCGCATCGGTTGCCTGAACAAAAATAATAATAATCCAGTGTGAATATTCACTGAATGTTTATGTTATCCTGGGATCCATTTCACCAAACTCATCGTAACTTACTATCAATCGTGGGACTTATGATGCATTGCAGCCCTACGTAGGATACAATGGATTATGCTTTGTAACTCGAGTTATTAAAGATCGATCATAGGGATGATAGGGCTTCGTGAAATTGACCCAAGGTGTGTCAGGGTGTGTGAGACAATACAATTAAAAGCGCTACTCATAATACTCAATAAAGTACTCAAACAGTACTCAACATGCAGCCAGTCAAACTACTCAAACGATACAGTGAGCTCATTCATATTACTCAGTCTTAGAGGTGTAAAGGGTTCACTCCGCTAACTTCAGCTTGCTTGTGACTTCTACTCTCTAATCTTGGCAATCTTTATTCAACCGGGTCCGTGACAAACTAACAGCCTCATCTGCAGAGATGTGTGACTCACGTTAATTACACCAACGACATCTCCCTGTGAATTCTCTATGATGTCAAAGACGTATTCCGTCTTAGTGAATTTGGGTGTTTCATCATTAATGTCTTCAAGGATTACGTGAACGAGTGCGGTGGCTTGAACAACGTCTCCTTCTCCTGCATAAATCTGATGAAACAAAAATTTCAATTTTATTTTAAACCTCCTAAGAAAAAGGAAAAACGGATGAAACAATAACGGAAAGATTGTGCATTCCGATGCCAATAACAACTAAATAATATACAGGCGTTATAACAGTGTGAGCAAAAATCAGGAGGGCAAACATGCATGATTGAGCGGGAGACGGTGACCGAGATTGAGAATCAGAACAGGAACGGGAATGAGAACACCGGCGCACCCAGGATTTTGTCTTGGGGGGGGGGGCTCAAAGAAAATTTTCTGCCTACTCTCCCTTTCCCTCTCCCCCCCTTTTTTTTCTTTTTTGTTTCCGTTTTTTTTTCAGGGACCCTCTTGGGGGGGGCTCAAGCCCCCCGAGCCCCACCCCCCCAGGGTGCGCCACTAAATGAGAACAAGAATGAGAACGGGAACGAGAATAGGAACGAGAACGAAAATGAGATCAAGAAGGGGAATGAGAACGCGATCAGCAACGGGAATAGGAACGAGAATGGGAACGATAATGGGAATAGGAACGAGAACGTGAACAGGAATAGGAACGGGAACAGGAACGGGAATAGGAACGGGAATAGGAACAGGAACGGGAACAGGAACGGGAATAGGAACAAGAACGGGAACAGGAACGGTAATAGGAACGGGAACAGGAACAGGAACAAAAATGATAACGGGAATAGGAATGGGAATAGGATCGGGAACAGGAACAGGAATGGGAACAGGAACGGGAACAGGAACGGGAATAGGAACAGAAATGGGAATAGGAACAGGAACAGGAACAGAAATAGGAACAGGAACAGGAACGGGAATAGGAACGGGAACAGGAACGGGAACAGAAACGATAACTGGAATATGAACGGGAACAGAAACGATAACGGGAATAGGAACGGGAACAGGAACAGGAACAGGAACGGGAACAGGAACAGGAACGGGAACAGGAACAGGAACGGGAACAGGAACGGGAACGGGAACAGGAACAGGAACGGGAACAGGAACAGGAACGGGAACGGGAACAGGAACGGGAACATAATGAAAACTAGCTCGCATCTGCTCCACCGGAAATTCCACAGAAGCTTTAACGTGGGGAAATGACCACCAAAACAGCAAATTTTTACACTAAATCACTTGTATCTTCAGAACAGAAAGTCGTATAAACCTGGGGGTTGCAGATTATGAAAATTCATTCTTTTGACTTTAAGTCCATATATGTCTCACTAAGAAAAACAGAAAAACCAGTGATCATTTTTCTCTCAAAGATCATCGGTATGAGGCAATTCCCTATGGAGCGGGACGAAAAATTGCCGTTTTTAACAGACCTTTGGTTGTTTATCTCAACGTATCTTGAGAACCCAGAGTCGGATTACGCTGGGGGTAGCGGTTTTGGAAAGATGACAAAATTCCCTTTCCACTCATATAAGAGTCGATTTGATTGGGTAAAAACCCAGTGATCATTTTTTCGTCAAAGTTTTCGTCCAATGACTGGATTTCAGTGTCTCTCTGTGGGGGGTGTACTGGACATTGCCATTGTGTTGCACGTGTTATGCAAATCATGTGGTCACTGGAGCGTACAGTGGAGCTGCCTCACACACATTGATCTTTTGCGCGTTTAGGCCTGAAACTTTTCATTATTAGGAACGAGAACGATAACGGGAAAAGGAACGGAAATAAGAACGGGAACGGAAACAGGAAAGGGAATGGAAACAGAACAGGATCAGGAAAATGAGGAAGAATACGCAGGAATTGGAAAGGGGAACAGGAAATGAGAATGAAAAAGGGAACAAGGCAGCTTAATGGGAAGGTAATACAATCGGAACAGAAACAGGAAAATGAGAACAATTGAAACGGGAACGGAAACAGGGAACGGAACAAGAATGAAAATAAGAATGTGAACAAGAACACAAATGGGATGGGAACGTGAATGTGTTTTTCTGACATCCTTTACCTCGAAATCAAGACTTTTCTTTTTCTCATAGTCGAGAGCCGAATTATTCTTCACCCGGACATCAACGATACCATTCCCCCGGATAGTAGAACTCTGGAGCTTAAATATGTCCTTGTCCGGTCCACCAAGTGATAAGGTAATTATGTTATTAGGAGCCTGAAAAATAAACATCAAAAGAAACCAGATCATAAACACAGTGGTTGGTAGACTGACATCTTTCTGTGCCCAGCAAAGCTGCGGGCACATACCATGAGCTTTGGTTTGAATAACAGATTTATAAACGTGGACCTATAGGCCTAAATGACAAACTCAATCAAACTCCCCAAACGTCTGACCTGATCCTTGTCGAGAACATTGAGTCCGTCCAGCGACACAAAACTCTCCTGCGACAGTTCCTCCTGAAGGTGTATTTCTATGCTGCTGTTGCTGAAGGTGGCATTTTCATCATCTACGTCGCTGACTTGGAAAGTGATATTAATGAAGTCGCTGCTTGGGGGCTGCTCGTATGTCCCATCTAAGCGGACCTCCTGGGCCTGAAGGTGAATTGAAAAAAAGAAAGATTGATTATCACAATTCCTCCCTGATTCCTGATCCACCTCCAGTCCATTTTGTCACCGTGACGATATCCCCCTCGCAACATCCCTCTCCTCAAAGCTCCTCCCCCCCATCCTCTTTGCCTCCCTTTGTTACCTTGACACCCACGGTGTGGGATGAGCTTGTCTCTCTGTCCAGCATTTCTTTGATGGTGATAGTCCCGGTGGTGTTGCCAATTGCAAACTTTCCGTCCCCTACAATGTACAGATTATGAATGAGTTATCAATGAATTATGAGTTATCAATGAATAAAGTCAGCTTTTATATTTACAAGCATTGTTCAGAGTTCAAGTTTATTTATTTATTTTTTTTATTAAGTTTATTTATTTGCAGGTTGGAGTTTTTTCACCACGCTTTTCACCTCCGGCAGCCCGGGTTCGAATCCTGCTCAGTCTGTTAAGTGGACTGGGTTTTTCAGTCCCTATCTGATGATTCTGTTGGTAATTTTACCCATCAGAATATTAATCTAGGGTTTTCCTCCCACCTCTAAAACTGTATCTTCTTCTCATCATCTTTCAATAGGTTTCATCAGGCTTTTGAGCTACAGTGCCTTGGTATAATGTGCTTTCAAGGACATCTTAGTTTAATTTAATATTTGAAATAGATAAATAATTTCGCTGTAAGATGGGACACTTGATCATGTACCCCAACCTGGTGGAATGACCATGATTACAAACTGCACAGAGAGAGTTACACACTTGCCTCCAGACAGGGAATATAAGATATCATTAGGCTCTAGTACACCACGATCCCCTTCCTTTGCCTGTACTGTTATGACCGCAGAGCCCTGTTACCAAAACAAACAAACAAAACAACAACAACAACAATTATCAAACGGCCGAAAGTTAAATCTGTCTACAAATTCAACAAATTTACGGCCAGGTATAAAGCAAATATTGTTTCTTGAGGAAAGTATAAAGGGTAAGAGCAGGGACGCTTCATCTGTCTCAGTTTTCAAGAAATGTCTCAAAATCTTCCTCTTTTCACAGCCTTCGTAGCCAAACGGCTGCTCTCTCTGTTCATTTACTTGTAACTTTTCTTGTACAGCGCTTTGATCTTGCTGAAAGTGCTATATAGCCTAAATGCTGGAACGTCGTTCAACCATCTCAAACAAACTTGCTCAGAATAGGAATCAAAACTTCACGTTTCTTCGCAACATCCAACTCCTCTTTGCTTTGCTTTGTTTTGAAGGTTGATGGAATCCGACATTATCTCATGGGAAACATGTGATTGTATAGCACCCTCTGAAGGTTACGCACAGAGCGGATGCAGGCTTATAATTACCATGGGCTTATCCTCAGCAATCTCTTCATCATAGTTGGACAGGGTGAAGGAAGGCGCAGTGTCCTGGACGTCCGAGACGGCCACGATGACTTGGGCGTAATCAAAGAGCGGCGAATCTACCCAGGGATTAGGTTTCCCAGAATCCTGTGGGGGGTAAAAGGATGAACTTATCAACATGGTGCTTGGTGGCAATGGCCCTGGACATACATAAATGGTGCATTTGTTTAGCTAACACGATCAACACCAGTCAACCTCGTCCCCATTCTCTCGCTTGTTTTGTGCAGTTTAGCACGACCATTCCCAGTGAGGGCTGACCCATGTTTAGCTATAAAATGAATGCACCCAAAGAAACAGTGTACCGGTATTTGTTGCAGGGACAAATGGCATATTCCTATTGAATGGCATTTTCCAACACAATACCTGACAAAACTTAAAACCACTCCACCAAAAATTATGCACTAATTCTGCCAAACTTATCAAGGGTGGAAGGATTAATGATTTTTCGTCAGGAGATAGAAACTAGGCTTGCCCTTCATCGACATAAGATGACCACTGCATACTCGGAGCTTGTAGAGTGCACATGAAGAAATTCATGTGCTGGCTGAGGTGGGATTCGAACCCACAACCTCCTGCTTACTAGTGCAGATGCACTATGTTCCCCCTTCGACTCCCCCAAAAAGACACCGTGGCCAGAGTGAGTGAATATACTTACATTAACGCGGACACAGATTGTGTACAACGTGGCGACTTCAAAATCCAGGGTCTCGTTGACTCTCAGGGTGATGTTGCCGCTCTGCTCGTCAATCTGGAAAATATCTCCATTGCATGGCCATCCTTGATGTTCCTATACCAAGAAACATAGCATTATTCATACAGTGGGTTGGTTTCATAAGATGTGGGCCTACAATCTATTGAGCGTTTTGTTGAGCAATACACCGATCCAGTAGGCCACGCCTCTTAACAAATTGACCGATCACAACGCGTTATTCAAGGTCCGACAAATTGCCCCCATTTTGTCAGACAAAATGTTTTAAATTTGTATTCTTTATTACACACTTTTCGTTGAGTCTACTTTTTTTTCGTATGTACAAGGCAATTCTCTTACAAACCCAAGTTTTATTCTAAACCATGGTCAAGCGGTGTTTATATTTTCATTGTAATCCTGACTCTCGATGCCCTGGCTGAGAGGAAATGTACATTTTTGGCCTTTTGCAAAACCAAAGTCCAACGAAGAGAGGTGCTTTCGGTGGTTCAGAGTGTTCAAAGCGTGTGGGCGATTGTGACACATTGCGTACGTGCGCGTTGTTGCTTGGCTGTTGCTATGATGGGCGTGGCCTACTGGATCGGTGTATTCAAATTTCAAAAGCCCAATACTGATTCAGAGGGGATGGGAAAGAGACATGGCCATGTCAAGGATGTTATTCAAAAGAGATGTCAGTTTCCGGAATCGTAGCAAACTTTAAAATCTATTACTGGGACGTACTTACTTCAATCATTGTATACTTGATTCCATCTAGACTGTCTTCATCAGTAGCCGACACTGTGAAGATCACATCATCAGAGGACAGGGAATTCTACAGACAACAAAATTGCAATTGAAGGGATCTGTAATTCATCAGTGATGTGTGAAAGATTGGGCAACTTGTCCAATTGAAATTGGTGAATGCCCAGCTGACATCGTAAGCTAGAAGCAACCCTACGTCTAGCACGAGATGACTCTATACACAATTGTCGAAACGTTTTATCATTGATGAACGTGGATAGAGCTATCGCAACAGGACAAAGATGTCACCTTGTTGGAAATGATGGGTTCCCAACCCAACAAAACGACGACTTTTTTCATCTTTACCGAATCTACCAGGTACTTGTTACATTTTGGCAAGAAAATGTCCAGTATGTTTATGGGTGTATACCCACATGCGATTCAAAATGAAATGTGAATTGAATTTTAAAAACAAAAAAAGGAAAAGACAATTGAACAAGAAAAGTGCAAAACCTGCCTCTGGAATTGACTCCGTTTGGTATCTAGAAGAGGAGAACTCCGGATTATTGTCATTTATGTTTTTAACGTTGGTGGAATACTGTTGCTCGAGCTGAAAAATGGAAATAAAAGAATAATAACATCACAGCACAGTGAGGATTCACATAAAAGTTTTGTGTTTCGGGCCAAATTTGACTCTTTTCTGGATACATTTCAGGAAGAAAAAATTTAACGGTATATTTCTACCATCACCATCTTTATATCTGTAAGTTAAATCTGTGAAAATTTCTGTTTTGGTTTGCTACCAAAGTATGATACTATCTTTGAGGTCAAATATATGGGAAACTGACTGGTTTTTCTGACTGACTGTAAGTCATTGGAAACAAAGACAAAATGATCCCCATGTACTAGCTGTTCTCAGGTTGCAGCATTGCTGCGAGTATCGATGAAATGATTAATGATCCCTGGAATATATCAGTATGTGCGTGGTTTCATGGCTTCTGACAACGTAGGGCTGGATAGCTCAGTTGATAGAGCGCCTGTAGGGTATTCAGGAGGGCGCCAATTCGAATTCCGCTCCAGTCAATGTGTAATTTGTTCGCCGTTCAATGTCTTAAAAATTCAGTCAGTTTCCCTATGAAAATAATAATAGATTATTATAAAAGCGCCTTTTTATTTACATAAACTTCAAAGCACCTGACATGACCACAAAATGGAGGTGATAACAAAGATTCAAAATAATTAAAAACAATAAACAACAATCCCTAAAATCAAATTCCCAAAATATTCCATCAGAAAGTGAAAATGTGGCCTTTGAACTGTTACGCAAGCTTGAAACACACCTATACTAGGTCATTCAGATTCCAATTTTCAAATAACTGAGGAAAACCTGTATCGTAATAAAATGGTTTATGCAAATGCAGATTTACACCTGTAGACGGAATAAATTTATTCAGACTTACAATTTCACCGTCAGAATCGGTCAGTCTCCACCAATACCTGAAAAGATGCACAGTCTGAAGGGAAAATAAAATAAATTGATCACGGCATAAGTACATCTACTGTTACTCTGCTAGGTTAACCTCATAGCCTATGATATCCAATCTTTAATTATAATAAATCTGCTAGGAGTTTGGAGGGCCTGGCATTTTCATCCCAGCAAGATCTAGTCTCGGTCGAAGGCGTGATGTTTCAATCCTTGATCTTTCTCAAATGCTGACTGTACCTCTACCTAATATATTAAATATTTTAACATACCTCATAATCGATGGTCTGTGTTGCAGATACTTCCCCTGATGTGGCATTTACTGTCAAGTAGTCATATCCATTCTTTTGAAATTCTTTCAAACTGCCGGTATAACGTAGGATTTCATATCTTACAGTACCACCATTTGCATAATCAGGATCCTCTGCTCCCAGCGTGTAAAACGTTGATCCCACTGCAACAAAGTACCGGTACAAAGTAAACATGATAATGGACAGTATTCAAATTAACATCTTCTTCCCTTTTGGCCTCAGCGGCAATCTGTTCCTAGTACATTGGAATGCCACTAGATAATGAACATGCTGGGATGCAAAGAGATTGTTTGTTATAGTGGTTGTTAGTTATATTGAACAATGTTCAGCATGCTTATACATTGTACACACAAATTGGGAGCCAAGGATGATGTTCCGTATAGCCAAATGTTCAGTATAGCGGTGTTCATTATAGTGGCGTTCCACTGTACATCTATTCACATGCTGATTGTGTACTTTCTTGGGGATTGTGAGACTGAAGAACAATCAGATTTGTTGTTCAGGTGCTGGGGTCCAATTACACACAGGTAGTGGAGACGGCTGGCTCGTCACAACTTGAGTTCAGTTTAGCTCTGTTTCACTCCAATGCTCATCTTGCTCAACCCTCCCTCCTTTGCCCCTCCCCTTCCCCTACCCCCTACAGGAATATGATACTCATCAATGGTATGGTGAAAAAGGGAAAAAACATTTACCTGCAGTATTTTCAGGTATTTGAAAGTTGTCCATGTTTTTATATTGCCCAGTGAAATCACAGTTATTAATGAGGCTGCTTTCTCCATCTTCACATAGAAACAGTGGTGGCAAACCATTGGTGACTGTTAAAACAAACAAACAAACAAACAACAGTAAGAGTTGCCTCAAGATGTACAGTCTGTGCTAAGCAAATCTCATCAACAAAATAAACATTTCACTTATAAAAGTTAAAGTTTGCTTTACATTCATTATTCACTGCATGTACTACCACATGGCCATTCTGTAAGCTAAATATACACCATAATTTACAATCACACGACACCAAAATAGAGAAAAATTTAGTTCATCAATCTGGACCATAGAATTCATTTTTGTGCACTGTTAAATTCAAATTCTGAGTCATGACAAATAACAATTATCAACGATGAACCGGTGTACCTGTACCAGAGACATTACAATAAATGATAATACCAAGTTAGCCTACAAATTGTCCAAATTAACTTGGTTGAATGAGTTCTACACTATTGCAACAATCAGGGTTTTACAAGTGATCGAAATTGATCGAAATAATAAGAAGCTGAAAGTTCCTCACCACTTATAATCACCAAGAGTAGAAGTAGGACTGCTTGTATGTACCTCATCTTGGCAAGTTACCTCAGGCTGCCAATCTCTGCACAAAATAATAATACCTGTCAATGAAATGAGAGTTTGTAAGCCTAAAAAATAAACATTTACAAGAAGTTATACCTATTTGTCAACTTGCTGTATACAAATAGCAACTACTATGACTGAGTAAGCCTAGGTCTACTTTCCTCTAGATTTGAAAGTAGGCCTATCAAAAGTCAGAATAAATAGCACCAATGTTATGATTAGGCTCTACAGTGTCATACATTGTAGTTTCATAGGCCATAATAATGCCGAAACTCGAAAGCTATAAGTATAATTTATTAAACTTAAGTAGACCTACTAACCAAACCTTGACGTTCGTCTGTCCTTAGTAAGCCGACAGAAATCCAACTTAAACTGGTGTCTGAAGAACAAAGCAAAATTTGGCCTGGCCTGACCAACTTGGTACTTATAATTCCGAGGGAAATTTCTCTTTAGGTACATACAGGTAGGACTTCAAATTCCTCTTGTATAGGCTCCTACTTATCGAAAATAAAATGCGCCACTTTGACTGGCACCACAGTTAATTCTGACAAAATTATGGCCGTCTCAGCCAGACTGCACTGATATCGGGATATAGATACTGTTAATATAACACGATCGGGAGTCCAAAGGTCAGATTAGGATAAATAACTTGAAACTTAACACACCCAGTTGAACAACAACATCACACTTTGAGCCCGGAACAAAGATCGACAGGCCTTTTTTCCCACTCGCAGTAGAATTTATATTTTACCAATTTTTATGAACAGCCTGCACTTTTTGTCGAAGCATTTATGATTTTGTTGATTGAACTGATAATTATGAGAATCGGGGGAAATTCCGTTTCGTCACGGTGGTATTTTTGCACAATAGCACCATTGTTAATCATTAACTTCAATGTAAACAATATTCAGTCGAGGCAGTGGATTATGCACGGTATCAATTAAAATACTTTTTTTGTACGGAGCTCTAAGTGTGCCATATCAATTACCGAGAAAATGATCTCGCCTAAACGATTCACGAAGAGCACCATGGCCAAAATAAAATAATTAAGATGAGCAAACGTATTACTTTTAAGCATTTCCTTCCTCCATGTTTCAAGCATGGATGTAGAAATAGACCTCAATAGCGGATGCTGTCTTGGCGAAAAAAAAATATCAGAAAAAAATTAATGTCATCATCTTCATTTCAGGATAACTGTCGGCTGCAAAAATTCACACTGACCAGTTGACTTGGACGAATAGTTATCAGCTTAGTCAATTGTGCATCGAATCATCTGGTTGAGATTGTTATTAGAATACTTTCTCGAATCAATTTCCAGCTCACCACGTGACCAACGCTCCTTAACATTGGTTGTCAGTTTTAAACTGACAACCAATGTTTAACACGTGGAGAGCTAGCGTAAAACAATGCGCGCGCGCGACAGCCCACAGACATTAAAAATAAATACGAGCAATTTGCAAACAACAGAGGGCGCTGTTTAAAATAACGAAATCTGGTTACGGACTCCTCACCGCACCTTCAGTTCAGCACAGACCGAACCAGATTACGTGTTGACACACGCATAGCAACAACAACAGTTCGCCAAAAATTGTGAAGTTGAGGTGATTAAAACTGAACGTAATTAAGAAGATTTCTAGTCCTAGTTTGCCGTAAATCAGCCGTAAACTGAAAGCGCCAACATGCCTGAGGTGGAAGAAATGCAACCTCCCCAAGTATTTGTGGAGCGGACACTCTCTCTGATTAAACCGGAGACGATAGACAAGGCTGAGGAAATCGAGGAAATTATTCTGCAGTCTGGTTTCACCATTTTGCAGGTAGGAAACGCACGCCTTGATTCTGTTCTTGTCACTTCAGTAAACCTTCTCCCTTTACTGCCTTTAGCCCTTAAAATGTCTGGATTTCAGGAATTGAAACACTGTTTTTATGGAGAAATAACAGCCATAATCTTATTCCATATCGCCAGACTTAACCAGTAGTCGGTCAAAATTGGAAATCAATGTTGAATGTGTGTGTGCTGTGAACTTGTCATTTTGTGGGCGATTGTAAAGTTCGGGACCCTGCCCTGGCTCTAACGTTAGTAATTTACTGCATGCCGGTACGACCGTGAATACGTTCCGTTAAACATGCAGTGCATGTGATAAAAACAAGGGGGGGGGGGGTGGAGGGGGGATCCCAAACTTTACAATCGCCATTTCATGCATGGCAAGTAGGCCTAGTAAAAGTAGTATCACTTAGTTTACCAATTTTATGCCTGGCCCATGGGTGTTTTTTCCACTTATCAATAATCAGGCCCTATCACCGGGAAAATTTAGGTATTTTTTTTATCTACACTGCAGTAA
Organism: Astropecten irregularis; assembly: GCA_963971285.1. Lineage (NCBI taxonomy): Eukaryota > Metazoa > Echinodermata > Asteroidea > Paxillosida > Astropectinidae > Astropecten > Astropecten irregularis. Next base: position 13,036,742 of record OZ020263.1, read on the forward strand.
GTCTTTCCGTGCTGATGAATTTGTCTGTTTTTTACTCTTTTTCTGATTACAGAAAAGACGTGTTCATTTGACGCCGGAGCAGACCAGTGATTTCTATGCCGAGCATTATGGCAAGATGTTCTTCCCCTCTCTGGTTGCTTACATGAGCAGCGGTCCTATCATCGCCATGGTGCTTGCAAGGGACAACGCCATCGCTTGCTGGCGGGAGCTCTGCGGACCTACCAACACCAACAAAGCCAGAGAAACACATCCAGATAGGTAAACTAAAGACCAAGACCAAGGATCTGTTAACACACAAGATCACGAATCCTGCTGTCGCAGATGCGGATCCCATTTTAGCGTAGGACATGGATCCGCAGATCTGGGATCCCATGTGTTAATCAAACAGGCCCTAAGTCAAGACCACTTACATCCTCCTCCTCACAGTATATCAGCTCTTCTCATTCCAGTCTACATTTCTCTATAAACCATCTCGATCCGGTCTTCGGTCATCAAGCGACTTTAGTTGTCCCCAAAATACAAAACGAGCATGGGGCGATAGAACATGCACATCAGGAGCTTCCCGCCTATGACATGGCAGGCCTGGAATTTGGTTCTGAAAGGGGCAAGGCCACTTTTCCATTGCAAGGGCACTTCCATTGGAAAATCATCATGTCTGTGGAAATATTTGAAGGGGCACCAAGGTCAAGAACCAGGGCAACGAAGGCCATGACCTCCGTTACATTCCAGGCGTGACATGGTCATCCCAAACATATCCAGACATCTAAGGCCATCAATGAATTCAAGAACAAACACACCTGATGAAAATTGCATTCTAGATTAAGTGTATCTTTAAACTGTATTTTCTTTTGTTACTGTAAGTGTTAATTGCCAGTTTGGCAGATGGTAAAAGACATGCCCAGTTGCCCACACGATTGCAAGTTTTCAGACTTCATTGTAACATTTGCATTAAGTGTGACTGTTTGGTAAATTGATGCGCCCTTTTTTTATGTTTCGTGCATTGACAGTATCCGAGCCCTGTACGGCACTGACGACCAGAAGAATGCTGTTCACGGGAGTGACAGTCAGTACAGTGCAGAGAGAGAAATCAGATTCATGTTTGCAGACAGTAAGTCAGGTTACCAGACTTGTAATGTGAATCTTATATTTGTTTGGGCGGGGAGCAAGCTCACCAAGTAAATGCAATGAAATGCAAATAAGTGAAGTAAATCAGTAAATGGATATAAATTGATATGGAACGAAATCAAGAGATAAAAGGAATTAACCTAAATGATAGAATTACAGGAAATGTATAACATTTACTCAAACAAATTCTGTGTCCTAAATTGTAACAATTCTATGTATATTGCAAACAACGTATAAATCCATCTGAATCTGTTTCCAAATCTCCTTTTCAGGCTTATGGTTGTTCGTTGAACGGGATATTTAAATGCATGTTTTTTTTATGATTGGATGGCACTGATGTCATGAATTTTGTCGGATTTCTTGTTTAGGCATAGTGGAGCCAGTCCCTGCTGGGCAAGCTGCTAAGGATTACCTGACTAAGGTTGTCAACCCGACACTTCTCAGGGGCTTGACGGAGCTCTGCAAACAGAAGCCGGAGGACCCAGTGGTAAGTGTCTCTCCGTAAATATGAATTCGGGATGGTCTGTTGCTTCTGGAATATGAAAGATGAACGAGAGGGACTTGGTGAAACAAATTAGCCATAGAGTGGTCACTGGTCAGCCAGTGGTACTCTGTCGTTTAACCGCAGGCATACATGAACCGATAATTTGTTCCAAAAGACAGTCATAGGTCGGGTGGTTTTAGTGGTTTTCTGCACTACTGCTCTGCAGTGTTAACTTATCAGCACTGGCGCTGGTATCTGGCATGTCCTTGTCCCCTAAAAAAATTACTCAGAGACCTGTCCAGTGTCCTACTCATTAAAGAACTGAATCCTATTAAAGATCCTTACTGACAGTTGATGATAACATCACCCATCCTTCGATCGTTGCTTGTTCTTTTTTCAGACGTGGCTTGCCGATTGGCTGATCAGTAACAACCCCAACAAACCGCGGATTGAAGAGGGGTACCAGGTGATGGAGCCCATGTGATCATAGTCCCCCCTAAGATTCATACGGGATGCTGGTCAAGGCTTACCGGTCATCATGTGAACCAGCTAGCATCTCGATTGAAAACTGTGTCCGTCCTCAACAAGATAGATCTTCAACAACATTCAACTTCAGAAGTATTCCAAGATTTGTTTTTTTATTTTGTAAAACCCATTAAGGCCTACAGATCTCGCTTCCCAAAGGGAAATATCCACGTAACTTCCATCAGGACAAAATCAGCTCTAATATTGTTGGCGTTTTTGAGTATGACCGTACAAATTAGGTACATAGACATAGCTTGGGCTTCATGACGTACTAACTTTGTCTGAGCCAAAAGTAAATTATCACGTTGGATTTGGACAGATTCAGGGGGTTGCTGACTAAAATGCTGTTGCTATAGGGAAAAGGCAGTCAAGAAAAAACAACATTTTTAAAGAAGCAAACTTTTTGAGAAAAGGTTTTTGAAATCTGAAAGAAAAAAGAAACTGCACATTGGACTAGCTGCCTCATTTTGTTTATCCCTGTACATGTGCGTTTAGTTGATACAAAAGTGTACATTTTTATATAGATATTTTTCTTTTGTATGATTTTTTCATTGTTTCAGACATGTCCGATTCACAAGAGGTGTGCCACTGCTAGTTTTAAACTGGCAAAAAAAACTTATTTCGTGTTGCAAAATGGCAAATCATTTTATTAACTTTTCGTTCCAAAAGAAGACTTAACTAATGAAACAATTATTGCATATTTTGTTTGTGATATCTCAGGATGAATATCAGTGGATAGGGGTGGCTTAATTGTTTTTGTTTGGTCTATTTCAGGATTGAAAAGAAATTTAAACGATAATTTGGAAGTAAATAATTTTCCTAGAGGGTTACTTTCCACAATCAGATGAAGCACAACTACTTAAAACTAATTCGGCTTTTAGTTTATGTCCGTTCTCAAGTTAATTACATCATAACAATAGTAACGAGGATGTTATTTGAAATTTCACTCATCTCAATATTTGATGTATACACCCATTCAGCTTTGTTGCCCTTTTTTCTCCCAAGGTCGGTTTGTAAATACAAAAATGTACAAAAGTAACACTCGTTTGTAATGCTTTATAAAAAAGGTGCTCAATGTTGAACATCGCCCTCTGTTGATAAAAAAAATCCAGTGTTGTTGTTGCATTCTTTCCGTGTTTGTTCTACCCCAGGAAAATAATGGGCGATGCCTGTCTAATTTTGTCAATCATTAACTTTTATTGCCATCCCATTGGCCAGGAATTTGGCTCACTGCCCATGTGTGTAGTATGGGGGCGGGGCTTAGTGGATATGGTTTAACAGTTAATGTCAAAGTCAAAGTCAAGTATTTGATAATGGGCTCCTCTAATATAACTCGAAGAAATTAATAATTATGTTTCAAACAAATCGTTGCTCTTGCTATTTCATTTAATTATGGGGCGACATAACACATTAGTTAACAATCACGTACGTATACTTCACCATTTTGTTGTCAGCACTCGGCGAGCTATTTAGTTTTTGGAAAGATATGGCAGGGGTTTGAGTTTTAGGGGGAATTTGAGGGGAGTCAGTGACACGACGAAGAAAAAAGAAAGTTGCTGATATAAAGACTTATTTTTCTCAGTGAAAACAACTTTCAATTGGAGAAACTAGTAACAGAGGAAGGATTGTTTGGAGGATTTGTATACCTCCATGGTCATAGCATGGAGCTCCATAGTCATATAGCATCAGTGGTCTTATTAGAAAGTAATTTTGAATGGTAACAACAAAGTATACGTTCGTGGTGCAATTATTGTTAATCAATACGTACCTGACGTTTCACGGTCACCCAATTCCACAAGGAGTCTTTTCCAAAGATCCTTCTACTTCAGGAATGTTGCGAATGTGATGCGGTTCAAGTGGTCCGATCATGCCCATAGAAGATAGACGGTGTCCAGTTTCGTCGATACGGTGTCAGTGGAGGCTAGTATATAGGGATCTTCCTATAGCTCCATGGTCAGCTTCATCATGGAGGTAGCATGGCCTCACACATTCATGGTTTCAGTTATCATATGTACGTACTTCCCAAAGCAACGTGCCATTCCGTCTTAACCGTGCCCATTGCAAGTTCTCCGGATATTGGAAATGCCCAATGTCACTGCCAGTGGGCGATGACAAGATTCTAATGCCGAAATAATTATGGGGAAGACCCTAAAGGTTGCATACGGTAGAAGGAGCCATTATGACTGTGTTAGGGAAGCAGCCCGAATGCTAGAAAATGGTGGGTGTGTACAGTGTAATCTAGCTACGAGTTGTGTGCAACATTTTGTGCATGGACAGAATACAGTACACATGATAGTCCACGGTACACTGCATGCCGTACAACGTACATGTACTCTGTCAAGTAAACCACACAGTCATGATTTTGAAGAGAGCGCCAAACAGAGTGACCGGAAGTATTGAGTGTGCCCAAGCACGTGTCGCTGCCAAAGTGCACAGGCCTAGCTTGGTCATTTTGCGAGATACATTGTAGTTGCCGGCTTCTTCTCAGACCACCATCACCGAGTTGATTTGACCATCCAAAATCACTGCCCTCTCCTAATTAGGTTAATTAGTATTAACTGACGACGTAATTAGAAACAATGATGAAGGACCACGACGTAACATAAGATTTTTTTTAGCTGCGTGTCTGCTTCCCTCTATCGGCGTTTCAAAAAACGAACGCCGTCAGGCAAAACACGTGATACACGCCTTGCAACTTCAGTTGGACTTTGAATAAATAAAACTAGCATCGAAAAGTATCGAACGTGTCAGGCCCTCCTAACTCCAAGCATTTTTTTATAAATTTCAGGTCATTGTTTTGGCTGATGAGCAGTTTGCAGCATTTTATTAGTTTATTACTTGCATTGAATATCGGGTAAATAAAACTAACAACAATGGACATCACAATATAGGCCTACAGTGTGAAATTTTATTTGAATTGTACCTCAAATTAACAACGGAAACTCAGCCAATTGATTACCAAAGGTTTTCTTAACTATGCAACTGAAAGCAGGGTACTCATAGTTGCCCCAGATGCGCATGCCCGAATGCACAAGAGCATGCGCACTGAGAACAATCATCAAAATTGACCGCCCGCCATGTTGGCCTTTACAGTCAATTCGTCATAGGCTATGAGGTCGCTGCAGTGAAAAATTAACAAAACCTTTGTAGTCAATCTAACGGTTCCAGTACTGCCAAAGGCATTTTTCTCTCTCGTTCTCAAGTTCGTTATCATAATTAACCTAAATCCGATTGGCCTTGCATGATAAAAGTATTTATTTACAGTACAATCAGTTTTTTTCTCAGTAGACCTCTGAAAAAAAAAAACATTCATGCATTAAACATTAATACAAACACGTGCTTTATCACTGTCGACGTGAGGACTGGTACATCACAATAATAATTGTTTATCACCAACCTTAAAGATGATTACTTGATAAAGGTCAGATTTGGGGTCAAAGTTTAAAAAATCTCACAAAAATCACACAGAAAAACACGTGCTACTGAAGTCATCAAAACGAGGTAATGTGGGAGCCTGTGATGGGAGGCAACTAAAGTTGAATCTATATATGCATATATTATATTTAAAGGCTTTTTACTAGTATCATACTTTGGTAACAAACCAAAACAGAAATGTTCACAGATTTACGTATAACTTACAGGGTATGAAGATGGTGGTGGTAAAAACATACCGTTAAATGTTTCCGCCTGAAATGGTGTATATTTATCCAGAATTAGTAAAACAACGATCTTTTTGATCTTTTAATTTAAGATCAAACATAAGAGTGAAAAGAGGTGTTTTTCAGGCTGTTTTTTCCAAAAGTGGGTACCGTAGGGGACTGAAATTTTCAAAGATGACTGTTACTGTATCTGTCTTGATATTTTTGCCCATGAACCTGTATTTCTTTGATAAAAAAAACAAAGTATGATATTACCTTTAAGTTCTTTTACCATAAAATCATGAACTAAACGATAATGCAGATTAACGCGGTAATGAAGTTGGAAGCGTTTTTCTACCAGTCACGGAACCACTTATTCCTTGCAGACCCTGTACCGCTGGTAACGGTGGGCTTGTCCTCGGCTTCCGGTGATGGGGTAGCCTGCTGGTCATTTCTCATCTGGATCAGCGTGGCAATGTCGTCCACCAGTTGCGCTGGAAGCACGGCGGGGTCGTACCGCTTGTACGGAAAGCCCTCGGCGTCCACCAGAAACTTCTGGAAGTTCCACGTGATGTCGCCTACTCGGATGGGCGACCAGTACAACGAGCTGGTCCTCCCGATGTTGGTCTTAACAGGAGGACAGACACTCTATAGTCAAAGATGAAGTATAATTAAGATAAAGAAAATGAATTGGTTGCTCTGAGATGTGCGGTATGGCTGTGTCCTTTCATTGGAAGATATAAGGCTAATTATTATCATTCAGTAAGTAGAACAACAGTTGCTGTTTGCTGACTATAGAATCGCTACATTATTTTCACCCGGTCCCAGATAATGACGGCATATACAGCAAAGCCGTCTATAAACGTTTCGAGCAGAATTTAGGCGCCATTATAACCGTTTCACAGAATTGTCATTACAGAAGCATTTTGTCCAAAATATTAATCGAATTCCTTTGATTAACTTGATCAAATTGTGGGGGAAAAAGACTGTAAAGTAAGGTACGGTGATCGTGACGGTTCAGTTATCGAAATAAAGTTCTTTCTCAAAATGGAAGTAGTTGTAGAGTTTTTAATAAGGTCATCAAAACATAAACACTCTAATTTACAAAAAAAATGTCAATAGTCACAGCTACAAAGAGTATGCTTAGCCTAGATGCTGAACTCTAAACTCCGTCCCAAGTTCCAACCCACCTTGAGGTCCGTGTAGAGCTTGTGTTGCCCGTCCCCATTCACCTCCAGCTTCTGGAACATGGGAAAGTTGGGCACATAGCCTCCGCCGGGACGGACATGCTTCAGTATGGACAGGATCTCCTCGTTGGTACTGGGCTCCTGCAATTTGAACTGGTTGCAGGGGAAGCCTAGAACCTCCAAGTCATCCTTATACTCCTCGCGTAGTGCATTCAGCAAGGGGTAGTGGAAGGTCAAGCCTCAGAAGCTGGCAACGTTGACGATGAGGAGAATCTTACCCTTGTACCGGGACAGGGTGACTTGTTCAGTTCCGTTGATGGTCGTGAAGGTGTGGCCGTGTACGGAGGTAGTGTTGCCCGTGCATCGGGACTCCTGGAGTCCTATAGCTCCAGGCAGCGCAAGGAGCACCACCGCTAAGCCCGTCCAACCTAACATCGCGGCTGACTCACTCGCCGCGCAAAGTGAGGAGCAATGCTTGAACAACAGGTCTCCTGATGAGGACTAGAGCAGACTAGTCGAAACGTTGAGACCCACTTGCGAAAAGAGCGAACGATATAGAAGTGCGAACGATATAGAAGTGCGAAAGTACGAACGATAATTACATGGTGTTTCCGCTAACCGATCTACATAATGCTTGAACAAGTTTACTAACACTCATTATATAGGCTACCAGGGATTTAGAGTGCAAGTTATAATTATCCATACAACTTGTTTGTAAAATGTTATCACAATAGTGGAAATCTAAATCGTTATGGACATTGGCCAAGGACCCAATCACTAAATCATTATACTACAACCTTCAGGCATTAATTACATTATGTACCAAATACGATGATATAATTAATCAAGGTCATTGTTATTATCCATTCTATTCAAATATCGTAGGCACGTGACGCCCACAGTTTGGATGAATAGAAGCAGCTTCATTATAGAAGTGAAGTGTCCTGATTTAACATAAATAGGCCTATTGTGATGAAATATCGTTGACGATGGAGCTAGAGAGCAGGCCGCGGAGCGGGAGAGGGGCAGGGTACGTATAGGGCAGGGGCAGGGGCAGTACAGGGGCAGTGTAGGGAAGGGCATGGCAGGGGCAGTGCAGGGGTAGTATAGGGAAGGGCATGATAGGGGCAGGGGCAGTGCAGGGAAGGGCATGACGGGGGCAGGGCAGTGTAGGGGGCAGTGCAGGGCCGAGCAGGGCAGGGCGGGGGCATTACAGGGCAGGGCAGGGGCAGTATAGGGAAGGGCATGATAGGGCAGGGGCAGGGTCAGGGAAGGGCATGGCAGGGGCAGGGCAGTGTAGGGGGCAGTGCAGGGCCGAGCAGGGCAGGGGAGGGGCATGGCAGGGGCAGGGCAGTGTAGGGGGCAGTGCAGGGCCGAGCAGGGCAGGGCAGGGGCATTACAGGGCAGGGCAGGGGCAGTATAGGGAAGGGCATGATAGGGCAGGGGCAGTGCAGGGAAGGGCATGGATAACAGGGCAGGGCAGGGCAGGGGCAGGGTCAGGGAAGGGCATGGCAGGGGCAGGGCAGTGTAGGGGACAGTGCAGGGCCGAGCAGGGCAGGGGAGGGGCATGGCAGGGGCAGGGCAGTGTAGGGGGCAGTGCAGGGCCGAGCAGGGCAGGGGAGGGGCATTACATGGCAGGGGCAGGGCAGTGTAGCATGGCAAGTCAGCTAGGGCAGCCTAAACTTAACAGTGCAGTTCAGGCCGCAGGGGCAGGATAGTGCAGGTACAGGGCAGGATTTTTCTCACTGACAACCCAAGCAAAAATTTAGAACAATATGACAGGTTATTTAAAGTACAATTTTCATAAGTAGGCCTTCTGTCGTAAAACTAGCCTGGAGACTATGTAGGCCTAGGCCTATGGGGTTGCTTTTTATGGCATGATCTTATACAGATCAGTGGGTTTTACACAGAAGCCTCGCGCGCGCGGCCTACAAAAGGGTTTTTTCGTGTCAGGTGCATCCATGCATATCAAGTCTTGCATGTAAGCTGGTTCCCGTCCCAATAATCAATAAACCGAGTGACAGACATACATTATGAGACAGTGGAGGGAACGGGAACCAGTCCAGCAATTGCCTAACCTCGAAATGTCATGTGACGCTTCACGTGATGCCATTGTTTAGCTTCCGGTTCAAGTACGTAATTAGGTTACACAACTTGCTATGCGTGGATAGTAACGATCGCAGAATTTGAGTAGACGATCTTGGTCGACTTGTCGGGCCGAACAGGAGTGAGAAGGCACTAGCTTAGCCATGTCACAGTCCAGCCTTACGAGGCTTGTCCTCGCCTTTTCCCTGGTGGTCTTACCCAGCGTGTCCAGCGCTTTCCTGGAGTCGAAATGCAACACCAAGCAGTCCATCCACGACATAACCGTGACGGCACTGAATGGCACTAGCTACGCTCTGTCTGAGTACAAGGGTAAAGTCCTCGTGGTAGCCAACGTGGCCACCTTCTGAGGTCTGACCCCAATCAAGTACCCCGCTCTGAATGCACTGCGGGAGGGGTACAAGGGTAAAGTGGAGATCCTGGGGTTTCCTTGCAACCAGTTCGAGCTGCAGGAACCGGGGGCCAACCGTGAGATCTTGAACGGGTTGAAGTACGTCCGGCCTGGCGGTGGGTTCGTTCCGACCTTCCCCATGCACGAGAAGGTGGAGGTGAACGGTGCCAACGCTCACAAGTTGTTCACGATGCTCAAGGTAAACTAACAGCACAGCAAATGTGCATTAATTATGGATTACAAGTCAACTCGCCCCCTAGCCGACTCGCCCCTTACCAACTCGACTCGCCCCCTGGCTGACTCGCCCCCTGACCGACTCGCCCCCTGGCCAACTCGCCCCCTAATTTACTATAATTATTTCCTCCATGACAGAACCAAAACATGAAAAACAAGTTGACAACAACACTTAAAACAAACCTTAGAACAAAAAATATTATACATCATCATAATAAAAAAACAATTTTTGTTGTAATTGACAAGTAATAACGAAATCATTGATTTCTTTTGAAGATTGGTCATTAAACTTGTCCTGTTGACCCTTCTGGCCTGTCATTTAAACTGCGAATTGACCATTGGAGGACGTGAAAGCTTAACAACGGTTGCTAACACTACAGTCGTCCACATGTGGCGTTGCTGAAGGTGGGCGGGGCTTATAAGAGCAACGCCAGTACGATCCAATTGCAATCTTCATTATAAAAGTCACAACCAGTAACCATTGGCTCTTATGTATTTTTCTCTTCCAACAGAGCGTGTGCCCAGCGGTCACGACGGAAATCGGAGACCCGGCCAAACTCTTCTGGAGTCCCATCAGCAACAATGACATCACTTGGAACTTTCAGCTGTTCCTAATCGGCGCTGACGGGATCCCGTTCAAGAGATACGACCCTGTCGTACCCCCATTCATGCTGACAAAGGACATTGATATCCTACTCCATAAAATGAAATAAGTCCAGGTCTCCAGGAAGAAGAAATTGAAGGAATTTTTCTTCCAATTCCAGAAATAACACCAACTGAAAGTGACACCAAAAACATTTTCTATTTTTTTTACTCGTAATATATTGTTGGCTAATTAATGATACATTGTTTCAAAGTGTGTTAATTACTGGACATAACAAGGTAGCTTTTGTATTAACGTCATCAGTGACGTCATTTTTGTTTTCTTATGTTTCGTTTTTGTTCCTTCTATAAGAGAGTATTCCGATTGTCTAGCTCAGGTTTACGAATATCTGATATCATAACATTTGCAGGTGAAAGTTCCATGATATATTTGTGAGTGAACAAGGAATTACAAATATAATTTGCGTGCGTTTCCATTGCGCCTTATTTTGATCAAAACAGGCTGATGTGATTTTAGAGACACCGGTATTCTAAATGAAGGCATTGTCATCTTCCCAGGAAGGTATTAAGTTTTCACTTAAAACAATCTTTTTGTGTGGTCATTTTCAATTCCATTGTACCTTATCCCCACTGTTTTTATCCAATTTAATTTGAAAAAAACAATCCTTTTATGTAAATTATGGAAAAGGAAATAACGTTGGAACGTTTTTCCTTTCTTTTCAACATCTTTGTACAAGAGTATGTAACTTTATTTTTTATACCTTTATTTTCTTTGGAATTTCAGCAACAGTGCTTAATGCATGTCTTATTTTGTAGATAGCTTTACTGATGGAATACAAGGGCCAAAAGAAGACGTCTTCTTATAAGAAGGCAGGGTTCTGAAAAGAATTGCCTATTTCTGGAGAGAACGCCCGACCACAGTTTATGACAAACCAACCTGAAATGCTTTCCATGCAAAGGGCTGGTTTCGATCCTCGCTTTCGCCACGGATGTCCTTGTGCATTCGGATATCCGTGTGTGCCAAGCGACTGTGTAGTACAAGTGTGTGCATATGCTTTGCATAAATTTGCATAATTTTACAGAAGTATTGAATTCTTTTCGGCCTGTGTTTTTTTTAAAAGGTCTTTTGCAAGGTGCTAATTTCAGGCATTAAAAAAATGAATACATGTAGTGATAAAACAAAAACACTTCACAGTTGTCCAGCGTTTCATTTTTTGAAAGTGTGGTTTTGATAATGGTATGAAAAATGGTTATACCCTGTTCCCATAAAGAAAGGAAAAAAATAGAGATAACATATTTTTTTTTTAGGTAATAAAAATAATGATAAACTGCTTTTATATAGCACCCCAGGTACTGAATTGGGACAGCTCCTTGGCATAAATAAAAACGTGACACAACTGGCCCAAGATTAAAATTAAGCTCCTCTCTACACTCCAAAAATAACCGGATGTGGATATAAAATGTTCCAGTTAAATCACATTTATTCAATATAATATATACTGACCATAAAGGTATGTGAAATTCATTTTGGAATAAAAAATAAGGTTATCTTTATAGCTCTATGTAACAGACAATAAGGAGTATAGGTGTGCGTGTACTCACGAACAGGGAAAGGAAACTTGAAACCTTTCCAGTATTAATAATAGAGAAACAAATACTAGGTTTGTGGGCATAGGTGGCAAGTGCGTTAGGCACTTGCCTCTCACCAATGTGGCCCGGTTTCGATCCTGGCTTGGGTCATATGTGAGTGGAGTTGTACGTTGGTTCTCTCCTATGCTACAAGGGTTTTTCTCCAAGTTCTCCGGTTTTCCTCCCTCCACAGAAAATCAAATGTTTTCGATCTCAGGCTGTGCTCCGTGATCATATATGAGTTGATGTGGCTGGCAGCCAAGGGCGCCCATGAAAGCCTGCTACTCGATCACGTTGAAGTCGCATCCTTCACAATTCAGCACCCCAGCACCCCACCCCAGTAAGGATGATTAGCCTCCCAAATTATTATTTTGATGATTATTTTGAGTGCAGAGATCTTGCCCTAAAGATGACATGTGTTATTACATGAATCTCTCTGTGTGTGAGCTATGAGGCTTGAGCAGGGCCCATCTCTATCTAAAGCCTGCACATGCAAAGCCGTAGGTTTCAGGAATGTTTGGCTATAAACCATTCTCGAGGATACATTGATAACTACGCAGTATAATATGATATGATCATCTGTTAAATAATTAAAGGTATTTTTATATACATAATCAGCAATTTGTTGTTGTAATACAAACAAAAAAGAAAAGGAAACATTTACATTAATACGGCCATGTTGGTGGATTTCAGGGCGTCCGTCTTCATCACCGCATGTCGATCATTTGGATGTTGACGTGTCCGGCGATCTTGACGTGTTGCCCTTCTTCATAGATGGTGGGTCGGGAGGGGTGCGGATGGAAGCCCACCTCCTTGCAGCTGCTGATGAACTGTAAACCGTGGTCGGGCGTGAGGGAGAAGTAACCCGTCCTGTCAAAAACATATGAGCAAAGAGACGGAAAGTGGTTAATTACAGCTAATTTTCAGGAGCCTTCCGACTTACCATGCTGACCCAAGCTAGCTCGGTGATCTAGTAGTATGGCATCTACACTAGTAAGCAGGAGGTTGTGGGTTCCAATCCCACCTGAGCCAGTGCATGGTTTTTTCTCAAGTGCACTAAAAAAGCACTGAGTATGCAGTGCTGATATACACCGATCCAACGGCACGAAATACCATCCGCCATTTGCGCAGTGTCCCCACCCGCCCTTTTTGTGTAATACACGAATATGACTTGCGATTCATGTAATTGTCCCTGTGGTGTATCAGGGGAAATAGAGAGTATAGAGTGCAGCGGAGTGGAAATTCTTTTGTTGCAACTCAGTGGGCACAAAAGGCAGATGGGGACACCGCAGTAATGGCAGACAGTATGTCGTGCAGTCAGATTGGTCTATACGTTGGTGAATGTCAAAGAAGGCTTTATCATGGACTTACTCGTTGTGAGCCGGCGCACAGACGATTGCTATAGCCTCGGCCATCATGAGTTGGTACGGGCAGTGGGTATGTAGATCTATGCTGGACATGAAGGCCGTCTGAGTAGGATGCGTCTGAAACAGGAAAGAGTTCACAAACCAACGTCACGCAAAGGCCATACAAATGAAAGGACCATTCTGACCCCGAATCTTGATGTAGATTTTCCCCAAATGCACGTGTGCCTAGGAGGTACATTGGGCATGGCTATTAAGGGCTTTTCACATCAGACAAATCTCGGGGATGACGCGGGGTTGAAAATTGACAGCGGTTCACACTGGAACATTTCCAACCCTGCGTCAATCCCGAGACTGCCTTCAACCTGTTCAACTAGATTAGACTCCAGTGGATGGGGGAATTCAACCCTATGGTAGACCCACAGGTCCTGGTCGTAGATTAATAACTTACGTGTATCCATCCTAACGTGATGAGATCCCTGCCATCCATGACATCAAAGATCTCCCCTTCGTTGAGTGCCGTGCAGGAGTCCGCAGTGGACGTCTGCTTGGGCACCACAATGTGCGTGATGGTGAACGCATCCTGGGACTGTGGGCAAAGACAAAAAAAAAAAAAAAAAAATTAACCCTAACCCTGTACACATCGAGCTGCTTACCACACATTAACACAGGGGAAGTGGATCCTAAATCATGCATTACCATGCAAACCACACTGTGGTGTATTGAGGTATTCAGGATACCACACTTACCGCAGGAAAAATAATGTGTGGTTAACTTTAGTATGAAGGTGGGTTAGGGTTAAGATCAGGTCCTTGGGACTTAGCAAGAACCTTGTTACAACAGGAACTTTGTATTAGCAGTAAGGAAAACAAAAGACAACAACGGCTATGGCTCAGTTGTTGCTAAGGGTTATGGTGCGCCCATCCGACACTGATGCTTAGCAACAGCCGTAGCTGTAACCTGGAGTGGTTATTCCAGATCCGGCTACACCACTAGGACTCTGTCCTCAATATATTGACAACTTTCCTACTTTACACAATGAAAAGGGTAACTCACCAGTTTCCCGGCTAAGATCCCGCATGTTTCGAGGTTCTTGGCCGTGTTGCTCTGGGCAGCCGCTAGGAACTTCTGTACAGTGTCAGCAGGCACAAACAAGTCTTTGAACCCGTATCGGTTCTTGGAGCTGGGCACGGTACTCAGAAGGTTGGACGGTTTGGTGGAGCGATCGACTTTTGTGCTGCGGTCGACCATCGGCGCCGCTGGACTGCAATAAAGGATAAAAGCTGTATAGTACGGGTGGACACCAAATCTTCAGGGTGACGTTTGTGGGTATGCAATGACTACAGCATGATATGTAAATGATTTGCTCAAACTGTTTGTCATTTTGAGAGGTTTGACGTGGGAGCTGAGAGACACCGATATCGACCCGCCCTCTAGACTTGAAACAAGTCGGTTTCGTAGCGAGTCACACATGCGCGCCCTCTGTTGTCCATAGCTGCTCCATGTCTCATGATCCAACAAGCTGACATCGAGCAGCTGCGGACAACAGAGATGCACTTGTGCAAGCAACTTGCTAGCGTAGTGGTCCTGATACGTAACCAGACTTGTTACAAGTCTACCCGCCCTCAGGATGTTGCTCTTGGTAGGTTCGCATCTTGTCCCCGAGTAACCCATGGCCCCGCTGTCTCAGGAATCACAGGAATCCGGCCAGGGTAAGGTTTGTAGGATCTTACCTGCTCTGATCATTCGGGAATGCATCCGGAGGTTTGTAAACTGAGTAACCTCCTGCCCTGACCGCATCGTAAGACGGTGGAGGTACAGCAGGACTGGGAGGCAATCCCGTGGGCTGGCCGGCTGCCTGGGCAGCAGCAGCAGCAGCAGCAGCAGCTGCTGAGGCTTCTAGTGCCCGCCTCTCGCCTTCTTCTCTTTCTTGAGCCCGCCGCTGCTCTTCCAGGATGGCTTGGCGTTGCTCCTCCAGCTGTCGTTCTTGTTCCTCCAGCAGGGATCGCTCTTTAGCCTCTTGGAGCTGTCTCTGTTCCTCCTGCTCCTCTTCGTGCCTTCTCCGCTGCTCGGCATTCCATGCCTCTTGCTCTTTCCTTACCCTCTCCTCTTCGGCCAGTCGTTGTTTCTGTGAGATCGTGAACGACAACAAACTCTGCTCTCAATGAGTGAACTCTCAATGAATGTCATTGAGGCATTCCCTAGAAGCAGCCTGGCTGAATCACTAAGACCTCAAATCCAGCGTTAATGTTACTCTAGGGATATAAACAAAATCTTGTGTGTACTTTACCTCTTTCTCCTCCCATATTCTGAATTCCTTCTCAAATTTCTGCTTCAATTTGGCCTTGGTGTCCTCGGCCCTCGGGAAAGCCAAATTCAGTTTCTGGAATGAAACACCAAGTAAATCACACGGATAAAGTTCTGTATGGCAATGGTTCTTCTTATGTATATGTAAACTTTTTTTGTTGGAGGCAGAAAATGGTGTGACCTCATACATGAATGCTTAAAACACATTTACGGTATGTGAAAGAAAGAAAAGATTCAACAAAAAATTGACAATATTGCAAGGAAAAGAAGAAGAAGAATTACCCGTTTGGTTGCTTTTATGTCCTCCGGTCGGGCCTCCTGCTTGTAATGAGGATGCTTGGGTAACTTCTCCACAAAAATTCTGAAAAGAATACAAACCAGCGTCACAAACTCATCCAGTATCAACTCCATTCCTGAAAGAGGGTATGGCTGAAGTAACACTCTAGGCCAGAGCAATCAACCTGATTTGTCCAAAATTTGTTGACAAACTCTGATGAGTCATTTTGATACTGTACAGGTGTACGCTGGTCACATGTTGACATAAACTGACTCTACCTGGTTATTTCTATATTCGTGTGTTGTGGTCATTACTATTTCTGTCTACTGTGCTTATCACAAAGATGAGTCATAGTACACGAATATTCATGGCATTGCTGGCAACTTACGTGATGAATTTGGAGTAAAGAATGAATGCATTCTCGTAGTTGTGTTCTTCGTAGTACACATCTGCCTGAAAAAAAATATCAAAAAATTACATCTTTACTAAAAACACACTAGCATTCATAAGAACTGCAGCAATTTTTGCAGGAAAATAATAGCGTTGTGGTGGATGTGACATGAGCAAAGAACGTTGCGATATAGCAGTTGTTAAGTATAGACAGAAGGGACAAGATTGACGATCATGCAACAATGCGATGTTTGTACAAATTCTTCTTACCATTCGTATCATTTCCTTTCCTGATCTGAAGTATCTGATGACAGGCACGTTAGGATCCACTTCAACCGCCGAGCCCAATGTAGCCAACGATCGTACCCTCACCGACGGAGACTCACACAGCACTAACGCCATTTTCAAGCATCCTGACGATAAATAAGTGACGACAATTAACAGACTGTCTGTTTGATGTTTTATTACTCTAAAGATGGTACCAATGTGACTCATTCGGATAGAGCTTTGACCAAGTCAAGGGAAAACTTCCCAGCTCAGAAACAAGTTTTCACGTGTATAGTCTAGTAAGACCAAGAGTTTGGTCATTGATGGAGTATTTTTGAAAGAAGTGAAGAATGATTCTAAAAAATAGATTTGAGGAGTTTTTATTCTGCAAAACAATGAGTGAAGTGTATTTAAATCAAAGGGATATTCTCAAGGCAGTGTATATTTTGGGAAGTGTATATTTTGCCGGCACCGTAATGCATTCTTCTCATTGACATTGGCCATGCCATATGCCGGGCTTCTCTCTCTAAGAAGAGTAAAGGTTTAGTAACTAAAACTAAAGGTTATTTTGCCGGAGGTACGTTCTTATACTGCAAATTAGCCAATGGGAACGGCAAAATAGTGTTTGTAGGAAGATTGCCGGTGCGGGCAAAATATACACTGCCTATATTTTGCCTTTATTCAGCCGTGGCGCCTAGCCCGTTGACACTTGAGAAGTCGAGTGTCACTGCACCATGACCATGTGCACTGCATGCACTGCAGCTTACCCACTCAACAAAACTGTCGATTGAGACATAGGCCCCCCTTAGTTAAAATCGCCAGTGGACACTCAAAATACTCACCAGTATTACTCTTACTACCTCAGTAGCCTTCTACCTAAGTTAACGAATTAAGCACCCGTGCAAAATGCACAGCTGCGGTCTTCTTTACGAGGTTTTTCGGTACCGAAACTTAGCCTCAGTCATACACCGTACTGAACTGTCATGGGCGCCGCCATATTAGTCATTGAGATCGCTGGTGCCGCGCCAGTGCATTGCATTTCGTGTAGCTGGGTCGGAAACCAGTTGAAGTTGTAATGAACATCTGAAAATGACAAAATTTTCTATTTATATCTCTTTGGAGAAAGTTGGTGGCGCTGGTATATGGAGGGGGCGTGGCTGCCAGGTTAATGTAACGGAATTACCAGAATTTTTACTAAACTTGGGAAACTGAGATTGAAATAATTTTTTTTACGATTATTTGCGTGTATGTTTAAGTTTTTGTCCTGAATATTGATTGCTCACATGGAAACGAAATCGAAACTCTTTAGATGTTTTTTTTTGCGATAATGCCAAATGGTGACATTTTAGAGTGAAATATTTCGTAGGAAGATTAATATCCAAATCAATTGAAAATATAAACGTTCAAATCATCAACAAAATTTTTATTACCATTTTTACAGGCCTACTCTTTTTAAAGAATTATGGGAAGGCGACTTACATAATAATTAATGAAATCTTTGCTCGAAAAAAAATAAATAAATTTATGTTATTGTTGAATTAAACCATCATTATAATATATCAATGCATATCACTTGGCTAAATAACACAATGGGCGAAATGGGTGGGACAACCCGCAAGAAAAGTTCGAAGTACATGTACTGGCAAAAAAGTTTATAGGGAAACAGCGACCTCTCGCGGCCAACATATAATTATTTACGGCCATAAAAAATTTAGTCTGGTTCCCTGCCCAAAGATTCCCTGACGACTCTTATTAAAAATCTTAGTTTGACAGACAATAGTCTGGCGCTTTTTGGGTCCGGGAACCAGACTATAAAAAATTAAGGTTCTTTTGCATAGAGTTAAATAGAGTTTTTATTTAACTCTATGGTTCTTTTGTGATAGCGCCCTCATTTCACCTTACGTTGTTCGCCGAGTTATACTAATATTAATTTTACAGCCTAGCCTATGAGTATTATATCTGGTGGCACTTACTGGACTCTTTGTGTAATTAATTCAAATAGGCTGGCAATAAAAAAGGATTGGTTTTCAGGAGTGTTAAGGACGCGAAACAGAACTCAAAATTCTGTCTTTTGAAATAATATCTGAGGCTCATTATCAAATGGATGCGACCGTGACTGAGCGTTCCGGTCACTACTCCGTTGAGCCACTGCTTTGACCCTCGAGGATCAATGACCGTGGACGGAGGCCGTGGACGGATTATCCACTGACCATCAAGAAATTGTGTCTGTTTGTCCATTAAATTTTGCCCACTAAATAGGTTAAGTAAAATTTAAAACCCAATACTCAATGATCACTTTGAGAAAGATCCTGCTAGGATCGAAACGCGTCAGGCCCTCCCAACTCCGGCCCAGTATTTCATGAAAAAAAAGGTTAGACAAATATTGAAGAAACACTTATTTTCGGTTGAGTGGATCTCTCTTAAAAAATGATCAGCCAACAAACAAACAATCAAACACACAGAACCAACTAAGCAAACATAAACAATCAGACAACCCACCAGACGGACACACAAACCGACAGACTAACAAACAGCCAAACAGACAAGCAGCAAAAATAACATCTCAGTGATTAGGTGGGCGGGGCAAGGAAGGGGGGGGGGGAGATGAGGGGAGGGGTGGGATACGGAAACTGTGTGTGACATGACAATGATACATGCTCATCCACAAGCCACCAAGCTACCCCGATCTATACACGGCCGACCCAGGTATAACATTCTAAAATGTCGGCACTCGGCAAGTTTTAAACGGTCCCCGTCAGTACCAGTCTCAATCATACATAGGGCAAAGAGCAATTGTTGGCGATGTTCAGTATATCATTTCACTGACATGATCCCAGTTCGTGTTTCAGAGATTAATGTATTCTCCAGCATCATGATCACGGGGCACATTAACAACCTCCATGGCATCATGTAGTCCTTCACATAAGCTGTACGGTCCTATGTAAGCCAGCCAGCCCTACTACACAGTACACACTGAGTGTACTAGTACAGTATGTGTGTACAGTATGTGTGTGCAGCATATTGCAGATGGGTCGGTTAGGTTATTCTCAATGTCCTTATTTGGAAAGGAATGCTTTCCCTCATGCTGAGCTGAGCGCGCTGTACTCCCGTCGTATCCAAAACCGCCGTGTAGTATAGTAGTGCATGCTACTAGGTATAGGGACTGCTTTAAAGGTAGTATCATACTTTGGTAAGAAACCAAAACAGAAATCTTCACATATTTACTTATAACTTACAGGGTGTTAAGATGGTGGTGGTAGAAACATACAGTTAAAATGTTTCCGCCTGAAATGCTGTATTTATCCAGAAATTAGTAAAACAACAACCGAAAATCTTTTTGATCTTTTAAAAGATCAAAAATAAAAGAGAAAAGACTTAAGAAATACTATGGCTGTTTTTCGCTGTTTTCTCAAAAAGTGGGCAACGTATGGGACTGAAATTTTCACAGATGACTGTGACTGTATCTGTCTTGGTATTTTTGCCAATGAATCTGTATTTCTTTGATAAAAACCAAAGTATGATACTATACCTTTAATCAAGATGTTGAACGACCGAGCTGGCGCTTTTTCAATCAGTCAGGCTCTAGCCTGCGCTGTGCGGTCTGGCCAAGCCAATCTCGGCTCTCGCCGCGATAAGGAGGCCGTGAAAGAGGATGATAATTTTTTTCAGCATAACACATAAACATTGTATTTCCTCTCGTCTGCATTTTTATTATTCCGGTTAAATGATTACTGGCGAACTGCATTCTGGGGGAAATGATAACCACAAACCGTGACGTACAACAGGCCATTCCTTTCATAATGAACACTGCATGAGTTGCACCATTGATCTATGGTTGTACAATACCAAGTTGTGTCTACATTGTTGGTAACCTGTCCGGAGTGCATTGTCGACACCAAAGAATATGCTTTGTAATGAATGAGATACATTTTGTACAAACGAAATAATCTGCTAAGATTCTGCCTAACCTTTGACCTTGCTAATTAGTGATCATGAAACAGTCGCCCATTGTCAACAGATAGGCCCAATAACCTTTAAAAAAAGGCAACTCCGGACATCTTTTTATAATTATTTAATAGTCCTATCTTTGGCCAATTGATGCCAAACCAAGCCAGTTTTCGCATCAACTTAATCAAAAATGTGTAAATATACCCAAAAGGCAAACGAATTTTGGTTGTATTATTGTGTAGGCCTAAATAATCCACGTGGCATTAACAAAACACGTGAATTTTAATAACTCAGACGTGTACCGTACCAGTGCACATACTGCGGTTCCACCATAGCTTTCACGTACGTACGTGTATCTACAAACGTGATGATTAATTTGTTGTGAAACCACAAACTATCATGTACATGTACAATTATGTAGACAGTATACTTGTACAGTACATGTTTTAGTATTACTGTATCTTGAGTCGAGCCCATAGGTTACTGTTACCGGTCATCTATCACCGAGTTCATAATATTCGGCCATGCAAAAACAATCCCTAGTTTCTCGTACTCCAGACGCCAGTAATTAGTATCGTAATAATTTTTTTAAACACAGTTTGCTGCTATGCTTTATCTAAAATTTAAAAATAATAGTTACAAAATGTTGCTGTTGCGATGTCGCAGGATAGTCTTGTCAATGAAAAATTAGTCAGCGGTCGATTCAAACGAAAATTATTTTTAGATGTTTGTTTTTCGTTCACCTCGTTTCACATAGTGCTATTTCCCGTTATTTCCCGTTGAAAAGAAAAGAGTTCAACGACAATTTGGCGCGCGTTACCAAGAATTTTCAAATGTGATGGACTTTTGAACGAGTATTGAATCTAAAGAAAAATTCGTTTCATCAAAAGATGACTTCAACAGAAGAAGAATCAATGATTAAATGAACGTTTTCTTTCGTTTTTGTTTTAGGCCTATTCCGTTTTAGCATCTATTCCGTTTTAGCATCAATACTGTCAGATGACTATACTAGTAAAATTTCAAGGGGGTGTATTTCGAAAGCTTAAAACCATTTCGGGGAAATCCAAGTATTGCTCAACAACGGTTCTCTCAGAATTATGTGATTGATTTCTGTGATTTTCTCACTCCGGGACCAATGCATGAGGGCAATTCCACGGTAACGTAAGTTACCTGTTAGGCGACTTTGACCTATTCCTTGATCAATCATTCTTCAAAAAGACTCCATTTTAAAGATGTTTTAATGGAATCAGCAAGTATACCAATTATGGTTCGTTGAAATGCATGGAGATTTATGCCAAACGAGGTAATACGTTACAAAATGTCCCAAATACCGTGGAATTTGGAAATGCCCATGAGGAATAATACTGGCAAATTTAATTCAACAATTCGACCATTGTCATTTATGATCAAGTATCAGGCCTAAAGGGAATAGACAATTGATGTAAACAATCAAGTGACATCTGTCTAGAAAATAGAACGTTCACGGAGTTGGTTACCTTACAATATAAAAATGGTTACGAGGATATAAGCATCGCAGATCACGAACGTATCATATTATTTTCCAGCAACTGTCATGATCACACCAGTACAATGCAAACTGATGTGATATTCAATACGCGAACAGTAAGTACAGTCTAGATGTGCGTTTATTTGCATGCATTATTATGCAATGGTTAGATTTAACAGTTCTGGATACGGTACAACTAAAGAGTTTTATGAAAATCCAGAGTACGATGTTTTTCTCCTTTTGCTGGACTAAAAGAAGAAAATAAAATTCGCCAAGGGGGACTGGACAAGGGATACTCAAAAAAGAATTTCAACTCGTAGTGAAAACAGCAGTAATTTGGCGCTCCTCAGTTTTTTTTATGTCTTTAAAGATATAATGCATATTTAATAATGCAATGAAAATTGACATTACTAATTATGGAAGACCTAAATGCATTAAAAATGTCACAAATGTGCACAGTTTTAGCCACGAACACAAAAAATTCGTTCAATTATACAACTCTATTAATATAGTCAAATACTAGCCAGCCTCTATAAATTCCAAAAAACGGTTTTCACTTAATTCTTTAACATCTTTCTATAAAAAAACCGTACCATTCTTTTTACGTGGGATCAATGAGTACACTATACACTTCATACTCAAACCGAACTTTAAACATCTTGAATCCCACATGCTTCATTTTCATGTGAAAATAGTATATATTGAAGAGAAATCCGATTTATAAACTTGTAAAAAACTTCCCATAAGTGCAAAGTTAGTGACGCAACAAAATATATATAGTAACACAGCAATCCGTTCTTACTATGCACATGGCAAGACATAATATCAACCAATATATCATGTTTAAAAACAGGGCCGTTTCAACTATTGAAACAGCATATTATAACTCTTAATTCTTCGCATGATCTGTTTTGCATAATAACAATACCATATCATGAGAATAATAACTTCCTTTATTTAACGAGTATATATGAATATGAACAGCAAAATATAGTACCCTGCTTAAAACACACGGCAGTACAACTACTACAACTCGAGAGAAGAAGGAAGGTAAATAACACCCCTCAAAAGAAGCCATGCAACACAAATAGCACATCCCAAACATTAAGATAGACATCACTGCTTCGGATCGACCATTACGTTGCAAGGGGTGAAATCACTCCCTCGTGATCTGTGAGGGGTTTTATCTCGTAAGAATACATACACATAATCATAATTAAGCGCCTCACATATACAATGCGAAGATTACCTTTTTCATCAGATACAGAAAAATATGAACAACATTCTTTTTTTTTATCAAACGCTCTTACTAAATTTACATACGGTTAACTTTTTTGATGAAATACCAATACTTGTACCAATAAATCCACTTGCTACAATAATTATAATTAAAGGTTGTTACAAATCTAATTCTAAATCATTATTCTCACAAAATTACATCTAACTCACTGATTATACTCATACAGAAACATGATTATCATATTTTTATGATCCCCCCATAAAATTGGCAAAATAATTGGCATATATGCTTGGCATTTCACATGTTGTGTCCAATCATGGTAATGCATCACTTTAAATTCTTCTAAGTTTATTATTTAATTTTCAATAATAGTTCAACATCCGAGGTATTGAGAAAATATTCTGCAAAATACATTTCGTTTTTTAATTCTATAGCTACTGAAACCAATCATCCCTAGCAGGGAAAAGACAAAAATATCACAACTATCTTCATTCCAATACTTCCTGCTATTATAATTATATCGTAGAAAACATAGAAGCACAGGTACATGAATATCATAATATTTGCCCAATTTTATTTCCATGATGCCCACATCAAGATTTAGGAATTTAACTCCTCAGTGATCAGACAATAAAGCGAGTTTTGTGATCCATTAACATGGGAAGGTATTTTGGAGGGAAAATGTTCAAATTGTATTATCATTTCCGACTTAAATCGTCTGCATTGCTGTGTGAAAACAAGAAAGTCTTGGATGACGTAATTTTGCTTTGAAATATACCAGAGATCTATTTTTGCGACCCAGACAGTTTTATCTGATTCCAAAACAATACATGGCATGTTTACAATGAACAGATTATCAGAACCAACAATCAATCAATCATTTTACACTAAAAACAGCAAATTGGCCAAGAAAAATGTTCTTTGTTTGTTTGTGTGTATAGTATAGGCCCATAATAAGTCGTGAATTTGGGAATACAAGTGTTTTTGGTATTATACAAAAAGCTATAAGGGCAGTGCATGTTGAATTTCATATTCTTCCACTACGGAAATGTTTCAGTCCCTGTTAATTGCACAAGTTTTGGTGACCCAGGGGTCGATTTCACCATTTCACGAAGCCTTAAGATCGATCATAAGTCGAGTTACGAAGGATAACCAATCCTAGCTTACGTAGGGCTTGCAATGCATCATAAGACTTACGATTGATAGTAAGTTACGACGAGATTGGTGAATGAAATCCACCCGTAGACAAAAAGGAAATCGAAGTGTCCCAGAAGAGAACCCACAACAACATATTCTGTGAGTGACAATTCCTCTTATTCAATGGTAAAACATTTCATTCCTTCATTTTGAAATGTAATCACATGCACAATTTCTTACAATGGATGCACAGAAAATCATGAAACCAGCAGACCAATTTATTAATAGGAATTTGTCAGTTAAATTATAAGCGTTATGCTAAGACGTCAACATAACACCAAGCCCTGTCGTCAACTCAGTAGAACTGTGCTAAAGGTTGCGGAACAGGTTTTTCCCATTAGGGTTGGAGCGTGGGAATTTAAATATAATAGTCCATCAGATGGTGCACAAGGCATAAGGTCAACATGAATGGAGAAAACAGTCTTGTACCTGGTCCAAAACCACCAATACCAATCTACAGGCAGTATTACAGCAAGGGGTAGTCAGTCAATATGATATTCAACCCCAATCCTTCTGATTTTTTGGTGTTTACCGAGATACAAAATGGTTTTACCACACATGCAACTTCACTGCCCACGCGATTCTCAGATTTTGAGTGAAAAACAAATTACTGTACTAGACTTGCTCCCAGTGTTTTGTTTCAAACACACCAATAGGTGGTCAAACATCAGTTTTGATTTGCCATCCAAAAATACAACAAAAATTTGTATTTACTGAGAAGTTACTGATTTTCCGGTAGTTTCTTAGGCAGGGTTTTGATGCGGGTAGTATTTTTGCTTCATAGTTCGAGATCTTATTTCACAACTGCACAGTGAGTGGTCTCATCACGTTTCCATTCCAGCAAAAAAAATTGTTTTGTTTTCCTCTAAAGTCAGAATTACAAAAAAAAAAATTGTGAGGTCACTGATGCATTTTTATGTATAACACAAAGGTCAATCTCAAAGAGCTGAAGTAATGGGTTAGCAGACTGATACAGTCATGTATTTTTCTCTTCAAAATTTTTTTGAAAAGGTGTTTGGTTCTGAGAAAGAACCGGAGTTGTTCATGAACTTGATGTTTCGAGAAGCGGATAGTGTTCTTCTTCGTGCATGCTCAGCGGACTGTCTTAAGTTACAAATTGTCTGGGTTATCTTCCCTGTCCGCACAGTGCACTTGAAGATGAGCAGAATACAAGGCTCGAAACGTCATCCTTACTAGCTCTTTGAAATTGGGTCATAGGTCATGGGGTCAGGAAATACAAATTTTTAACTTTTTCTCAACCTCAAAATCGGCAGGGCACAACTTATACGAATCTCGTGCCCAAAAATACATGAATCATTCAAATACGTTTCACACTAATCTAGAAAATCATGGTCAGTACATTATTTAGTACAAAATAAGGAAGATACAAAAAAATCAAAATAATTCCCCAAAAGAACAACAACATTCACTCAAAAAGGCAAAAGACATTATCGTTGAAAAGTCAACGTGCTGAAAAAAGTAACTAGCTCTAACTATTTATACAGATAATATTCCGTACATCTTATATCTTTTTCCAAGAAAAAAATATTCCTTCAAACTTGAAATTTTTTTTTTGATTTTTTTTTTAAGTTAACCTTTTTTAAGAAGAAACAGCTTAATTACACATATTAATCTAGAGAAACGAGAGAAAAAAGCTCGCCACACTCACAGTCATAGAATATACACACATGAACCCAATGAGATAAATATAAGGATAAATCCAACTGTATATAGATAAGAAAATCATGTTCCTTTTTTTTTCTCATTTTCCGAAGGAAAAAACAAAACAAAACAAATTAGTAAAAAATAAAAGTTCTGTTAAAAAACAAAAAAAAACTTGATAAAAATTTGAGTACAGATCTTAATACACGAAAGTTTAAGGAAAGAAAATTTGGTGCGTTTTAGTAATAAATCTTGTTGCAATCCAATTAAAGAGATACTTGCATTTGTTTTTTTCTTCTCATATTTAAACCAATATATGCATACAACTTGCAGGAACGAATGTGAATGTAATAAAAAAACAGCATTTCTAGACCTAATAAGCATAAAAGCGGTCGTAAAAAAAACTTACAACTTAATTAAAAAACAAGGCGAATACATAAAGGCGTGAATATCGGAAGACAATGCACTGAATAAAAAAAATGAACATTCTTAATTGTTCTTACTAAGACAGGGATGAGATTGACCAATGATAAAAATGTCTGAAAACAGCTGACAGGGAGTATAAAAAGTCTGAAATCTGAAAATCTCCTATACTTTTGTACACAGCCTGTGAGGAAAAAATCTGAAATCCAAAACAAAAAATCTGAAATCAGATTTTAATCTAAGAAATCTCATCCCTGGTAAGAGCCATTCTTATTGTCAACATTACAGACCATCACTGGTAACCTGCCTCTTTACAATTAACAGGTGTACTACTAATGGATATACAATCAGAAAATTCTGTTCAAAGCCCTGGGGTACCGGTATGGAGTCCAAATGCCAAGTTTCCTGAATATGATGCACCTTGCATGTTTATTCTCTGTCTGAAACACCATGTGAAATAATTGAGCTGTCACAGTTTAAATTTGCAGCCATTCATCACGGAATTACGACACAGACTCGGATGATATACTACGCCTTCCTTTGTCTGCTACGGAGTATTTTCTTTTCATTTGGGAGTGATTCCAACATCTGTTCAAGCCACAAAGCTCATGTTTAATTCTGACTTTTAAAGGAAGTCGCTTAAGTGCTTTTCTCAGAAACTGTTCCTGTGCCAAGACATAACATGGAGAAATCTGTTGTTTACATTGGAACAGTGTTTTTGGAACTCAACTGTAGGCCCCTCTACTCCCAAAATTGATATTTAAGAGCAGAAATTAAGCGGAAAAACAATTTCACTGTACCTGCCAAATCTTTTTGTGTATAAACAAAAGAAATCATTGTTATGAATTCAAGTGATGGCTAATTTTTGAAAGTCCGACAGGTACATATTGAATGTGTTGAGTTAATAGGAAGACCTGTTACATGTGACGTTTTGATCCAAGCAGTTTTGAGAAAGATCCTGCTAGGATTCAAATACCAGGCCCTCCTAATTCATTATTTTTGTTGATGAGCAGTTTGCAGCAACTTAATTCTTGTAGGCCATACAGGAAATTGTTTATTTCAACCAAAATTTATCTAGTCAGTGAAAGGGACTAAATGAGTTACCAGTTTTAATCGTCAAAGCCTCATCTCCTATGGAACAGAGTCACAATCTTGACTGTTACGTGATTTTACTAGCCCCAAACATTAAAGCTGTGTGCAATATGCACGACTTCAATTTTAAGAAAGTTCAAATTCTTTTCCTTCAGTTCATTGTCAACATTAGTTACATCTCATCATAAAAAAGCCTTACACTGATAAAGTACATCTTAGACAAATTTACACTTACGTCTGCAATTATAAGAAAAAAATACACCACTAATAAAAAGCAATAAAAAAAAAACATTAATACTAATTCTACAAATCAAGATGAAAACAATGAAAAGAAGTTACGGAAATGTCTGAAAATCATCCAAAAAAAATTAAAATTACCTAGCACTGTGTGATGTGTTCAAATTGTTTTTGTGATTGAAATGTGGCGCCTGACTCGGGACGCCGCAACAAAAGAAATCCAAAAACTGTTCTTCTTCCTTTCGAGAAAAATGTTCGGAAAAGAAATACTATATACACACCTATATACATCAGGCAAGAAGCATTGGCAATGTGAGAACTAACAACCAAATATCTTGCTCCTGACAATGATTTCTCTTTGAACTATCGTTACTTTCGAGATTTTCCAAAATTACCTTCGAGATTTTCCAAATTTAATAAATGAATCAAATTTGGATTGGACAGTGTATGTTATATTCAGCCTCATAACAGTGTGAGCACTGAGCAAATTCAAGAATTGCTGAAAAAGTGCCACAAAATTGGGTATCAGAATTTGGACGTAGTTTCCACCTAAAATGTCTAGCATGTCCTCAAAAAATATTTTGGTTTTTGAGAGTAGTCCTTTGTGCTGGTGAAGTCACAAGGGGTTGGTTTATGTGCAAGACTGCAACGTCTCAACTTCAACCATGAATATTCTTAAAAAAGAAAACGTTTTCCCCAGAATTTTTTTCTGAGTTGGGCTGCTGTGTCATTCGAGTGTCGTTATGGAAAAGTTTAAGCTCAGAAATTGGACCAGATCAACAAAACAATTGTTTGTTTAAAATTTAAGAACTAAAACAATTTTATATCTCCGTATTTGATATCCAAACTTCTTAATAAAAAGGGAAAAATATTTATTTCTTTTTGTGAGAAGCTTTGCCTTTTGTGAATAGTAAAAACTTTTTGATGATTAAAATGATTGATGACGATGACGATTTTGAGCAGATTTTCGATGGAGAATTCCCCCTATCTGATTATAATTTGTACTTGGTCTTTTTTATCAGATGAGAGCAGCTGAGAGCCTGAAACTTATTATCAAGCACATTTCTTTTAGTACAGGGTACCAGTCATCTCATCAAGGAATTGACAAGAGTCATTTGTGCTTGATTCAAAGTAAGCATCACAAGTTCAATGGTAACCAAACACTTGGTGACAATGGTTCTTGAGTGAACTTAAGACGCACCGACTGCTCTTCCACTGAATGTTAGGGGTCGAAAACCCGACAGAAATGTCGCTCTCATAAACTTGATCAGATTTTGGAAGTTCAAGCATTTCAGCATATAGACAATGCATCAACGGACAGATAAATCATTTTGGATTTATTGACATCAATGACAATTGTCATGAGACGATAAAAATCAGCTTTTGATGGCAATTTTATGAGATTCTTTTGAGTGTGCTTGTAAAACATCTTTACTCTTGATGTCCTCGTAATGTCGGAATTCCAATCAAACGATTCTTAGATTATTTTCTTGTTCATCTTGCACATCAGCCAAACCAAAAGTTAGTACGTCATTAACCCCAAAGCCTGCGAATGTCAACTGATGAATAAAATGTCTGGCAAGGTACTAAAACCTGTGAGACGGCAAACTTCAGACATGAAAATTAAAGCGTTGCCAACCCAGGTAATGAAATAATAATCCGGTCCGTTTTTGTCTTGTTTCTTTTTGGAAGACATCTTGAAGCCTTGTTTTGGAAACACTCAATCCCAGTGACCCTACAAACCATAGCTGCTTGAAGCTTTGGGAAGGATGATGAATTAATTACTGAATTCCTAGTAAATTGCATTCCTTGAGAGGGTCGCTCTCAACTGGGCTAGAAGCAGTCAAATCGACAAAACAGAATATTATTGCTGGTGAGCAGTACTAGGGGAAAATTTCACTAGTGCTAAGGTTGCACCATCTTTGATCAATTATCTAAAACGTTACCATTGTTTTATAAAGCTCGTTAACGAAAATCATCATCATACCATTCTTTTTTTAGCACTTCACTTCCAGATAGGAGAGGTGTCAGGTTTCTTTCGGGTCCCCTCTGAAATGTCACTCAATTTGTCGTGTTTGACAACGAGCGCCACATTCTTCTACTATCACTAGGCAATGATTCCAGCGCATTTTCTTTACCGTATGAATTGTTTCGATATGAAAACTGGTGTCAAGACTGGCTTTTCTTGATTTTGTTGCATCGGTCGCATACTTGCATCAACTTTCCGAAGCCTAAACATTAAACCATCTGAAAGGTTTAATTTTCCCGACAACTTGAACGACAAAGTCTCATGCCCTCCAGATAGGGTTGTACATTGCAAAATTGTTATATAAAAATTGAAGTCGAATCCGCCAGAAGTTAAAATTTCGTTTGAATGTGTAACATGGTTCTGAAAAGTATGGAAGCCCTTATTGGGGTATTTGTTGAGTTGAATGGGTTTTTAGTAGAGTTTTGTTTTACTTCAGATTCAGATTGGCAGTTTTATAGTTTAATAATCCCATGTCTTCTTCAACTGATCATCAAACATTCCCGTGAGAAAAAAAATGGGAAAAATTATATTTTTTTATAAAATATTGGCTGTGAAGAATATGGCAGTAATAATTATTGGAAGCTTTAACTTCTTTTATGGTATAAGGTACAGGGAGAGGATTTTAATAAAGGAATTCACCTCGGGGGTGAAGCGGTGATCTCGTCCGGTGAGGCTGGGGATAACGGTTCCCTTTTTACTGGACGCGACGGCAGTAGTAACCCAGTGCCTTGCATTTCTCACACAAGTGTTGCGGATGCTCCTTGCTTTGGTCAGACACGTCCAGCCCGTCTGGTTTCTCTAGGGGGCGCTGTTTGGTTGGCAACAATAAGAAACAAGATTTATAATAGAGGTCAGGACGACTCAAGGAATGGCAATTATCAATATACAGTGTATGATGGGTATTGAAAATGAAAATCAAGTCCTTTTTGCCAATACGAATCAATAATTGAAAAGAGGAGGGGGGAGGAGGAAGGGGAGGGGCAAATGAAACCCCGCCCACCTCAGTCTGGAGGGGGAGGGGCAAACTCCTCCCCTATCAGGGAGGTTCTGATCAGCCTTAGGGATTGTTGGGAGAAGATTATAATCCAAGAAGGATGATGTACGGTAAAAGTTCACGTTCAAGTTTCTACTTGCAATCAATGACTGAGTTTCTTCTTTATGGGAGATGATGGTTAGGGGGGACCAGGGATGACCTCACCACACAACAAATTGCCCAGAGTACAAATTAACGAGAAAGATTTTCTTGTTCTCGCTTTAATCCACTGGTGACAGATTTAATGGTCTTGAAGTCAGCTTTACAAATTAAATCATGTCTTGAATAGATAAATATAAAAAGGCCATCACCAGGTAGGCCTGTGCTAAATGAATACCATAATTGAATTACTATTGCAAAACTGATGAAAAATTTGCAAATGGCCTGAAAACGTCATTGGCTGGATTTCTGTTTCTTTTTAATGATGCAAAAATTCTCTCTTTTATGTGTTCAGAAATGATTATCAAAATTTTTCAATACTCCCAAGGGACAATGAAATTTTATGAGGACAAATGAACGGGCTAAAACCTAAATTTACGATGGGCGATGGGTTTTGTTGTTAGGGATTTTTTCATCAGCGGGGGGGGGGGGGGGGGGGGGGGAGTTCAGAGTGACAGTGACATTTGCATGGGGATTTGATAAAAGCTGGATGAATTTATGAATATGTTATGAAATATGGGGGAGAAATTGGATAATGTGACCACTGCAGGGCAGGAACTTTTCACGGAGGCAACCACGGCGATTGATTTGATGGGTTCTGTCGGGGAACCTTCAAAGGTTCCAGTCAGTATCTCGGTTTCTCTTTGAGACGGCTCTTTGCTGAGGGTCTAACTCAAAATGCCTTGCGCCTTCAAGTTCCTACCCTGCAGTCGGTGTGTACGGATGACTTAGATTGGGCAATAGCAATGAACTTAGGTTCGGATTTTCTTTTTATTAAACAGCAAAGCACAAGGAAAGGGTGTTAACTGTTAATACAGGGTTTAAAGACTGAGGCATGTGTTGGCACAAACCACAACCGAAGGAGGGTTAAAAATCGGAATCGGTAAAATTTATGGCATCTAGTTCAATTACACAGTCCTGTATCAAAGCCAATGCAATGATGCTGAAATAGCCAGGTTATGGAGTGGTGAAAAGCCCGCATCAGAAGGGGGTGTGAGCTTGTGAGGTGGAGGTTTCTAAACCTGATGAATTGTCAGGATTTCGTTTTCAAGCCAGGAAATGTTTTGTCCCGCTTCTGGTAGGGAGAATTGATCACCCAATTTGCTATAAATACGTAAAAATGAAGGTTTTAGGAAGTTGGTTTCGGATCAAATGAGTATGCTCATCTGGCTTGTGACTTACTCAACTGCGAGCATCCCTGAGTGACGTAAGTCCCCATCCAAGCCCCGTGACATGCCCGCCCGCCCGCAAATCCCGCCCGCCCCGAATTCCCCAATGAGGGTGGAATGGCCAAAGAGTACTATGCCTCACCTAGACGTTTAGAAGCGGTCTTTCCAACTCAAACGCACCTGCTTGTGTGGATAGACATTGATGTGGCACTTGATGCATTCCTGTCCCATGTTGGCCCAGCTGTTACCGCTCATCCACTTCCTCTTGCACTTGGGGCACTTGTACTCGCCGAAGCAACGTTTCTTGCCCTGGTATGGCGTCAGACCCTCGCCCTTTGGACGAGCCTGCCAAACGGAAGAAAACAAAAAACGCCAAAGTGAACAACTAACTTTCTATGCATTTAAACAGCGAGATGGATGTTGTTTATAGAGAAAGATGCTACCAGAGGTAAATTTCACGAAGAATGGTCGATCGTAACTCATGTTACGAAGGATAACCCATCATAGGAGGCCTATCCCACGTAGGGCTGCAATGCTTCATAACTCCTACGATTGATAGTAAGTTACGATGAGTTTGGTGAAATCAACCCCAGGTCTTGCGGACGTAGCATCTTACTCCAGAAGGGGGCAAAGGCATTTTAACTTCGCAAAGGGCACTTGCATTAATCAACGTGCCTTTGGGAACGTGCAAGAAGGGCACCAAGTTTACCAGGGCAATGCTGGCCCCAGCCTAAAGCTGATCTGCAATATTCTCGTTCTGCATCGTGCTCATGACCACACCTCAAGGAAATGAACAGAGCATAGGCCTACACAATCTGGAACCAAAATGGTTGGATTTTTTCACCAGAGCATCAGTTTCTCTGGAACCAGGGTTTGACCCTTAACATCTGGTCAAAACAAATCCATCATTTCACCCAAACCTTAAAACTGTTTTCAAACACATACATACGTTGTTAACCTGGTTTAACTTTTGTAACAAGAAACTAACTGATTAATGCACACAAATTTTCAATGGCTGCTTCCCAACGTTGTTTTACTTAATTTTTTGTCAAATAGTGGAAGGACTGGAACCATAATTGAGTTGACAATAACAACAGAAAACCAATTTCAGCCTCGCAATTTTGTCCAAACCAAATAATAAGTTCAATAAAAAATATTGTTTACAAACAAATTATTACGCAAAAAATTTTAATGACAAGAAACCAAACAGAATCTGATCCTGGCAAAAAGGTGTCTGATAGAAAACTAATTTGTCTTTCTGGATTATACAAGAATAAAATTCCAGACAAAGCAAATACCCCCGGTACGTGCAGGTACAACAGATGCTCTAGGAATAGAAAGTAGGTCTGGTTGTCACACTGAGAGCCAGACTACATACACACTAGAGACAAAACTTCCTGCACAGTTAAAAAAAAAACTCCTACATCAGCAAGTCCCTCATTTCAAGGTCTGTTCTTTCCATCTTTCTAGTCATATGACCTCTAGAATCAAAAAGGGGAACAATCTTGGCACGGGAATCTGCAGACAGCCTACAGTAACCCCACCACCATCTTGAACTTCAATCAATTATTCTAAAAGGAATTGGGGTTGGACAAAATAAAAATAATAACACTCTTCAAAAAAAGAAAAAAAATTGCCTAGATTTGTGGGAATAAACCTACAGTGTACGTGTCTTAAGGGGACTAGCCGCACAATTTTTGTAGCTTGAACAAATTGAATGAAATAAACTTGAAAAAGAGAAGATTTCGTCCTAACTATTTTCCCTCCTAAATTTTTATCTTGTCCGTGAGGCCTGTATTAAAATTGCAAAAGATATAAAACATACAACTGAATGAACTGTGAAAATGCTCTGAAACAAAATGTAGGACCTACATTTAGACAGTGACATTAAAAAGCTGCTTTTCTGCAGGAATTTGCCTTTTTTTAAATAATGACCCCCAACCAGAGTCAAGAGACAGAAAAACTAAAGACCCAGATGTGTCCTGCCTGTTTCAAAACAAAGCAACTCAATCAGAATGCCTGCACTACTAGAAAAAGGAAGCTGGTACTAGCACAATCTGCCAAGAAACCAATTATTACAAGGCAGTAGGCCTATATTGAACACTACCACAGCCTGGGGGCGAAAGGCACAGCCAGTACTGGGCAACTGGTCCAATGCTGGAACTTTTTTTTTAGGAACCATGAATAACATCTGGTTCAGGATGCTGAGAACATTCCGGTAACCATGGCAACAAACCAGAATACCAGTGGGTTGGCCTGGTACCCCCTGCCAATTTGGGAGTTTCAAATGTTTTTTTCATTTTCTTCCTGCAGATGGCTGTTTCATGACACTATCCTAAAAAAGTATGTAGTATGTGATTGAAGGTACTATCGTACAAATTTACCTATAACTTATAGGGTTTAAAGATGGTGATAGTAGAAACAATCCAGCAACACTTTTCTGCCTGAAATGCTGTATTTATCCAGAAAAGAGCAAAACAAAACACAAAAACATTTTTGATCTTGGCAAGATAAAAAATGAGACAGCTATTCCCACACAATTTGGCGTAACAATTGCAGCGTTTTTTTGTCGTTTTCTACTATTTCCAATGATCGATTGAGCTGAAAATTTCACAGGTTTGTTTTTATTCCATGATTAATCGAATTATGAGCAGCCTGCAGCTGCTCTGCCATCCTTTACCAATGTTGTACATTCTGTTAAGTTCCACAATTGAAGCCAACAAAAAGATATCGATGCTGTTTTCGTCTGGTAATGCCATCAAAATGCTGACAGATTTGTATTTGAAAAGTTTAGCTTCATTAAACAGCAGTTGATATAACAGTTTAGCTTCTTTAAACAGCAGTTGATATAAACCTGGACAGAATTTGATAGGCCAGATGACCTTCTGGTTTGGTAACATGGACCACTGGCCAATCAGGACACAGGGATTGGAGAGTGGGCGGGGCTTAGCCAGAAAACTTTCCCGCAATTCGCCACCAGCTTACCTACCCCTGGATGCTATAGTGGTAGAGCCCAAGCTAATTGATCAGATAGATAAGTTCTGTAGATAGCTTCTGTATCAAGTTTCCTTCTGCAAAAATTCCAGTGTAAGTTTATCTGTAGTGCATGCATTACTGTGGCGAAGTATAGCATGCAAGCCATTGCTAGATAACACAGCTGGCAAAAATAGACCTGTCAAACCATGAAAGAATGTGTTACACTTGGCTGCAGTTCGGAAGGACATCCATCCATAGCCTTGTCAACCATAGTGCCACAGTGGTATTGAAACAATGCTGTTAGTGTGCCAATGCCCTTTGTATAACCGTGGATGAAGAGGTATGACAGACAGGCTATGTCTTAAGACAACCCCGTTTACAACTTCTAGACAAGTTGACAAGTTTGACATGAACTTACAAAAACATGTTTTTTGGAACATTTTGTGCTCCAGAAGATTCTTATCTGATTTCATTTAATTTATTTAACACAAGTAATAAACTGCTACAAACTGCTCATCGGCCGAAATAAACTCTCCAAAATGTCTAAAATACTCGGAGATAGGAGGGCTTGATGTTTTCGATCTTACTCAAATGCTGAAAGCACTTATTTTGGCTAAAACATTTCCTTGTACATGTATTTTGTTTCATATTTTCACAATTAAAAAATTACTCATCTAACAAATGTCCAGGATTGATCAAATGATTGAGTACTAGGGCCTTTCTCAAAGCTCGGCTCCAGCTCCGGCTTCGTCTCTGTTTTCATACGCTGAAAATATAGGTTGAGGTTTGCCATTCAAGCTGAAGCTCTGTTGTCCTTTTCAAACCAGAGAATCAACTCCTAACTGCAGCCAAAAGCATCTATTTTGATACACCTGCAATTTTAAAATGGATTCACGAAA
Organism: Astropecten irregularis; assembly: GCA_963971285.1. Taxonomy (NCBI): domain Eukaryota; kingdom Metazoa; phylum Echinodermata; class Asteroidea; order Paxillosida; family Astropectinidae; genus Astropecten; species Astropecten irregularis. Next base: position 13,072,837 of record OZ020263.1, read on the forward strand.
TGGAGCCGGAGCCAAGCTTTGAGAAAGGCCCCTACACTGTCATGTCCTCTTAAACAATGAATCTTTTAACCTCTTAATTTCCAGAGAAGGAAATGGTCTTAAGAAGTCCCATGTGGTTCTGGACAGGATCACACAAGGAACAATTTTCATTTCTTCTGTGTTAACAGTAATTTCAGGGAGATTAAGTTTGAAGGGAGGAAAGGGGGTGGGGACTCGGCCCGAAAAACAGACACTCACTGATTGTTGCCAGATTTTGCTCAATGGGAGACAGAGACTGAGAGAGTGATTAAAATGATTTGCTGCTCTCTCACGACTTTAGACAATGGGGTATTGTTTGGAGGTGTGCTTTAATGGGGATGTTGTTGGCTGGTGTATGTGTTGAGATGTGTGTACATGGTCACTAGTTGGCAACCATAGGACTCTCAAATCAGGAAGCCAGGCCACCCACCTGCATTGCTTCTATTAAAATATGGCTTCCTGTCTGGTCTGAGAGGACCACAACTTATACAATGAAGCCTTTTCACACTGCCAAAAATACCTCCAGTTTGTACACATTGGTATTAAAGGTACAGTACAGGATTGGTAACATACCCAAATAAATTGTTCACAGATTTAAATATAGGCCTAACTTTCAAGGTATGAAGATGGTGCTGGTAGAAAACACTCTCGGTATTTTCAAATCTATTCACAGGAGTTTTGGTCTCCCCTAGATCAAAACTGTTTTTGGTCATTGGTTTTACTCTTTTTCTGGATAAATACAGGCATTTATACATACATTTCAGGCAGTACCAAGTTATTTTTAAGGATATGTTTCTACCATCACCATCTTAACACCCTGTAAATTATAGGTAAATCTGTGAAGATTTCTGTTTTGGGGTGTAGCTAAAGTATGATAGTACCTTTAAATTCCAATGCTGCTTATAGGCCTTTTCACACTATCCAAAATCTCGGGGTTGGAACCGGATCGAACCCCGAGATTTTTTCAACCCTTTTCACACTTGAACATTTTCAACCCCGAGCCAACCCGGGTAGGACGGTCTAGCCGGATCGAAACCAACCCTGGTAGGGAGCAGGGTTGAAAATCTCAACCCGGTTCCAAACTGCATTTTGCGCCATGTGAAGCGTGATCTGTGTTGTATGAACCGGTTCACGATAAACATAGTGTGAATGTTGCATCTCTTTGATCCGGTTCACAAACTTGCCGGGCTGAACCGGGGTGGATCTGGGTTGGTTTCAACACGGATCGAAAAGGAGATAGTGTGAAAAGGCCTTATGGTTATAAATACAATCACCCCATAATCTGTCTTGAGACTTTAAAACTAGCCAGCTCTACTCACACAGGAAGTGAAACTCCAAACCAAGCCCCCAATCCAATTACTCATTCTCAGAAACGCAATCTAGTTTATAATTAGGGGTCTGCAGTCAATCATGGACTTAGCTCTCATGTCAGCTGTAAACAAACGCCCAAGATATGACAACCATGGAGGAACCCACCTCCAAGCAATAAACTACTGCCAAAGATAAATTGACATTAACAACTTTCTTCTGGCTGAAGTATTTTTAAGATCTGGAGTGGCAAGGATAGTGTTTTAAGTCAGTTAACCAGGTGGTAAGTTTTTCTTGAGGTTTACACCTTGAAAGTCAAACTAATTGGGTGATTAGATGAGTTTGATAATGTGTTTCAAGTTTGTATAGTACCAATTAAAGGTACAGTACAGGATTGGTAACATACCCAAACAGAAATGTTCACAAATTCACGTATAACTTAAAGGGTATGAAGATGGGGATGGTAGAAACATATCATTCAAGTAGTCTGCCTGAAATGCTGTTATTATCCAGAAAAGAGTAAAAGCAATGACCAAAAACAATTTTGATCTTTTAAAGATAAAAAAATAACAATGAAAAGACAAATACTGCGGGCGTTTTTCACTGTTTTCTCAAAAAGTGGGCACCGTATGGGAGTGAAAAATTCACAAATGACTGTTACTGTATCTTGCTTGATATTTTTGCCCATGAATCTGCATTTCTTTGATAAAAACCAAAGTATGATACTACCTTTAATGTTGTCATACCTTGTTGCATTATGTCAAACAGAAGATTACAAAGTGGCACAGGGATATTTTAAGAGCCTGACACATTGTTACAAACAAATCTAATCGAGAGAGCTGCAAACTTGGAGAAACCCTCGTTAATTTCCAATGCAACACTAAAATGTATCAATTGACTGGGCAGATCAGCTTTTTGATCATTATCCGTTTATGGTCATATTTCTAGTTTTTATTTTACGCTAAATCTATTCGTTTGCTGATTTGGCCACAAGCTTCAACAAACCCTCGAGAGATTCGTCAACATGTCCTTTTTAAGGGTCACATGTCCTTTTTAAGGTCTGTGTTTCTTTCAACAGAAAACAACAGCCGAGGATAATTATTTTCAGTTGCCAATTTTGGACTGACTGTACTACAGAGGAATAGGCCCCCCTAACTCCCCACTGGGCACTGAGACCTTGACGCGAATGTCCAAAAATAAATAAAAACTGCAACCACAGGAAATTGATTTTGAGGATTAAGAGAAGTTTCCCCAATTTTGACCTAGCTGTGCCAAGGTTGTTTTGCTGTGCTATTACTGGCCCTAAATGAAAAATGAATATTTAGTTTTATTTATTTGTTCATTTTATTTATCTCAAATATCAATCGCTAACAATGAACTACCTTTCTGAAGGTAATATCATACTTTGTTTTTTTTTGTCAAAGAAATACAGATTCATGGGCAAAAATATCAAGGATGATAGAGTGAGATCAACTGTGAAAATGTCAGTCCCATACGGTGCCCACTTTTTGAGAAAACAGTGAAAAACGGCCACATGATCTCTTAAGTCTTTTCTCTTTTATTTTGATCTTTTAAAAGTTCAAAAAGATTTTCGGTCGTTGTTTTACTAATTTCTGGATAAATACACCAATTCATGTGGAAATATTTTAACGGTATGTTTCTACCACCACCATCTTCATACCCTGAAAGTTATACGTCAATCTGTGAACATTTCTGTTTCGGTTTGTTACCAATCCTGTACTACATCTTTAATATGAGATCCAACTGTATATAACTGTGCATCAAGAAATGGAAACTTTTTTTTCATTTTAAATTCAGATCAATCGCATGGACCAGAAACAATTTTTTTTAATCGCTCTTGTTAGTAGACAGGATATTTTTGTGCGGTGGTCTAGATTTCCACAATTCTGTATTGAGTGCATGTATAGGGCATGACTCAGTAAGGGAATTAGAAAAGAGAGTTTGGAAGGAAGTCAGAGTCACAGCGAACCGGAAAGTAAAAGCATCCGGCAAGAAAAAGAGAGCTCTAACAGGGGGAACTCCTTCCCTGGAGTCGGCCGGCCGGCAAACGGTTGTTCGCGTCAGCCCGTGAGGGGAAAGGGAGGATGAAATGGAGGAAGCTGTGTTATTTTTGACTGGAGTGACTGGCTGGTTGGCTGGTTGTAACAAGCCCGGCGTCCTTGTTATGGGTATTCCCCGGTTTCCAGACCGTGGAAATGAAGTCGTTGCTGGGTCAACAGGCAGTGGACCAGCCATTGTTTTGACAATGGCAGAGACACATAACTTAAATCACCTCCTGAACGCTTTCCTCTCCATGTATATGGGCGAGTTGAATATGTCAGGAAATGAAGACTGCTATTGGTCGTTTATTTTAGACCAAGTCCAACACATGAGAAACTTTGACTTTTTTTACCTTTTACTTTGAGCCTTTCAGCAAAAAAATTGCTTTTAAAGCATGAAAAGTCTTCCTTGATCGAACAGGATTACCAACCAAACTTTCATGTGATGTTCACTGCTTTTAACTTGTATTCGGTCATTGTTTGCTGAGCATAACATTCACAAGGAGTTTTGGCTGGCATACTGATATTATTTACCAAGGTTTTTTGTGCTTCAGCAGCTCTATGAAATTGGCCCCTGTTTTAACTTAAGTTCTTTGTCTGGTATCATGAATTTATCAAGATGAAATTTTCAAGAAAAATCTTCTTACCTGAGGACAATCCTTGATGTAGTGGCCTTTATTGAAGCACAGATGACACAGGTAGGTTGGGGGCGGCCTTCGTCCCATCTTACGGTCGATGGGCGACAGGGACAGGTCGCTGAACTGATCGGCAATGTCTCCGATGCTACCATAAGGAGACGTCATCATTTTTGTCTGCGGGTTAACAACAAAAACGTAAAAAGGGTCAATTATCAAAAATTAATAAATAAACAAATTGCTGATAGTTTGAAAATCACAATCTCTTGATAATTATTTTTCTTGAATATGGGATATAGCGGTGTGTGTCTTGTTTCATGGCTTCTGACTGCCAAATGAACAAAGATAATTGACTATTAGGGACACTACCAACATATGGCTGGATAGCTCAGTTGGTAGTGCGCCGGTACAGTATTCCGTAGGTGGCTGGTTCGAATCCTGTTCCAGTCAATTTTTCTTTGTTCACTTTTAATCCAGTCAGTTATTTGATGATCATAATACAATAACACCAGTCCAAGGGCTTTGGCTTTACATTCATGTCCATGTAGGTCAATGCTAGGTTAAAATCATGCAGTGTGAAAAGGTCAGTCATTTTTACACAGGGTCAGACTTGTATACAACCCAGAGATTTATCACAGTGCGAAAAGGCTTACAGTGGCCTTTGCAAGGTTTTAGTAATTTGTATAGGGCAACCTCTTTTTGGTCTTTTTATTATGATTATAATGTTCCACTTAAAGTCTCAAGGAGTTTCATCAACATCTTGGTCCAGCCTGTTAAATTCCTGAAGTTCAGCCAATTAAAACAAAAGAACACTGGCCAGTAACCAGAAACCAAAGCTAACCCAGCTGTGCACAATTGTCCAATAAGCCACCATGCATGCATGACTGACCCACTGATTGGTGGGCCTGCCTTGTTTACTAACCAACATACCAAACAATTCAAGTTGTTTACAAGTTCCCCTAATGGCCAAAGAGGAGGGAACAAGAGTGAAACTTCACCTAACTGTTCTGTCATTTTGTTTGGACCACTTTTCCTTTCCTTTATCAGGAATTTAGGCCTACTTCAAGAGGGTAGGCTAGTCTGATAGGGCAAGCTTTTGCCTTGGAATGTCACAGAAAAGCACTTCATCAGTCTTAAATTTCAATCAGGCTGAAGTGTGGGTGAGGGGCAGAGAATGAAGTCACTGCGCTTTCACCAACTTGAAACTGTGCCTCTGACTTGTTTGAGACTTTGATGAATTGGTTCAAGTTTGGACTGATTTTATTCTTTCATTAAATGTACTTTATCGTTCAGGCATGCAACTTCACAAAACATGAGGACAATCTAATCTTTACCATACTTTGTACAGAGTTTTTCACTTTTCAATGGCATACGAGTGAAGTGAAAAAAGAGGAAATCAGCTGATCCGAGGAAATATTGCATGCCTGTTCATAATTATTATACAGGGATGTGAAACTTCAGATTTAAATCAGACGCGATTTTTTTGGTTCAGATTTTAACTCAATTTTCAGAATTTCAGCTTTTTGTACTAAAAAGTAAAGGGACTTTAAAATTTCAGCTTTTCCCCTTAGTGTTTTCAGATTTGTATGTGTAGCCACTCAAATCCCTGATTATAAAACATGAAAATACAAATAGGGAAGCAGAAAACCAAAACAAGTTCTGGAAAACAGAACACAGAGCGTGAGCAGCCGCAGCTTGGAGACAGAAGTCATTCTGAGAACAACTCCTGCTGTGCGGGTAGAGAGACTGTCAGCTGTTGACCGGACAGCAGGCTGACCTTTCCTTCAAAACACAGGTGCATATGCTGGCTTGTCAGTCGTAACCATTGCCTGCCCATACATGTACGGCGCCTGTTGTGTTGTTTAAGTCCATTAACATTAACATTTGGAAAGCACTCCATCAGCAACATCCATTGATTATAAATGTATTTGGAAATATTTTACATGACGTCATCAGTGTGGAAGTGCTTAGATCTTGCAAACCTAGATACGGTAAAACAAGAAACATGGAAAGAATTTGATGCCAAAATGTTCATTGACTTACCATTGTGTGCATTGGACTTGTGATCTGATTCTGAAAAAAAATGACATAAAAAGTGGGAGAAATCAGTATAAGAAGACGACAATAAATATTTCATTCTATACATTTTCATAATTTCTAGTTCACCATTTTTCAGGCATGCAACTCAAATTTAACAAAAAACAAGGAAATTCCAATCTTTACAAGACTTTTGTGCAGTGTTTTTCTATTTTCAATGGCATTAAATTGAAGAGAAAAAAAGAGGAATCAGCTGATCCGAGGAAAAGTTGCATGCCTGATTTTTAGCCTTTGAGAAAGATCCTGCTAGGATCGAAATGTGTCAGGCCCTCCTAACTGGTATATTCCTCTAGAGGTCTCTGCCAAACATGTTGTAAATACTCGGTGGGTATTTACAAAGAACAGAATGATATGGTGCAGGACAAAGTCAAAGCAGCATGAAAGCAAGAGGACTGAACAGGGAGGCAATAGATTTTAAAACTGAAGACCAGTTTTCTTTAAGAGTTCCAGTTCAGCAGCCAATTTCACGAAATGTTTTGTGAAACGAGCATAATTTCTGCAACCAAGGGCAGGAAAATGTTGGGCAAGTTATGCAATAAAATGTTGCGTACGCATCATTTGAAGTTTCATGAAATTTGGTGCAGTCCTACAAGGGAATGTCGATTCAAGGCTCTGCAAATAAAGAGAACACATTGTGACTAGAGATTCATGTTTTCAAGTCTTCCCGACTCACCTTATTGTTTCTGAAGGCGAAGTTGGCAACTTCTTCAAGTCTCTGTGAATGCCTGGCAGCGTTGGTCTGAATGTAGGAGTGTTCTGCATTCTGCATCATCAGTATGTCCGACAACTGGCTGGACAGGTCTGGATTCTGAGGACGAGAAGAAGAGGATGGCCAGACATGTTTAAAATGGAAGGCAAAACGCGGAAAAATTGCCGAGAGATAAGAACAGTCAAACTGTGACTTCAGAATCTGTTTTGGGAGAAACATGACTAGACTAAAATGACTTTGTAAGTGTCAGGCCCAGTACAGAAAATGCCATCATGTTAAGATTAAGATCCTAAGATTAGAACAGAGCAAGTTTCGCGGATGCAACATGCAGGCCTCGAGAAGTATTTCTCACTGGAAGAGGTGTGGTTCTGAGAAGAACCGCTGAGTAATAACTAACAAGGTCTATCCGCAAGTTTCAGTCAGTTTAAGTCGTCATCATGCAAAAAACTTACAAGTAAGTTACAATTAAAGGTAGTATCATACTTTGGTAGCATGTACTGAAACAGAAATCTTCACAGATATAAAGATGGCGATGGTAGAAACATATCATCCAATTTTTCTACCTGAAATGGTGTATTTACCCAGAAAAGAGTAAAACCAATGACCAAAAACAATTTTGATCTTTCAAAGATCAAAAATAAAAGAACTGTCTTAAGATATAGTGTGGCGGTTTTTCACTGTTTTCTCAAAAATTGGGCACCATATGAGACTTAAAATCCGTATTCAACCAAAGTATGATACTTTAAAGTTTAAACCATAATTTTCTTAATTCATCAACATCAAGGCCAGAGAAATTCAAGATTTGATTTCTCCTTGGAGAGAAAAACACACATTTTGGTTTTCCCTCCCCCTTGACCCCGGCTGTCAGCCCCTCCCCCAGTCTTATCAATCGCACCCCTACAGTGGCAGAACTTGCCCTACATTGCCATGGTAACCAAGCCTTAAAATATACAACCAATGACAGAGGTCAGAAGGTCTACTTTTAACAAACTCTTGAAGAACTTTTCCTTGAAGAGGTTTTATAGTTGAACGTTTTTTTGTTTGGTTATTGGAGGGTAGCCAACAAAAACAAAGCCATGTACCTGTATGCTAATTTTTATATTTTTTGTTTACACTATAAATTTCTGTAAAATTTTACAGTGTGTTTCTAAATAACTCCTAAAAAATAGACAAAAAGAAATTCTTCCTACAGAATAATACCTAGAACTATAAAAACTATAAATTTGGTAGTTAACTCCTCCATGAACTGTATAGAAAATAATTCCACATTTATGTGCATTGTCAATTAGGCCTATCCGTGAGTTACAAAACTTGCAATTAAGCATAATGTTGGAACTGTAGAGAAAATCCATTTCCGTTTTTTTTTCAGAGATGCAACATGAAGCCTAAGTTAGGCCTATCCCTAAAAAAAATAGCAATTAAGAGTGGGACTCGGCAAAAGATTGGGAACAAAAATCATGTTTCAAATATTGTTCAGCCTTACATGTAAATAAAGTATTACGTATTATGAACAACAAACACGGATTCAAGGAATTAGTCTTTTTCATGTTAATTTCACAAAATGTTGAGAAAGGGAGTGGCGTTCAAATTTAAGGAAAATCATGGTCTATTTTTGGAGGACAAATTTCAAGTATACATTGTACATGCGTCCGTTTATATCTATATAAATACACTACATGAGTCACGCGAATCACGTTACATCAGACAGTACCACAGACTCATCAATTCTAGTGTGCATACATGTAAACTGCGTGTATAAATATACCGCCCAATGCTGCCAATAGGCCTAATGAGGAAGAATGTCGGCCATCTTGGATATTCTCCTGACTACATGGCCATGAAAAATCCTGGTAGCGTTGATTGAGTATTAAAGGTTGCTTATGGTGGGGGGATGTGTTTGTAAACTGATATTCTACACTGAATTGTTTAAGAACATTGTACATGAACTTAAAATGTGCTTAAATATAATCAGCAATACTCTTTTTTTAGTTAACTTTGTATTGTACAATTTGGCCTACTTAACGGTTTCCTTAAAATGAGAAATGTAGGCCTATCGTTTAATGTGCATTTTGAACCAGATTCATTATTAGGGCCTATTTGGCAATAGGGTTGAGCAAATAAATACTGAAATCGAGACCTTGGATCTTGAATATTTGTATAGATTATTGTATCATCTACATATGTACATGCCATACTCCCTAATGATCACTAATCCAAAGATCCAGACTACCTTCTGCTTCCAGTTTTATGAAAATTTTCTACTCAAGACATTTTGTAATCACTTTTTAAACAAAAATGTACACATCTTTTACTTAAAATATCACTGTTTTAAGTGGTTTCTGAACAAATGATCCTAAAAATTCCAGTCCTGTTAAAGGTCAAGCCTATAAATTGATTATAGGGCAAGGAACATTAATTCAATAAATTTCATGTCTAATTTGTTGTTTTACAAGTTTTTGAACACACAGAGAAAATTTACATGTAGCCCTGACTCTGCTGTTGGAGGGATTTGATTGTGACAATGCTTGGCAAAGGAATATTATTTCAATTCTTCACTGTAATATCAAATGGTTAGTCTGTAGCCTAGACATATTCAGGAAATAAAAACCCCATTTCCCCTGTAACCAAAACAGTTCATACTCAAAACAACATGTTCTTGATTTAGCCACACACATAAAATACAGGATGTATTGCATGTGTTTTTTCAACATGGCCACATTGTATAACTTTGTCATGTACAATTTAATAGGCCTACTTAGTACTAGAAAGACACAAGTCAAGTTTCCCATAGGCCCTATGGTACATGTAGGCCCCCTATATCTAGGGCCTATAACTTGTCCGAACAACAACAAAGATAGCCTTCCACCACATACAGACTCCCATGGTGAATAATAATAATGAATTATGCAAATTTATACATGAACTACTAAAAGGAACAATATGATTGGTTAGTCGGAGTTTGGCCTATCCAATCCCATTTGCTTGAATACATTCACCACTCTTTGGACTAGTCTCATGGTCTCTGATTGGTCATCCGTAAAAAAATATCTGCATATTTTGTGAGAATCTAAAATTTAATTCACTACCCAACAAGATTCATTATGAAAACCCTTACACACATCGCTGGCGAAGAAACTGCGAACACTAGACTTGTTTTCAGTCCCTTTTCAAATATGGCATCTTCGACATAATGTTACCCTATACTTCACACAAGGGCTTTACGAGGTCGTGTTCGCTCCAGATAGCTTGCCCCAAAGATGTCGATGGCCTCTTCGTATGAGACTATCCGTACGAATGACATTACCATCTAATTAAAATTACCCGGATGTCGGACAAACTTTTCAACACTCGTGTAATACCGAGCGATCGCTGCATCGCAATCATCGGTGCGCAGTCTGCAAGCCAGACAGCACTATAACACCATTCCTCGTGATTAGACTCAACATATCTTAATAACAGTGCCAAGTAACAGGCTCAGATTTAACTCAAATTAATGTAGTCATTGCAGTCAAAACATAATGAATTCAATGAAATAACATTTGTTTTCGAACTTTTTACAACACATTAGAAATTAAGCAAGTTTTTTGTTGGTTGAACTGTACTAAGAGGTAAGCTGAAAGACATGGTACATATTTCAGTGATGATAAAATACCATCACAATTTGCAGGGTTATGGCGGCCATGTACACTGTACAGGCTGTGCACAAACCAATGCAAGGTGAGACTCTGGTTATCTGTAGCTTGAAGGTCACAGGGTAACATGTTATTGGAATGTGAAACTGCTGTGCAAGATGATCATGTACGTGAAGGGAATTTACATGTTCTTTCACAACATCATTTTAAGATGTAGTTCAACAGTTTACAGTCTGATTTCCAGCCATCTTGACAATAAAATTCATATTTAGAACTCCTTTTTGACAGATACTGAAGTTATAAGATTTAATTTTGTTTTTTGTTTTAATCTAAAAATCAAAACAATTTCAGTGTTGTAATTATTCAGATCTATTTGTTTTCATCATAAGGAAAGTACAGATACGGAGGCCTATATAGCAAATGTTTTATGATTAAATTTTTTTTTCTGAATTGAGTTGAACTTTTGGAATTTGGTAACAACAACTACAGGTATTCACAGCAAAAAAAACAAGCACATGATGGGGAATCTAAGTGTTTAGTTAAGACAGCTGAGATGCTTTTGTTTAAATGTGGAGCCCAACTAACTTCAGAACGAACAACTGACTACATCAAATTTCAAAGATCAATGAGGTTTTGCAGTTTACACATTCGAGAGGTAGTTCTGAATACTGCCTTAAATTTAAAGTTTCCTAAGACTGAAACAAATAACAGGTCAAAGCTTTCTGTTCTTCAGAAGCTTTTGGAGCCTCTGATTACAACTGATAAATCAAAATGCCATGGGGTATTCGAAGGACAAACTACCCATAGCTCTATGTTCAGACCAACAGGCTGCAGGTCTGTACTATCCCTGTACGAGTACAATGCCTTGAGTGCATGCTGCATGCACTAGCCAAACTTTTTTCTCTGGTCCCGAACTGTTGAGACAATCCTGTACACTCAAGCTGGTCCCTGAGCGCTGGCAAGAGACATGTGGTTCCAATCACACCCCACTGGCCAACACCAGACAGCTTTGGGATTTTTTTTTTTTAAACAGTGTTCTTATTCCTTCAAACCCCTCCCTTCTGGTTGGCCCTTTAGAACAGTAGCCCTACAGACCAAGCAAGCAAAACAACCTCAGCCAAATGGAAAAGCCATTAACGCAAGCTGACCTTCTAAACCCTGGCATTAGCATCTCTTCTTGGATGCTTCCATTACCACCAGGCAAAGTTTCAGATCCCACCACAAAAAAAAAAAAACCAAGATGACAAGAAAGAAAGGGGACTTCCATTATACTTCCAAGGGGAGACATAAAATTAATTTCTAGAGGCAGTATTAGTCTCTCAGTTGGTCTGCCCCCTTCCTACCAGAGCCCAAACTGCCAAAGATCTGGAGTCTTTCAACACCAAAGCCAGATTTTGTACCCTTTGCTAGACTGGACTTGTCTAGTGACCCCAGGAGAAGAAGTGATTTTCAAAATCCAAGCCTTCTTTCGACACGACTGGAAATTAAAATCGATGGTTTTAAGTCCAAAAAACACTTGTGCATTCAGTCTAAATCCTAGACTTTAGTTTGGAGGAGGAAAGTCTGTCCTTTGGGCTTTGAATCAAAACCATGACCACATTTAGAGAAGATTGCAAACATTATAACCACATCAGGCAGTTCTTGAAGCATGTCATGAAATTAAGTATTAATGTTAATTGGTACAGCCACACTTTTGAGTTGTTTTGAGATAAAAGGTGGATTTAAATTCCAAAAGCCAAGAAGAACCCATAAGCCAACAGCTCATAAAGTTGACTGTTTGAACATTAGAACCATTACATCTTTTGCGGCAGCATTCTTGAAAATGTTACTGGACCAAAATATGATTTCAAATGTTCATCTAAATGTTTAGAACTCAAGTTTCTAAAAAGTCTGTTATTAAGAGTTGGGAACTTATCTTAGAAAACTTGGGCATGGCAATAATAAAGGGAAGGCACTTTGCACATATCTTCATTTCATATTTTATTTCCTCGGCAAACATCTCCAACATCAAGATTTTGGGTACATTCCTTTTGACTGAGTCAGGTTGAAGTTCACTAACCTACAAACGGAGGTCTTTGACCTCTAAGTTTTGAGGGCACTGACAGAAACAAGAGTCCTAGAAAACTCAAGCTTGTTCCTCCTAAACAAAGAATCAAATCCTCTCAAATTTTAACTATCTTGTAAAACAAGGTGTCAAGTAAAAGAGTTGAGTGGCGTTGTACAACTTAGTCAACAAATCTCCTTTCAGAGTTTTGTGTACATAATTGACAGAATGGTTTACCAAGGGTCAAAAAGTCTATGTACCCAATATATTAACTGCCAATAAAGCAACAACACAACAATAGGGCTGAAGGAACTGCCCATTCAATATCGGCATGTTACCCTCAAAGGGTGTGTATACATACACACAGAAGCCGTCTAACTTGGAAAAAGGACAACAAAAGCAAGCGATTTGTAAAGAAATTGAGATCTAAATGGTGGGTAGTTTTCAACACAGAGTGCCGCGCGCGCGTGCCGACAATTGTAGCAAAGTTTAGTAGCCGGCTTAGCTTTGAAATTGAGAAGGGACTACCGACCAGCTTGCCTGGGAACTAGCAGTTAACTAGTTCAGAAACTTCGACATGTCATCTACAAACAACAACAGTTTATTCTTCATGGTCCTCTCCCCTAACTTCAATCATGGAGGAAGGAATGCTTCAATCCAGGTTCATTTCTCTACAAATGCAATCCATGCCGCCAACTTCTTGGGCCGGACATCCGGTCGACCCCACATCATTTTTTAATAAGCCTCCAGAGTTGACAATTCTAAAAATGTCACCAGTCTGGTAGAGATCAAAAGATCATCATCTTGTGTGTGTCAGCTTACATGTAAACAGGAAGATAGCCATTATTTCCACACTGCTTGAGTATTCTCATGCTCACACCATGAAACCAGCAACTCAGCTTTGCCATGATATACAAAAACAGGTCTTTACAATTTGGTTATATCGTGAATCGTTTCTGAGGCGAGTATGAAGAAATTCTGAACAACACCTAGAGGAGAGTTTGAATCGTTTCTGAGGCGAGTATGAAGAAATTCTGAACAACACCTAGAGGAGAGTTTGAAGAAATTCTGAACAACAACTACACTTCAGCCTTTGAGAAAGATCCCGCTAGGATCGAAACATATCAGGCCCTCCTTACTCCAAGCATATTATAATTTCAGGCCACTTTGTGGCTGATGAGCAATTTGCTTGAGTTTATTACTTGTAGGCCTATGTATTTAGACCATAACTTATTAATCTTTTCAGATGGCAGTTAGCAGTGTGGTTGCTGCTTCTCGTAGAAGTTAGCAGATTATGCTTTTTCTTTGAATTTCGTTTTTAAGGAGCTTAAGTTGTTGCTCACTTGATTCGCAATGTTTCAAAACAACAAGTTCTCTTTTGCAATGTGCCTATGTTCTGAAGCCAGCAGTATAATGATTTATGAATACTTTTGCCACCGTTCAAGGAAGGAACAAAATGCCAAATTGTATCATCATGTCCAACTTGCAAGATTCTATATTTAAATGCAACAAGGGGTAACCGACGGTAAAATACCGCTGAGCGCGCTCTGGGATTGCCACGAGGCAGTGCCGCGACCTTGTCAACCCCCGTCCTGGCCCCGGATGGCTTACTGCCGAGTCAGCCTAGCTCCCCGTAATGGCTGCTCCTTCTCACCGAGTACGTGTTGTTGATGAATCCTGGTGTTGTAAAATGTACATGTTTTTCCAACGCAGTTAGACAAGGGCAGTAAATCAGTTGAAATATTTCATGATCTATCTTTAGGTTCTAGGAATAGAATTTATAGTTTTGGAGAAGGTTTAAAAAAAGCTTCCTTCTGTTAAAAATAGACATTGTCCAAAACTGAGTCTGAGATCAAATTCAATCTTGAGATTCTGTCTGAAAACAATCATGAACGTCATGATCAAAATGTCCTCCAGTATGTTCATTGTTTGACCTCCAACATTACTAAGAATTTCCTTGAGTTTTTCCTTAAACTTTACTTGGAATAAAATTAAGGTATTATACATTAAAAGAAGACGAGTAGGCCTAATGTTACAAAATAATACAACAAACATTCACATGCATTTGGCTTCCGTTCTACAAATTACAATTTAAGAAGAGAAGTGTCAAAATATGGCGTATGTTTTCCTCGCACATTGGGTCATATTGAGGCCAAATTAGAATACAGACGACGTTTTAAAATGAAGCCAAAAACAACAGGAAACATTTGCAATTATAATATAAATTTAACACAATCGTACAGTACGAAAAAAAATGTCAAAATGGCCCATGAGTTGGTGACAAAATCATCAAAACAAACGCGATTTTGCGTGGACTGAACTGAGGTAATTTACGGCGAATGATTGTCAAGTCTGGTGTAATTTTGATGTCGGTTTTGCTAGCAAAATCACCAGATGTCACACGAAAAATACACCAAAATAAGCTTACCAAAGGACAATAGTAAAATACTCTGTTGTAAAATGTTGGTTTTAAGTACTAAAATCGGTTATTTTCGTTAGTGAATTGTAAGGAATGGATACGAACCTCTTGAATGTATTTCTCCGACCACGTACCGGAGAGACCAAGCTGATCAGCCGCCGAGGAACTCAGTCCGTTCGGTAGGCCGTGATGGACGTGGCTACCCTTAGTCAGGGTAGGCCCGGTCGGTACGACGTTGTTGCCTTGCTGATCCTGCTGCTGCTGCTGCTGTTGTTGCTGCTGCTGCTGTATCTGTGGCCAATAAGCCATCCAGTTATTGAACAACTGCTGTGTCGATCCTGGTGGAAACACCGCTGAGTTGGCCATGTTCGTTGCGTTTAAATCCACTGAGCCCATGGAGGATACCTCCGCCATGTTGCCAGTCAAACCGATTGAATCCGTATGCCTCATCAACGTAGCCGCACTTTGGCTAGATTTTCACTAGGTTTTTCCTCCCCTCTATTTTCCCAACACCGATCGCTCCCAAATCCAATCCCAAATTTCAAACTTCCACCAGCGATCAAGCTCACTAAACTCTTGTGAGCAAGTCTACAGGGCACTTCGCGACAAAAAAACTAGCCCCTACTGTATTCCAATCTACCTTGTTATAAAATTATTGAAGAAAAAAAAATCAGACTCTTCTATAGCTCTTGGTAAAGGGGCTGATTTAATATGCCGACATGAACTCAACCCTAGCTCTAGCTCTAGCAAGCTGACATGGACATCAGCTTCCAAGGTACAACTGCCAATCACGCTAACAGCCAATGGGATTCGCAGACTCCTCGTCAACTTGTCTCTAACAGGCTAGCACTTAGCAGCATGCAGATTAGCTTGGGTCTATGCTTTATAGCACCACATTATAAATGTCAGCAAAAAAGGCATGGGGAAAAAATTCATTGCAAGACCATAACATAAAAGGGTCCCGCCAATAGCTGGAGCTTTTCTTGTGTGAACACACGGCTGACACATAAACAAAACCTCGCTAATGGGACAGTTTATTTCGGAATAAACTTTTTGGCAGCGCGTATGGTTTTCTTTTCAACCTTTTAACAGAAGTGATTTTACAGTTTATGCATCAATAAATCAAGACGCATCAGTTTATACCCTCTCTTTCCCAAATACAAACCAAGTAAGTTTATTGCATTTTTTCTAAACAAAGTAGAGGAATTTTATAATAATACTCAAAACTGTTTTCCTTTTAGTTATAATTTTTCCCCTTTAAATTTATAAATTTTCAAGTTCAGAATTGGAATATAAAATACAAAATATCACATTATGAAATTAAAAAATGGTTTTCTAGAAGTCATTTGGCTTACAACTTGCCTTCATTGGCTAGATATTTTTCTCTGTTTATCCTGCTTTGAAATTGATTGGAGTTATACGGATGAACTGAAATGCCCCTTGTGGCCCCATTCCACAATTTATATCTTGTAGCTTCATGTTTATGTCCAAAAATGGCAAAACGCCAGCAAGGAAGTTGAACTGTATACAGTTCCAAGTCCCATTGCTTTATTAATAATAATATACAGCCGCAATGTACATGTACATGTACATGCAATATAGGCCCATACATGCACAGGTATGCATCGGCAAAAAAGTGTGATTAGACAAGCAATAAATATAACATGCCCAGCGGGAACATAGTAAAGTTACGTAATAAAACCCCTGATAAAATCAGGAAACCAGACCCAGTAGTAGTTTGTTTATTGTTCCAAGTGGCTCTCGCCAGGCCTAGCGAACGGCTGGCCCTGGTTTATCCAGATCGGGGTTGAACTTTGACCCCACGATCCATTGTTTTTACAGGTTTTCACGGATTGCCTGACGATGTACGGTTTATGTAAACGTATAGAGTAATTTAATATCGTTTGCAACTGACTGTCATTTTCATGATAGTATAGTTAGGGACTACAATGTTTTATAATAATTTTTAGGGTTTTACTTCTATGTTCTTGTCCTTCAGTCAGTTTGCCTTTGAGAAAGATCCTGTTAGGATCGCAACGCATCAGGCCCTCCTAACTTTAAGCATTTGATATATTTCAGGTCATTTTGGCTGATGAGCATGCAGTTTGCAGCAGTTTATTACTTGTATATTATGATAATTTTGATAGCTTTTGTAAAACATAACCAAACTTTGACATGTTTGTGGATTTAGATGCCATAGTAACGTAATAACCTTGTAAATAGATGGGGTTCATAGTGGTTCTCCTTATTTATTCAATGAAGAACAATGAAGAGTTGCAGACCCAGCTAACAGAAACTGAAAACTTGACCTCAAATAGTCACAGAGGTGCATTTGATCATCAAAAATTAGTAAACGTCTTGCTCTATGATCTAGCAAAAAACGGATTGCCATGTGGTTAACCATAGAGATATAATTATCGCAAGTAAGAGAGACTCGTGGCTTCAGCAATTAAAACACATCCCTTATTGATCATGAGGTAGAAATAGATCATTTGAAATAATTATTCATGAGAGAGCACGGTGGAGTTTCTGTCGGCGACGCCTATAGCCTGAGAGTGTGTTTTTCGAGTTGGTACCAAACTAAAAAAAACTCAACGCCAAACTGAAGTTGCAACTGAACCGGAATGTCATGTTGTGAACGCAACATGCCCGAGGCTAAGGAACGTGAAACTGTTAAATCGTTCAGCTTTATGAAATTTGCCAGGCTCTGGCCAAATCATTTCTGGGATTACCAACTTTAATCAAACAAAAACTGATAAAAGTATGCATTCTTGTACCGGTATTATTATTATGTGGGGCCTGATCAAGAAGCTTTACCAACCACCAAGATTGGAAAAAAGGAATTTCAGGGGGCGTTTTCCTGACTTTAGCGGCCTGTGCGGATGAGTGCTCAGGCAGGGAACACCCGGGTAAGAGAAGGCCATGGGAGGGAGCCCATGGAAGTAATTAGCGGGAACTCTTGGCGGTATAATCACGATTTTAATTACCTCAACGGCACACGTGCATGTGTGAAACATTGGCCAGGTGTGGTACAAGAATAAGACATGTAACCCACCACGGAGCTTAGAAGGAACCCACGTAGCGGCCAAGAGAAACAGAAAAACAGCACTTGACGTGTGTCTGGTCTAGAGTTCGTGCTTTAAAGTTTAAGAAGATGAAACTTGTGATGGACACCGAAGTTCAACGTTCTCCGTGACGGGTAAAAGTCATCGCGGCCCCCGTCAGCAAGCTGCTGCTCCTGCTTTGGTAATTTGTTGCAAGTTCATGGATGAGACAGCCGAGCGTTCGCTACCCGTTCAATCAGCCAGGAGGTCGGTTCCACACGGCGATTGATGCTCGCATGTGTCTGGGTCCGAAGACGCCGCGCCGCCTGGCCTCCAACTCAAGTTAAAATATGGAAGACAAGAAGGGAGGGAGGAAGAAAAAATCATCTTGCTTCATTTTCGAACTTCTTATAGGACACGCATTTCTCTCTTGTTTCGTTTTCTTTTCAAGTCTTTTCCTCGGAAGTGGATGTCTTAGATTTGGAAAAAAGACTACAAATTCCATAAAGGTTTTTTGTACCATCCGTTTTCTGGCTCATGGATATTATGATACAAACAGCGAGATTTGAGGATAAAATTTATGTTCCTGAGATGCGCCCCTATTTTCCCATTACCAAACTTTTACTAAGGTCACACATGGGTCACCCATAATTCGCAGGCATATGCAACGACTTATACACGGGTATTGACTATTGACAATTTCATCGAATTAGACTCGATATTGAACTTCATGTTTTCTAAGAATGATGCCGTTGCCTGCACAGATACAGAACAAACAGATAGTCTGGAGTGCGTATTAACGAAAGAGGCCAGAACTGTTGAGTTTTTGGTTTGTTTGTTTGTTTGTTTTTTAGTGAGAATCGAAAATCAGCCCAAGTTCATTTGAAGATGAAAGGTAAATATTGGGACTTCATCTGTAGACACACCCGTTCCAAAAATTTGATCTGCTGGCCAATTCTCAACACGATGCATTGTACTGCACAATGAGTCCCATATTGACCTTTCAATGCTGCAGACCTAATAACATAACCATTTTAACGACCCAAATATCAGTTACTGCAATCATGCTGTTAATATTAAATAACACTTCATGAGCACATGAATCCAAATGTAGGAATACCTACCACGCAGCCAATAAGCCAATCGCATTCCACAAAATATAATATTCTGTACGACACACAACCAATGCAGACGAAAACAGCGCACGAGAGGGCGCACTGCATCCCGATAACTGCCACAAGTAGTGCAAAAGCGAAAAGAATGTAGGGTTACATTGGCTCTGGTCACTTTTAGGCGGTTTCGAAGCTTCGAAGTTTCGAACGATATTAATTTTGTCGGGTCGGTTGGTATTTTCCAATGCTTGAGCGAAAACTTTGTTTCAAATAAGAAAGTAATAATCAGAAATGCGTAACAAATACATAGGGGTCACTGCGTGCTGTTTCTATTGCTAAAATGGATACTATTTTTCAATCACAAATTGAAAGGTAAGAAGAAAAATACTTCGACAAGCACCGGATAAAGATATACAAATTACTCGAAGGGCTGGTTATAATTTACAAAAAACCCTTTTATTCCAATAAACGTTTATTCCATTAAGATACAAATCCATCCATGAAAAATATGGTAGGCCTATACAATCATGAATATAATTATACATGTACATTTCAACAATGTACATGCTTTTATTTTAGTAAAACAATTTTAAGCTTTGGCCGCACATTTGATAATAAATTTAATTTCCCATAATCATTTCTTCTATTCAACTACAATAATAATACTTTCCACACCAGACTAGTCTATGTTTCATCGTTAAATTTAATTTCCCGCCAAAAATAAGGGAGCACATGGATTGCATGCATGCAATGACCATGGAGGTAGAAATAGAGTAACATCGAACTGTTGTGAAAACCGAACTTATATGTCGTACTTTGGTTTTTGTCAAAGAAATGCAGATTCATG
The DNA here is from genome assembly GCA_963971285.1 of Astropecten irregularis. Classification (NCBI taxonomy): domain Eukaryota; kingdom Metazoa; phylum Echinodermata; class Asteroidea; order Paxillosida; family Astropectinidae; genus Astropecten; species Astropecten irregularis. Next base: position 13,092,762 of record OZ020263.1, read on the forward strand.
AGGAGAAATATCAAGAAAGATACCGTAACAGTCAACTGTGAAATGTTCAGGCCCATACGGTGCCCACTTTTGGAGAAAACAGTGAAAACGCCCACGGTATTTTCAAAATCTTTTCACCATTATTGTTTGTATCTTTTAAAGATCGAAATTGTTTTTGGACATTGGTGTTATTCTTTTCCGGATAAAAACAGCAATTTTAGGCAGAAAATGTTAACGGTTTAAATGTAGAGGTTAGGTCAAAAATAAGACTTCAATATCACACAATATTCGATTGCAATGAGATTGCATTCAAAAGCTTCGCCGAATTATGTTTGCCAATATAAATAGGATAATATTTTGATATAAGATTTTGAAAACAGAAAAAAAAAAAAAAATTTCCACAACAAGGGTATAAGCAAAACAAAAAGTATAATAGTTTAACAGTCTTGTACAAATCAGTCATGAAAATATACGTTAAAGCACAGTAGGCGTTCTCTCCTATTTTGTCTTTCCATCACCCCTCCCTATCAGCTTTCCACCCTGTTCACTGCAACAGTTGGTACATCCCCTGCAGTTGTTCATAGTAGAGTTTGCTCAGGACTGGACGCTTCGACTTGAATGTAGGGGTGAGCAGGTTGTTTTCAACACTGAAGGGCTCTGACTCTATGTAGATATCTTTAACCTGTGTTGAGTAAATAATTGAAAATTAATGGTAAAATGGTAAAACATAATAAATTGACAACTGCCATTTTTTCTGCTCACTGTTTGCTCATACGGGCATTAACTTTATAGACATTATTTTGCAGGAAACAAAGACAACAACAGAAAGCTTAGACAAAAATTAAGACATCAAAACTGCAAAAAACAAGCTATTTTTCTGGACTTAAGCTGTACTAAACATTCGGATACTGACTTGTTCAAAACCCTGTAGCTTCGCCTCTTTTCCAACTTTTATCATATCGTCCAGAATTGCCCTCTTGATTATCTGTATAGAAACGGAAAACAAAATCGAGCAGTAAATTATTTTGCGAATATCACTTCCAAAATGACATTATCAGGTGTGTACAGAATATCGATAAAAAATTAATGAATTAAAATGTATTACAGTGTAGATAAATACATGTAGTTCCTTGATTTGATTATTGCATTTTGACCAGGGTAATAGTCTGAGAAAATACTCAGTAAATTGCAAAATAATGTTGACTGGAATTGCCAATTCTTTTATTATTTGAAAAACGCCCACAGTATTTCTTAAAATGTTTTCACTGTTATTTTGGGTCTTTAAAAGATTAAAGTGATTGTCTTTGGTCATTGGTTTGACTCTTTTTTCGATAAATACTGAATTTCAGGCAGAACCATCACCATCTTTACGCCCTGTAAGTTGTAGGTAAACCTGTGAAGATTTCTGTTTGAGTATGCTACCAAAGTATAAGTTAACAAAAGAATACATTTATAAAAAAAAATAAGTAAAGAATAAAAACGTTAGAGGGCGCTCGTCATAAATAACAAATACCATCATTAAACAAAAGAGGGCGGTCATCATAAAATAACGATGAAGTAAGTACTCCCATGAGGGCGCTCGTCATAAATAACGAATACCATAATTAAACAAGAGAGGGCGCTCATCATAAATAACAGGCTTACCTCGTTGGTGCAGACATATTTGAAATCCCCTTTGACGCCTTTGTCTTTAGCAAGCTTGGGCAGAGTTTCCTCGTCAGGTACAACGATAGCAATGAGGCTGGACTGCAAATACCAGATATGATATTGTGTTCGTTGCATACAAGTGCAGTAAAAAGAGGAAATCGGTATCAAATTGTCTTCTAGGCTACGTTTTGGGCAAGAAAATGATTAGGCCTATAAATAAAATAATTATTTTATCATTGATGAGAGTTTTAGGAGGGTATGTGACAATCTGGTCGCATTTCCAATGTTTTAAGCAATCTAAAACGATTTAGGATACTAATTGTTTGGATAAAGTGGAACAAACATAATAATAATAGTTCCAAATGATATTATAAAAAAAGTAAACTACTGAATTGGGAGAATGAAACAATATGGAAAGCTAGACAAGATTTGTTTCCTACTTATGCCATTTACAATTCCATTCACTTAAAAATTGTATGAAAAATGATTAAGATTCACAAATCTCATCCAATCAATCGAAATGCACAATGAATACAATAATCATAAGTCAATAAGCCAAGGCAATTTCATAGACAATCAAATATATTTGATAATAAAGACTGTGTAATGGTTTTGTATCTAAAGCAGAATATTTACCTTAAGACCTTCTCCATACACGAAGCACTGTGCGACGTATTTGCTTCTGATGTAGATATTCTCTATTCTCTCAGGCGCTACGTACTCCCCTTGTGCCATCTTGAATATGTTCTTCTTTCGGTCAATTATCTTCAACTGCCCATTCTTTAAAAATAATGTATTAATAACAATAAAATTAAAAAGGCGACAAATACATAAATGGATGTAAACATAATGTATACCTTTTCTGTTGAAACCACTGAGATGTGCTCAAAAGCTTTCGATTTCCGTCGAAATATGAATAAGTTCGTATCCTTTTATTTTTATTTTTAGTAGGACATATAATTTTCAATACCAAAGACATTGAATAGCAGTCAGACCACGGAGCATGCCCCGATAACTTATCCCGTGACGCGGGCTTCATACGCGGTGTCCATTCATGTGGTATTTTCTTCTTCTTTTATTAAAATTATTTATTATTTATTATTTATTACTATTTGGACGTACCGGCAACCATTGGCCGATGTCACCAGTGTGTAGCCATCCATCCTCATCCAAAGCCTCGGCCGTCTTCTCTGGCTGATTGTAGTACCCCTTGAAGACACCGGCTCCCTTCAGGCAAACCTGTCAAATCCGAAAAAAAGGAGGGAGGGGTCAAAGAGAAATCAGAAAAGATGGACACCGTGTACGTGTTTCAGGGCTTCCCGAGTGCTAATATTAAACATTTTCTGGCTGCGGCTGGGCCACAACAGGAAGCTGGAAATCACACGGAGTTCATGGGGAGCCATGGGCCGATTTCAACAAACTACTCGTAACTTACTATCAATCGTAGGACTTATGACGCATTGCAGCCCTATGTATATGTAGGATACGATGGGTTGTCATCCACCTTCGTAACTCGAGTTACGATCGATCGTAGGGCTTCGTGAAATCAACCCCTGGAGTCGATTTCACCAAACTCATCATATTGACTTATTATCAATCGTAGGACTAATATGATGCATTGCAGCCCCTATGTAGGATATGATGGGTTACCCTTCGTAACTCGAGTTACGATCGATCGTAGGGCTTCATGAAATCAACCTATGGGTAGTGCTAGAACGGTAGGACATTCATGGTTCTCCTTACCTCGCCCTGGTCCTTATTTGAGTAGTAGTCCATCTCCGGTACGTCTACAAGCTTGTACATGAAGCTGACTATTGGACAGCCGACGTGACCGGGTGACATATCACTGATGATGGTCGAAGTTGCGGCAGATCCATTCTCAGTCTGACCATACCCTTCAGAAAGCTGAAATTACCAGGCAGAATCATCAATCCATAACTTGCAAACTTTTATTAGAAGTTACTGAACATCAACAGAAAAAATAATAATTGAAAAGTGAACAAAGAAAAATTTATTGGAGGGGGATTCGAACCGGCGAATTCCTGAATACCGTACAGGCGCTCTACCAACTGAACCATCCAGCCCTTCAGGACAAATAAGGTACATGAAGGTTTGAAGTGACACCATGTAATCTCTTCTGTAAGTGTATGGTTCTGAGAAGAATTGGTGGTTTAGGCCTAACACTCGACGTTTCGAACAGTGCGCTCTGTACGTCTTCAAGAGAAGTCAGCCCCTTTTGAAAGACCTTTGTTAGAATATAGGCTTTGAGAAGAACCAGTTGTTTAACACTCGACGTTTCGAACAGTGCACTCTGTACGTCTTCAGGAGAAGTCGCCCCCTTCTTGACTTAAGAACATTTGAAATACCCTTCTTAGAAGATACATAAGGCAATAAGGGATGTGAAGACTCACCATGGCCCCGAAGGCACATCTGAAGAACATCTTAACCTCCTGCGTGATTGGTGCCGCTCCGGTCGTCATCAGTCGAACTCTCCCTCCTACCATACTCTTTTAGGAGATGAGGAATGATTTTAGGTTTAGGAAATCAGTTTGTGATCTTTCGTAAAGGAACACAAATCCATACTTATTGGTTGCTTGAAGTACGAGAATCTTGAATACATTAAGACGAATCACTATGCAGGGAATTTGTCGACCACATGCCCATCAGGGGGCCTTTCTCAAAGCTCGTCTCAGGCAGTCATGCTCCGGCTTCGTCTCTGTCATCTATATTGCTGAAAGTATAGGTTATGATTTTTCATTGAAGCTGAAACTCTTTTATCTTTTACAAACCAGAGAATATACTTCAGAACCGCAGCCAAAAGCCTGTATTTTGATACCCGTTATTTTAGAATGGATTCACAGAATGGAGCCGGAGCCAGAGCCAGAGCCAGAGCCAGAGCCAGAGCCAGAGCCAGAGCCTGAGCCTGAGCCGAGGTTTAGAAAAAGACCTAGACTGTCTTTACTCGGGTTGAAGTCGGAAGCTATGGCAGTGTCCCAAATCTCTGGCTGTGGCTGCAAATTCCACACGCACCTATGGCAGCCACTACCCAGTGACTGCCGCCATTTCCATATACTTGTGCGTTATTTGCGGTCGCAGCCAGAGATTTGGGACACGACCTATGGTTGGATTTAGCGGCGCTGGTTTTCAAAAGCACTGCAAAGAATTCCAAAATTGACAAATCAAGATGGCGCGGGTGGAGTACATACTCGAATGTTTTTGAAGGCTTTGTCCCAGAAGCTGTTGTTTCTGAATATACCCCTGCATGGAAAAGGACAAAAAGAAAGAAAGGTATTTAACAAAAGTACAGACTCGGGTAGTATACAGGGTGTCCCAGAAAAAAAGCAACACTGGGTCGGGACTCGGGACCCATTATATTAAAATTTATTATTATTAAAACTTTATCACTTCCAGATTAAGATATGTGATACATCAATGTCTTGGCTATCACCATGTAGAATTTGAGCATATTATGGGGCTGAAATTGGCAAAAATATGACCAATTTAAAGATTACTCCTTAAAACAAATTTGCAAGGATAACACGCATAGTGGTCAATACACACATAATGTGTATGAAAGAAATATGAAAATCGAGTTTTGAGGTTGGGTAATTCAGTCTTAGTTTTTTCTCTCAATTTCAGTCAAATTTTGCTCAAATTCTACATGATAGCCAAGACATAGTTGTATCACATATCTGAATCAAGTTGAAGTGATAAACAGTTTAATGTTCATATAATAGTTCTCGACACCAAGTATAGTTGTGGATCTTTACTACACTCGCTGTTGTCTGGGAACTTTGATTATTTTCTCACCTTTCCATCTCCTTGGTTTTTTTGCTGATCGCTACTTTCAGGAGATAGGACATCACCTTGCCTTTTTGCGCTGCCATTTGGTTCACCTGGTAGTTGATAACGGCATCAATAATTATAAAAAAAACCTCTCAGCTAATTTTTCTCTAAATATGAATTGACCTGAATGATACTAGCATTTACGAAACGCCGAGGCTCAGGCTCCGGCTCCATTTCCTGAATCCATTCTGAAATAACTGTCATCAAAATAGAGAGTTTTGGCTGCGGTTCGGAAGTAGATTCTCTGTTTTGAAAAGGAAAACGGAGCTTCAGCTTCAAAGAAAAACCACAACCTATAATCTAACACAATCTAACCACAGGCTTATGATGTCAGAGCTGGAGCCTGAGCCTGAGCCTGAGCCTGAGCCTGAGCCTGAGCCTGAGCCTGAGCCTGAGCCTGAGCCGTTTCGTAAACACCCATAGTCAATCAAACACTTTATACGGGCGATTCCAAAAGTGCGCCTCCAAGAGTTTGCAACCTGTTGGCCAATCGCAATGCACGGAATCGGTCAACAATTTTCAGATTCCATGCATGCATTGTGATTGGCCAACACGTTGCAAACACTTTGAAGCGCACTGTTATGAATCGCCTGTATTCATAGCGTTGGAAAGTTGGTAAAAATGTTGAATTTGATCACGCCGTCTGTCAAGAAAATGAAATGGTTTGCAACATTTGGCCGCCCATGCTAAGTACCGTATTGCCAACCACCAGTCAATGTTTGTAAACAGAAGAAATGTCTATACCTTATCGTAGATCTTGTTCATCAGTCGTGGTACGAGGGGGAATACTGTCGGCTTCAACATGGCGAGGTCGTCCAAGAGCTTCTTCGGATCCCCTTGGAAGAAACCAATTTGTCCGCCGCTAACAGACATGACGGTCTAAATAATGATAACAATGAGAATGATTTAAAATATCCAAGGTGCTGGCGGTGTGGGAGGACAGGGAACAATGCAGCAAAGGTCAGAAGCGTACATCATCAAAGTCTTCAAGAGAAAAAGCGAGAACAGAACTAACATTTATCGGAGTATGATCGATACGAAGAAGAGCCAAAACAAAATTAATATGGGTACGGGTACTGGGACCGGACGAGCACGGACACAAATAAAGAAGCAACCTATTCTGATGTACCTGTAAAATCCTCTCGTAAACGTGAGCAAGTGGAAGGTAGGAAATGTAGACATCATCCGTGGTCGCTTCAAACCGCTCTTCCAGCTGTGGCAAAAAAAGTCGGCGACAAAAACATTGCAAAATGAGAACCACTTCGAAGACCAAGCACACAGACATTATTCTCTCCAAGGAATCCTCTACTCACCCCGGTGTGGATGAGCAAAGCGTTGCAGGTGCTCACAAGGTTCTTATGCGTCAGCATGGCTCCCTTGGGATTGCCTGTCGTACCGCTGGTATAACAAATTGTACTGAGGTCATCTGGTGATGGCGGCTGTTGAAATCGAAAAGAAGTAAACCATTTCAGCTGTTGGTACACGTTTGGTGTACTAATTCCCCCGTACAGACTGTGGTAATGTGTGGTAAGTGGCTTCCTGACTTGTGGTAGGTGCGGAGGGCTAGGCTTATGATTCCAAAGTTTAGTTCATTAACTCTACCATAGCCTAGGGGGGTTACCTCCGATGTTTTAATATGTCACAGGCAAGTCACATCTAACGGGTAAAATTAACAAGCCACCATAATTCCCATCACTATCTTGTAAATATCAAGATGTCATTACTGATGGACTTACCACTTTCTCATGGGGATTATTCGCGCCAATTTCCTGCAAAAAATAATAATATATTGTTCAATGAAGGTGCTGGTTACGTTCACCTCAGAAGGACGATTCTGACAGGGCTATATTATTGTGTTATAATATATTTTACAAATACTGTACAACAAAACCCTTTCAATAATGGCATTGCTTGTTTGGAGTTTTAAGTTGGTTAGAAAACCTGATTTGCATGGTGCGGCATTGCACAATTAAAACCAAAATGTCTCATACAGAACTACTAACTTTCACAACCCAAGTTGGTTAGTTTGTGTCAGCAGTTTTAACAGTAGAAATACTTTTACAATTGACAAGACTTTTACTGGCAGTCGGCATAACAAGAAACTAAAGAGCTTTGCTAGTATCTAGACACATCACTAAGTGCTGGACGTAAATACGTCATTTAGCAACACCCAAGCTTTAGGCAGTGTACGATGCCACACGCTCCTCACCTGAACCTCAGCAAAGCGCAGGATTTCTATCTGTTTTTCCTGAGCCTTTGCAAGGACCGCCTCCGAGGGTTCCTCCACCAGCACGATCATATTCAGAGAGGGTGTCTCAGCGGCCCTGTCCAGGAGTAGCTCGGCGCGGGATGACACGTCGCACACCACAACTCGCGTCTCAACTTCACGGAGTTTGAAGAAAAAGTTTAACAGAAGTTGAAAACGTAAGTTTTCGATTTCGGACAGAACTAACTGCCAACCTTAACTCGAACTTATTCTCTTCTTTTCTATTCTTTTTCTCCTGGTCTTGGCAGGTTAACTAGAATCAGTTATACGCCAATGAGTCTAACCAAAGCTTCAAATATCGAGAACATGGTGCAATTTCATTGTACAGACATCTTGCAAGATATGGCTCGATAGCTCATTTGGTAAGAGCGCATGTACGGTATTTCCAGAGGTCACTGGTTGGAATCCTGCTCCAGCCAATTTTTCTTAGTTTCAACAACAAATCGATACCACAACAAACAGTTAAACAGCAGTCGAGTTCTGCTCATACAACTATTGCAAGCTTCAAATATTCGCCATTTTGGTTTAAGCATAATAGTTGGATACAAAATCGTTCGCAAAGCGTTCGCAACATTGGCGTGAGTGTTTATTATTGAAGTCTGGACTCAAATTATAAAACTCTGGATTTGCTTTTTATAGATTTGAAACAAGTCAAACAAATGATGAGTTGATTTTAATGAATTTGGCAGATCATTATGATAAATTTTAAATTAATGACCAACCTTGATTGACAATATACTGGCAGACATCCGGTCCCAGCGTGTCATAGAGTGGAACGATAACCATTGAGTACATGTTACAGGCTTTCTCCGTTACTACCCACTGTAAGTAAAATTATTATACCAAAATGTCTTTACTGTAAGTTGAAAGCTGACTGCCTTAACCCTTACCCACTTTGCATACCACAGTTTACTATGGTTTGTTTGTACGTTTTGGTATCCTGAATACCACAATACACCACATTGTGGCTTTCGTGTGGTAATGTGTGGTTTATGATACAGTTCCCCTGTGGAGACTGGTAATGTGTGGTAAACATCACTTGTCTTGTGTGTTAGATGTAAAGCACACACGTTGGAAGCACGCTCAATTTTCTTTAAAACGAGGTCTTGAACCAAGGCTAGTGCAACGCCTCCTCGCTAATAGCAATGTACAACAATGTAATTCTGTCTGCACAAGCCTAGTCTTACCTCAACTCTGTTCTGGCAGTAAATGCCGACGAACGTGTCATTAGTCGCCGGTAGTCCCTTCTTGATGAGACCAGAACCGAAGTTCACAGCTTGCGTGTGGACCTGGATGGGGGATGGAACAGAGACATCAAAGTACTAAGTAATTATGTTTTAGGATCTAACCAAAAACTCAATTGTAGTCCCAAAACCGAATTTGACTCACCTGTTCAAACGTGATCCAGCTATAGGGATCATCCGAAGTGGGTCGCCATCCCAGGCAGGGGTTATTTCCTATGTAACAGGATAAAATTAATTGTACAATTATTCGGAGAAAATGGATAGAAAGACATATACCAATCAGTACTTATTGTTATTCAGAATTCACACTTCTATTTCGTTCGCACTTCTCGTAAGATTTCAACGTTTCGGCTAGCCTGCTCTAGTCATCTTCAGGAGACTAGAGATGACATCAGATGACCAGAGCAGGCTAGTCGAAACGTTGAGACCTTACGAGAAGTACGAACGAAACAGAAGTGCGAAAGTACGAACGATTCTTACATGGTGTTTCCGCAAACCGATCCACATACCAATTGTCACCATGCAAAGAATCAAATCTTTCTTAAGTTTTATAATTAGGATTACCTGAGAGTCTTAAACCGCGCATGAAACAGTCGTGGAGTGTCAGCACATCATCGAAGTACGTGGTGATCAGTTTGCCATCAGAAACCATAGGAGAGACCCGGATGCGCTCACTGGTGCCCTGACAATATAAGAATGAACAGTTTAAGTTAGACTAAATTAGTTTTTGGCGGTGTGTGCGTGGTTTCATGGCTTTTGACTGCCAAACGAACAAAGATAATTGACTATTAGGGACACTAACAACGTAGGGCTGATGGATAGCTCAGTTGTACGGTATTCAGGAGGTCACCGGTTCGAATCCCGCTCCAGCCAATTTTTCTTTTTTCACTTTTCAATGACTTTAACATTCAGTCAGTTTCCCTTGTGGTTATTTGATGATTTAATTAGTTTTAATTAAATTTGTATATACAAAATATCACATTCTGACTGATGTCGTAATGAGGCTTGAGGCTAGGCTTGGGATTTATTTCCCTATATGCCGCCATTTTGTGTCCTAAATGAAATGAAGGGCTTGTCGGGCTAGCTGTTTGTTTGTTTGTTTGTTTGTAAGGGGAAAATGATGGCTTGTACCTTAAGCTCAACCGACTGGCATGAATGGTCTACTTTGGGTAGGCCCATCGCCCGACGTTGCTCCAAAAGTCCACTGCTTGACATGGTGATGGTTTGAAGCGAACGTATCTACCTGGTAAACAACAAACAACAACAACAACAACAACATCATCAACAACAATAAACAACAACAAAATAAAACATGATCTTCGTTCTCTAATGAAGAGTTTGTATTGACATTCAAACATTAACTTTAGGTAATATCATACTTTGGTTTTTATCAAATAAATAAAGATCCAAGGGCATAAATATCAAGACAGATATACAGTAACAGTCTAGATCTGTGGAAATTTCAGTCCCATACGGTGCTCACCGTTTTTTGAGAAAACAGTGAAAAACGGCCACAGTATTTCTTAAGTCCTTTCTCTTTTATTTTTGAACTTTTAAAAGATCAAAAAGAATTTCGGTAGTTGTTTTACTCTTTTCTGGATAAATACACCATTTCAGACGAAAACATATTAACGGTATTTTCTACCACCACCATCTTCATCTTCAAGTTATAAGTAAATCTGTAAAAATGTCTGTTTTGGTTTCTTACCAAAGTATGATACTAGACACAAAGGCGTAATACATTGTCCACAATTGAAAAGATGAACAATATAGGGGAGGGGCGGGAGGGAGGAAGGGGGAGGGGGATCCATGATTGCAGGAGTTCCCCCACTAGGGGTGTATGTACAGTGTGGGTGCACGGCCATGAATGAGCCCACGAGTAGTTATCAAAATTATACCTTTATTTTCCGTACTGAATTTAGTCCCGATGTCACTCCATATAATAATAATGACACACTGCATTATTATATAATTATTCCTAACGCCCCCAGGCCCTTTAAAATCCAACATTATGTTTTGTTGGGATCTGTTAGGCTGAGGAGGGTACAGTTGTTGGAATTTGCTAAGATTGATACCATGTGAAAATGATGTTTATTTTTGCATAGGGCCTTATGTACACAGTCTGCCAAATTCCAACAGTAAGCAACTGTTGGAACTTGATGAGCTGTGTACCGTTGTTATAGAGTAATCTGTTGGAGTATAACAGGTTGAGTACAGTGGACATTACCTGACACTCCAGGCTGTTGGATTGTGTTAGGCTGAGAAAGGTATTGAGTACAAATGTCTAGGGGGTTAGGGTTTTAAACAGTGAAATGAATCTTGTTTGTCTCGTTTGACAACCCTGTCATAAATTTGTGAATGCGCTATAAAAACTAAGCTATAAATAGTTCCATACTGGCCCACCAAAATCATATACAGGTCGCCCAATAATAATTTGATCGAGTTTGCGGTGGCGAATTTTGCATAATAATATTTACACGTACACGAACGGAGTATTAGCATAATAATTCGTCTTTTGTTGTGCATACTTCTGTGCTAGTACTGGTATATAATAACGAAAGTGCGTTGACTATAGACCAGAGTCAACCATGTGTATAACGAAAGAGAAATATTTACGAGTTTTGCACAGTACGTGCTGTAAATATAGTTTGTGTTAGTACTAAAAGCAACATGAACGTGTGTACAATATGACCCCTCCATTTTTTGAAATATGTTTTCGAAGAAGCAAAGTAAACAGAATGATATCAAGATTTTACTTCATTTTTTGTTTATAGTATTTAAGTTCAACGTACATGGCCCTGTTTTTAGATTTTTTTTTTTTTGGAATGTTGAAATTTTCGAAGAATGAAATGTGACGTGTCATAGGCCTAGGTCATTGTTCTAAAGAACAATGGGCCTATTGTTCGGGTAACAGTGCAGCTACTGATATACAATCTTTAGCCTTTGAAGAAAGGTCCCGTAGGATAAAAACGCCAGCCCCTCCCAAATCTTAATGGGACTCATAGCATGCAGTCGGTTTTACAAAGCATACGACTTATCTCAAGATGAGTTGCTAGTGTCTTTCTAGTACATCACCATACTAATTTTATAAATGACATCACACTTTGCTAAGCAAAAATTAAGATCAATTGGAACATTAATCTTAGTGTTTTGTGAAATCGAACCCTGAACTATATGGTTGTACCATGCAGACCAAAATAGGCTGATAGCTTAAGAGAGCACGTCACACACAACACACATGTTAAAGAAGAAGTAACTAAACGTGAATCAATACTAAAACTCAAACGGTATGACACGGAAAAACTATGACACTCAACAATCAGCATATTTGAAAAGTTCATGATTCGACAAAAATGTAGCCCATAATTACCTGAACAAGATGAAACTGTGCCGACTGTCCCCACACTTTGTGGTAGCTGATAAAGGTATAGGCCTATACGCTATGCAAAAGGTCTTTCGATTTATTTAACTGCGAACTACACTATAGATTTTTTACAACCCTGTATACAAGAAGATCCCATCGTAGTAATTTCTATAGCCATGACCAGCGAAGCGTCAAGCCAGAACCTTCAAAAGGTACAACGGTATGCCAGTGAGGAGCCAAGGCTATTGATATGCAAATCATTAAATAAGAATTGTATTTATTTTTACCCTGTAAACTAGCCTGCGGCCTTTTTTTGTGAGAATTGTCATGTATATTGAGTTAGGGATTGCTGAGCAGGTAAGTGGTATATAGAGGCGGGCAGCTACGAGGGGGATCACAGCACTAAGCTGAAGGGATTATTGCCCTGGACTGATCTCAAAGGTACTATCATTCTTTGGTAGCATACCAAAACAGAAATCTTCACAGATTTACCTATAACTTACAGGGTATAAAGATGGTGATTGTAGAAACAAATACCGTTTCTGCCTGAAATGGTGTATTTATCAAGAAAATAGTAAAAAAAAAAAACACCAATGACCAAAAACAGTTTGATCTTTAAAAGATCAGAAATAATGGTGAAAAGATTGGAAAAATACCGTGGGCGTTTTTCACTGTTTTCACAAAAAGTGGGCGCCGTATGGGACTGAAATTTCACATATGACTGTTATAGTATCTTCCTTGGTAGTTTTACCCATGATTCTGCATTCCCTTGACAAAAACAAAGTATGGCGTTACCTTTAATTTAAACTAATAGATTTGGGGAGAAAATTTTCGTTTGAAAGATATGATGCGACTTATAATATCGAGATCGGGCTGGAATACGACCCCCTTCCCAACATGGCAACGTAGAGAGACTTGCTTGGCTCATGACAGCCCAAATTTTGAGCACATGCTCCCGACCCCCCCCCCCCCCTCCCCGAAACAAGGTGAAACCTACGCAGTAGGCAACTAGGCATACATGTATTTTTAATCGACTAAATGCTACAGTTTGGTAGTGACTCAACATCCCTAGTGCAGGCAATAAAACAAAACAAGACAACGATAATTTCAGCAAAAGCAGCAACAAAAGTTCCAAAATTCCAAAAGCAGGAGCAACTACAACGATAGTTCCAATAATTCAGCAACCATAATATAGTTCCAACAGCAGTAGCAGCAGCAACAACTGGAACAATAATTTGAACAACATCAGCAATTACATGTGTACTTCAATAGTTGCAGCAGTTAAAATAGTTGCAACAGCAGCAACGGCAATAGTACCAGCAGCAACAGCAACTGCAGCAGCAGCAACAAGTTGTTCTAACAACAAAAGCAGCAACAACAATTACAAGAACCCAAACAAAAAAACAAAAAAAAATAAACAAAGACAAGAACAATTCGAAGAATGTTTCAAACCAAAATAGGCTATATTAAAAATAGTCGTTTAAAATGTGCATAATCATTATGGCATGAACAAAGTGAACGCCTCAACATTACGAAATCCACACTACCACCAGAAAATTGGTGAAACGCATTGAAATAAAGTTACGAAAAAACGCAAAACTGAGTGATTAATTGTCCATATATTAAACCAGGCCTGGGCCTACTTTGAAATAATTGCTCTCCACCAACCACACCACAGAAACTCCAATCAAATTAGAAAAAAAACCTTTAATATTTTTTTCATAGCTAGGTGATGGGCATGACTTTCGATCCTAGCAGGATCTTTTCCAAATACTTAAAACAACACGACTTTGGGCCCTGTGTACACCAGCAACATTTGGCCAACATGTTACCGAGATGTTGCTGCGACATGTTGCCCAACTCGTTTTGCTCTGTGTACACTGACAACATTTTCAGCAACAAGGTACCTGGGCAACAAGTTACCGAGATTGTTACCGAAATTGTTGACAGTGTTTATTTTCTGCTGTGTAGCTTTGAAAAATCAAGCGTCCCATTAACATTATGAAGAATTTCATAAATAGGAATATTTTTGTGCTACATGCTAAGCTAAGGTAATTTGCACACTGCGCCCTCGTTTACTTATCATAACAATTTTCGTCTTTCAAATTACATATTGCATTTGCAAATTATACGTTTTAAAGATTCTGATAAAAATATAATGTTTTTTCATATACAAACGGCATACAGATCTTATCAATGTTGATGTTTACAAGCCAAAAAATAATTTCAGTTCAAAACTGGACGGAATCTAAAACACAGGCGCACACACTCTTTTCAATAAAATAAGAAGTTCAGACAGAATCATCATCACAAAAAATTCGAAAATTAAGGCAAACATATTTTTTTCATCTGTCTATTAATTATTGAAGTCTAGAAAGAATGAATCACTGGTATATTTTGCTAGTTATTATATCATTCAATCAGTTATTTAGATGTGTTCGTTTAAGCCATTCATCAGACGACAGGCCCGTTCACACATCACAGTGACCGTAAGATTGATCTTAAGCACAAATTAATAATGCTAAGCAGTAAGCAAAGTATGACGTCACGATACAAATCACTATGGTGACAATGAAAACTTATCTTAAGAAAAAACACACCACAAATCCAGCTCAGAATTTGTCAGATACACTGTACTTAAAAGTTCAAATCCGTGACTATGGGCCCTTTACGAAACCTGGCTTGAGGCTAGGCTTGGTAGTTATTTCACTTCCGCCATTAGAGGCCCACAAAACTAAACGAAGGGATTGGGCCATGTGATGAAACCGAAGAAAGGCTCCAGCTTCGCCATGTATCTCAAGCCTTTCACTTCATTTAGGACACAAAATGTCGGTAGCATAATAAATCCCAAGCCTTATCTCAAGCCTCATTTTGTAAAGGCCCTATGATCTGCTCCTTCACTGGTCCCCAAGCCTGTCCCTGGTTCCCAAGCCACCCAATCTAAATACTAATGGCATTTGGAATGTGCCGTGGATCCAGGTACGGGTAGTGAATGGCCCGCTTCTTGTCACGTGACCGAATGATATCCCCGAGGTTGGCCAGCTCATTTTGAAACCTGTCAAGCAAAAAATACAACAACTTTATTTTAACGGTATGTTTACCATCACCATCTTCATAACCTGTAAGTCATAGGTGAGTTTCTGTGAAGATTTGTGTTTCGGTATGCTACCAAAGTATCATACTACCTTTAAGAGCATAGTTACTACAACATATGCTGCCTATAACAATGACAATTTGGGGTGTCAATCCCTTTTTCTGTAATTACTGGTACATGTAATACGAGGTTCTTCTTTTAACAAGGTTCCTGCAAAGTTCCAAACATCAATGACCTAATTGACGAAGCTCGACTGTGTCGTACCTATTCACGGCCTCCTTGCCAACTGGATCAGTCTGGTAGATCTTCTCAAAGTTCCCCAGCTTCAAGGTTCCTCGCTCGCTAAGGATCCTGGTGAAAGCCATGATGTTCAGGGTCCGTTCCTTGTGGGGTAGGTTGTCCAAGATATCTTTCTCGGTCAGGGCAGTCTGACCCCAAACAAAAAGTGACAAATCAGTAGATTTATTATAATTTGATGCATGGCTTTGAGAAGGTATACTGAAACCTATGGAAAAATTCTATTTGATATTCATGGTCAGCCAACAACAGCCAAAACAACAATCACAAGTGATACACAACACATGGAAATTTGGTTGTTAATCCTCTTTTTTATTAAGACAAAATTTCATGTTAGCAAATGTTTGTGCTATTAGCAGGGTTGTGAAATTGGCCCCTGTATACAGTAATCCGAACGCAAGTTTTTGAGAGGCGCCCTCTATTGATTAAAACAAGAAACTGCGGTGGTGTTAAATGCACTACAACTCCAACTTGGTGCGTGGCGCGCGATTTATTCCTGAAAGGAACACGGAGTTAGAAGAATATTCGGCATGGGCAACATATCCTGGATTTCCCCACCGGTCTTTTGCTCATGATTAGCCTTCCGTCTTCCCAGATTTCCAAAAAAGATGATTGGCGGTGTACAAAATAATATACTGACACCACCGCAGTTTCAGGCGACTGAATATCCTAACATGGCCGCTGGTGACTTCACGGCTCGCCGTGTAATCACTGCCCCGCGACCTATCCAGTTTGTATAGATCAGTGTTTCAGTCTTGTTTTAATCAAAAGAGGGCGCCATTCAAAACCGTGTGCTCGAATTACTGTTAGGATTTTACGTATCGACAATTTAGTCCGTGATACCAGGATGGTTTTACCTTGTCCTTGGGTGGAGTGCCGTTCATCCACATTGGTGCATTGGGAGGGAAGCCATACTCCTCGTATTGGTTGAAGTTGACGGCAGCGTGCGTCACGCTACTGATGAATATGATCGAGGTTACCACGCTGATCAGCTGCTCGTTGTTGGTGAACTGCCCACCACCGGCAACACCCTGCATGCAAAGTATGGGTATTATAACACTCAGTGGTGTGGGAAGATTCTATATTATTCTCTCAAAAGGATCTTGAAAGGTTTTTAATGGTCCGAAAAATACTGGAGCTCTGTGATTCTGTGTCGAGTATTGATGCCACACTAACTAGTGTCAGACTTTTATAGGTTTGTCCGGTCATGCTGTACCTTTAAATGTCTTTAAATGAGCCAATGTGAACGGTAGACCTACCTTTATCCCACACCCTCCGTCCTCTATGGGTTTCACAAGAGTGTCAGCAAATGCCTGGATTTCGTCGTCGCCTGCGAGTAGCTCCGTGGTTGCTGAAAGATGTGAGTGGTACACAATTTGGCAATGACCAATATTAAAGAATGTCCAGCGTGTGTTTGAAAGCTTACTGCTTGAAAAAGTTACCAAGTTGAAAAGGCTACCAATCTGTGTAAAACATTTGTCCCTTTTGAAATTATGTAGAAATTTACACCAGCATTTCTCCCCAAACATCAAAAACGTCTGTTTTTTTTTCAAACCGGTTTACTGTTTACAAAATGCTTTCCTTTCCCCAAAGTATTCTTAACATTAAAGGTATAATACATGGGTGGTAAAGGTCACAGAGCAACACTCACACTATGTCTGATCAAACATGTAGGCCTACGTGAAATAATTTCTTTCTCAAAGGCTAAATGCTTTGAGTTAGGAGGGCCTGACGTTTTGATCCTATAGCAGGATCTTTTTCAAAGGCTAAAAGGTGCATTTCTTGCCAAAACAACATTTTTGTGATTTTTGCTGGTTTGCAATTTTCGACCTCTTTGACAATCACGTGAGAAACTCAACTGTATCTGCCATTGACGACATGCTCCACATATCGCTTGATGGCGCCCCACAGCAACAACGCGTCATCCCTGAAAGGATAATCAGGCAACACGTCGGGGTCGTCCACACCGCGGTTGCGCAGATCTTCCGGAAGGCTGCCCTCAACGTTCAGTCGATACTCGGGAAACGCCCTCTGGATGAGCTCGAGGAACCCCGTCGCGCCAATGTTGGTATTCTCGTCGACTAAACCGCCGGGGTCAATGAGGGTTACCAGCGCAAAACTAGAGAAAACAAAATACGAGCAAAGGTAATAGTGAATGGACAAAAAGCTAATGCTTTGAAACATTTTAACGGTATATGTTTCTACCAGTACATCTTCATACCCTGAAAGTTATAGGTAAATCTGTGAACATTTCTGTTTGGGTATGTTACCAAGCCTGTACTGTATCTTTAATGTTATGTGGTGTTAGGTCACCGTGACAATTCTCGGCAGAGTGATGACCGTACATTAGTGGGGGAGATATGCTGCAGCCTTTGTCTAATAATCAAGCACCATTCCCGTAGGCCTACCTGTTGATGGCCATGACATAGAGGAAGTGAGGAGCTAGGAGCTTGAAGATGGGATGTGAAGGGGACAGGCACCGGTTGGCAGCCACGGCCATGGTCTCTGAGATTAGGTGGGTGAAGCCCAGGTGAGCCACGGCCTCGTGGACTGCAGAGTCGGCATTGTTGAACCACATCTTGGCCAGCATCCAGGTGTACTCCGGGTCGGTGGGAAGGAACACCTGATGGAAATTTATTGACAATCTAGTCAATTGGGAATCTCATAGACATGATTGCCCAGTGCATTTTCATTACATGATAGACCAAATAAGACAGTGCATGACAGGGCAGGGAAGGCCCCAGCAGACCAGGCTAGGCCGGGCCATCGCCAGGGAAGGCCCCGGCAGGGCAGGGAAGAGCAAGGAAGGGCAGGGAAGGCCTCAAAAGGCCAGGCCATGCAAGGTAAGGTCAGGGAAGGCCCCGACAGGGCAGGGCAGGGCAGGGCAGGGCAGGGCAGGGCACTTAATTTGACAAGTGCCTGCGATCCATTCCACTTTCAAACATCACTACCAGTGGAACCAGAGCAGTACCTCACAGATCCCCCCACCCAGGGAATCAAAGTCCGTCACTTACAGGGTTGTCTGTTGATGGTTCCTGGTAGAGCTGTATAGCAACCGGCATCAGCGTCTTGGATTTGTCCATAAAGAAGAGTCCGATTGGGGCACACACCTGGAATGGAACGATAGTAGTATTAACAGCCATGGCTAGTAACAGACTTCCTATCAGGGGTAGAATATAGTGATTGCTTGACTGGTTAGTATGATGGTCGGTCTTGATTGACTGCTTAGCTGCTTGTTCGGCTTAGTACTTGGCTTCCTGCTTGGTTGGTTGGCAGTTTGCTTGCTTTAAAATGTTGGTTGGAAACCAACTCGATCATGGGAAGCGCAGACATGGTTGGCCTAAAACTACATGGAGAGATGTCATTCAGAGAGATCTCTCACTCCTAGACACTGGGTGGTCAGTTGAAGATGCAGAAGTGGCAGCTCAAGACCGGTCCATTTGGAAGTTTTTTCTCAAGTCAAGCAGCAAGTGCAGATAATGCACGAAGCTTTCCAGTTTAGTTTAGTTAGTTAGTTGGTTAATAGGTTGGTTGGCTGACAAGCTGCGTCATTTAGCTATAGCTGTTTGCCTTCGCGTTAGAGAGTGATAAGATCGTTGGTTGTTTGAGCAGTTGATGAGTCATTGGTTTGATTCTGTTGTGTGTGTTGAGATTGGTCGCTTTTTCAAAACCAAGAGTTCTGCGATTGATAAATGGTTGGAGAGCAATTTCAAATGATGCTTGGCAAAATACTCGGGAGAGCTGTGTGGATTTCGCCGAAGTCGAACTTAATAGTGCATGTTACCCTTAATATCAATATCTACTCACTGGTGCCATTAGCGCCCCCACACGTCAATGATGTGTTAATTAACCTTGCTAAGCAGACAACAGAGGGCGCTCATAGGCTTACGTGATCAGTCAAGGGGTTGTTAGTCAAGGAAACATCTAATTAAAGAGAGAGTTGAGAACAAAACATACCAGTCTGTTGTCAGTAGTCTTAATATCTTTCAGGATACTGTAGTCCACCATGAAGAGCTTCTTCTTGTCAATTGCCTCCTTAATGGTCAGATCGTCCAGTAGAGGGCGTAACATTTCATCGGTGACTGCAAGACTGTGCAAAGTTAAAGAAGCAGGGATGGAATCAAACATGTACGGAAGTTCTGACAATTTACACGCTGTACATTACCAACAAACGGGCTACGGGCTTTTCATCAACAAGTCCCATACCGCTGCATTCCATTTATATCATTACATGTATACAAGCAAGGGGCCTTTCTCAAAGCTCGGCTCCAGCTCCGGCTCTGGCTCCATTTCGTGAAACCATTCTAAAATTATGGGTATCGAGGCTTTTGTGCATTGCATTGTATACTGCATGATATGCAGGCACAGATACAACGAATCTTATTAACTGTTAATAGGTGGGATGCTTACTTTGCCGGTATCTCGGTGCACAGTCGTATTTGAGCCGGATTACACCCCGCCAGTCGTTGGCGCGCGAAACGAATATCACTCCGCCAGTTGCTGACGCCCTAAAGACAAGCACATGTCAGATAGGTGAAGTGTGGACATGAAAAGTGCAATAACACGGCAATCACTCTGTGTGGTGTGGTGCCGTTACTAGAGGTAGTGCTGGGTATTGTTGACACTGCTGTAATCGGGAACATTAATATTTATGGGCATTGCTATTATAGCATTAAACCAATCAAAGCTCGACATAACAGTCAAGCCATGGGCGGTAGATATAAAGACACACCCCTCGTGCTTAATACGAATACATGTACGTCATCTTTTGAGAGGCATTTTGTGGCACTGATGAGAGTTGCTCCCGGGCAAACAGAGGGGACAGGAATGTGGGTGGACTTACGTATGGAACAGGGAGTGTGTCGTTGTACACATTGACGATGTCATCCAGGCTTGTCCATCTGTCCGTTGTCAGATGCGTTGCTATGGAGTCCACCCTGAAGATCAAGCCACGTCTGATGAGGACATCAAACTGCAAGGGGCAACAGGACAATAGGCATGAGCCATGGGGCCAATTTCATAGAGCTGCTTTTAAGCAGCTCTAACAAATTCTGGTGCTTAAAAGCACCAGAATTTGTTTACAAGCACCAAAAACCTTGGTAAATAAAATCGGTATGCCAACCAAAACTCCTTGTGAATGTTAAGTTCAGCAGACAATGGTCGAATACAAGTCAAAAGCAGTATTACAACATCACATAAAAAATTGGTTGGCAATCCTGTTTGATCAAGGAAGACTTTTCATGCTTAATCACATTTTGTGCTTAAGCAGCTCTATGAAATTGGTATTATCCAGTTGGTAAATTTTGTCCCGACCGGAGGGATCGATCGTTACTAGGATTACGAAGGATAACCCATCGCAGGGGCCTATCCTACGTAGGGCTGCAATGCATCATAAGTGCTAAGATTTATTGTAAGTTACGAAGAGTTTGGTGAAATCGACCCTTGGACGTCTGGCTTCAGTGGAAGTTTCGACCATGGCTTATGAGTTTAGATGCTTTTGGGTTTTCAAATCACGTGCACGATTCGTTCTACTTACCGAATACTTGTTGCTGAATTCCTGTTCGGCGGGCAGTGTGGCAACCTATCGCAGGCAGAGAAAAGAAAAACATTGAAATTGGTTGACCAAGTGGTTGTTACTGTTGGTTGATAGGTTGATGGTTGTGTGGTTGGCTGGTCGGTTGACCAAGTGGTTGTTAGTGGAATTGGTTGATAGGTTGATGGTTGTGTGGTCGACTGGTTGGGTTGACCAAGTGGTTGTTAGTGGAATTGGTTGATGGTTGTGTGGTTGACTGGTTGTTTGACCAAGTGGTTGTTAGTGGAATTGTTTGATAGGTATCCATGCCTACCTGTGCTATAGCCAGTTGGCCGTCAAACTTCCTCTCAAATTGGTAAGTCTCCTTCTTCAGAGCCAGCTCGTCTATTCTCTGCTTCTTATGCTGTTCCTCCTGCGGGAGCGTCGAGTCATTCTTGACGGCGAATATGCACTCTCCCTCCCTTATCCAGCGATGCAGAGGGAACATACTCGCCCTGTCGGGCGCGGAGTCCTGAAACTTGATCTGTATGGTTTCTACAAACCTGGAAGACGAAATGGAGATCCTGAATTTAAGACATAGGCCTACAGACGCATGCCCCATTGCCTACAAATTGTTTGGTCAGCTTACCACACAGGCTATGTAATCAAGTATTATGGTCGATTTCAAAATCGCCATGCAGCACAAGACCTGTAGGCATATGCTCGGGTGAGCAGATTAGTTCTGTTACCAGTGACCAGTACGGTATTCTTATTTTGGAGGTCGCTGGTTCGAATCCCACTCTCAGTAGATTTTTCTTTGTTCACTTTTCAATAATTAATAAGAGAGCCATCAGTCTTAAAAACAGTCTGTCTGCTGTTGCTGCTGTGGTTGTTTGCTGCTGCTGTTGTTACGGTTGCTGCTGTTGCTGCAGCTGCTGCTGTTGTTGTTGCTGCTGCTGTTGTTGTTGCTGTTGTTGCTGATGTTGCTGCTGCTGATGTTGCAGTTGCTAATTAATGCTGTTGCAAGCTGCTTCTGCTGCTGCTGCTGTTAGTGCAGCTTAAATAATGAACGATCTAGAGCTAGGGAAACGAGTTTGACCAAACTGGCGACTCAGAGCCAAGACCAAACCCCAAATACCCCGGTCTCTCTAGCATAATGCTTCCATCACCCATACGCACCAGTCCTGGCACAAAGGGCCCTCTGACAGTCGCACTTCGATCCGCTCCACAGCTTCGGTGATGCCGGCGCTTTTCATGTGGAACGAGTCCGTACTGCCGTTCTCGAAATCGTCCCGCCAGACGCAGTTGAATTTGAGTTCAGGGGACGCTCCCTTGGAGTTGAACATCTTCATATTCACCTCGGAATCCGTTCCTGATCCCTGTACACGAATCCAAATAACGAAAGATACTCTTCAACTTCAAATAAATGCCTGGTGGACCAGTAAAAGAAATAGACACTGGCGCCGGTTCCTTCATGAGAAGTAACTGTGTCTCTGTGGAACGAGATTTGTTAAACAATTTTAAAAAATACCGATCGTGTCAGACACTGAATTACCGTCAAACGCATCATCCCAAGACTGTGACAATTATGATAACAAATAGGGTATTAGAGAGACACATAAGTGTCTAAAAGTAGACATTATTGAGACATTAGGAAGACTTTTCGATGTCTCCCTAAGGTATCAGCTACCTTTAGACATGTTTTTAGTGTCCATATTTTGATAGAAGACAGAGAATGCTCTCAATATGAACATATCAAGTTCAAGTTCATTGGTTTGGAGGATGTTTAGAAATAGGCAAGTAAAGTTTGTGCACTGACCCTATGGGAAAGTCTCCCTAAGTACCCATCCTCGGTTATTATTATTATTATGAATTATAGTTTTGCTGCATTCTCGTGTTGTTTTCATGTTAACGTGTGTATAACTTATACTTGGGCAGGTCATGCCATACATGAACACTGAAGTTCCGTGTGCTGTACTTACCTTATGATCGCCGGTCTTCATGGAGATGTTGTAGCCATCGGGAGCTACTTTAACGCATGCGCTGCCCATCCCGTCCAGGCGAATGCAGCTACAATAAGCTGAAACTGAGGAAAGTGCAGAGAATGTATACTATGGGCATTTACGAAGCGGAGGCTCAGGCTCCATTTCGTGAATACATTATTAAAGAATGGGTATATAGAGACTTTTGGCTGCGGTTCAGAAGTAGATTCTCTGGGTTGAAAAAGAAAACAGAGCTTCAGCTTCAGTGAAAAACAACAACTTATATTGTTTAGCAAAATGGCAGAGCTGGAGCCCGAGCCTGAGCCTGAGCTTCTGTTTCGTAACCCCCATTTTAAACCTCGCAGCCTGCAGAAACCTCCTCAGACCAGGCCATGAAAATGTGCGGTTAATGGGACTTGTGGCCGATTTCACGACTGAGCCCTACGACCGATCGTAACTCGAAGTTACGAAGGATACCCATCGTATCCTACGTGTAGCGCTGCAATGCGTCATAAGTCCTACGATTGATAGTAAGTTACGATGAGTTTGGTGACACCGGCCTCTTTGGAGTTTGTTTCTCAAAATGACTAGAAAAAAGTTAACTATACAATCGGTTTCATTTTCCTCTCTCTTTGTTTTCTTCTTCCTCCCTCTCACTACCCTTTAGGCTCCTCCCCTTATCTGCTTGTCGAATCATCAGGATAATAAATGCTTAATTGTTTCCCTGTAAATAATCTTATATTCTCACTTCCATTTTTTCAATAATTATCTTCCTAAAGTTAATGTACATGTACAATGAACCTGTAAGACAGTAAATGAAATCAAATAAAAACAACTCTTTAAAAGAAGCTTGTGAAAACGGGAAAATCGGACAGAAAAGGAGTGAAACCTGCATGTATACTCGAAATAGACAAATAATTTACCATTCAGTAACATTGAGTTCAAGCTTCACATCTCTACATGTGTAATTGTGTGATTAGATTGATGGGGTCTTACATTCATGCTGTGGGGGTCTATAAAAGAGGATTGATTATAAATCATGGGTAATCAAAGAAAAACTACCTGACAAAACTCTCTTTCCCAAACTCTGGTGACCTCGCACTAAGAATCGGTGACCTTACAAAGTTTTCAGTCCGTACATGCATTATAGGCCTATAATAAAGAAAGGCCAACAAAAAAATTGTTGTGTTGCCCTCAAGTGGAAAAATTAAAATTTTGGGTCGGTCGGTCGATTTTTATTTATTATTATTTTTTTTTTTGGCAGACTTGCAAACATTTAAGAACAAATACAGGATGTATGGTCACCAGGGCTCATAAATCCACGGTCTTGTGTCGTTTTGAGGAGACACGCTTTTTTACTGCTAAATCTTACATTTTTCTGTCAAAAATTGTGAGTTTTTATACTTAAGGACTCAGAGAAAAAAATAAATAAAAATAAAATCCCGACCCAAAGTTTTGGCATTTTACGGTCCGTCGCTGAGGGCAACACAACAATTTTTTTTTTAGTCCTAACCTATTTTGTTTTGTCGTGAACGCATGGTATACCATGCGTTCACGACAAAACAAAATACGTATCCAGCGCCGTGGACCCGGCCCCATGCATTTCCTTTTGAACCTGTCATTATTATGTCTGTACGGAAGTCTAGCGCGATAGAAACTGCACGTTAATCCCCAGTGCGTGCTTCACTAAAAAGATATATATATAATTTGTATATAATACCCCCGGTATATATACATGTATATATAACCAATTCTTTGGTGACGTCAGCTCGATCACATGATCAATTCCAAGCACGAATTGTTGTGCCCTTTGTTCAATCGTTGGTAATGTAATCCTACCACTTTTGTGATATAGCCTACAATAAATTCATAATGTTGTTACATGTGATAAACTATTTAGACGTGCACTTCATCGCTGCAAGGTTGTGAGTCGACACTTTAAGTCAGAGGTTTGTGTTTGTTTGTTTATTTGTGTGTTTGTTTGTGTTTGTTTGTTTTGTTTTGTCAATATTATTATTATTATTATTATTATTATTTATTATTATTATTATTTTTTTTGAGTTTTCCTTGAAATAAAGACTCAACTTGAAAAGTGTTTGTCTGTTTGTGTGTTGGGGTGTCGGGGTGTACGTTTAATTGTTTGTTTGTCAATATTTGTATCGAAACAATAACTATATAGGTATGACGTAAGGTAAAAACAGCTTTTCTGGCAAATGTTAGCAATACATTATCTATATAGGCCATTGCGGGGTCCGAAAATGGACGACGGTTTAATTTAGATGTAATGACAGCACGAATAATTATGATATCACTCGCCTCAACCAATATGTACAGGGTTATTTGAAGCCACAGTGAACCCATGAACCATCAACTTTCACAGCTCGCACAACTGTCATAACAACACTTTTGAAAGAATTGTCATTCCTTTAAAAGGTAATTTCATACTTTGGTTCTTGTCAAAGAAATACAGATTCATGGGCATTAATATCAAGACAGATTAAGTGACAGTCATCTGTGAACAATTCAGTCCCATACGGTGCCCACTTTTTGAGAAGAAAGTGAAAAACGGCCACAGAATTTCTTAAGACTTTTCTCTTTTCTTTTTGATCTTTAAAAGATCAAAAATAATTTCGGTCGCTGGTTTTACTCTTTTCTGGATGAATACAGCATTTCAGGCAGAAAATTTTTATAATGGTATTTCTACCATCACCATCTTTATACCCTATTAGTTATAGGTAAATCTGTGAAGATTTCTGTTTCGGTATGCTACCAAAGTACTATGATACTACAAGTTTAAAAGCCAACCCGATTAAACTGGGTTTTCCTCGGGTCCCGACACATAAAATTTGAGGCAACAAACAGACTATAATCTAGTTTTAAACAAAATAATTACAAATACGAACTTACAGAGAGTATAGCTGAGTCCAAGTTAACAGACGATCGCATGGGGTATATATGCCTAGGATATAGGTTTTTGATTTGTTTTGGTGTGTGTTTCAGCTATATGCCCTTTTCTATACGTTACTACCAACGAATGGCTGTCGCTGGGGATGTGTTCTGTGTGTAGCAACAACACCAAACAATTTCATTGTAATATGCATTATATATATACCTTTGTGATGAAATGGCCGAGTCCACGGGTGAACTCATTTTTATCATGGGCAACAAATTGTATACCATTCGTAGAATTCCCATTAAAATCGCACGGTGACAAAGGATTAAAGCAATAATTGTAGACCTACACTGTACGTGAAAATAGGGTGTAATGTACAAAACAATAATTATAAGGCCAGGTAGTGGCATATTTCACTCTGTATGTTAAAGGTAATATCATACTTTGTTGTTGTTTTTTTGTCAAAGAAATGCAGATTTATTGGCAGAACTATCAAGGAAGATACAATAACAATTATGTATGAAATTTCCAGTCTGAGGTGAATTATCAGGATATGTCGACTTTTCAACTTAAAAAACTTGTTGATGTAATTATTGAGACAAGACGACTTTTGCCACTGACAAAATTAAAGTCACGGATGGACGCGTTCGGACCATGAAGTCAGCCTGCCCCAATCGGCCTCTCCTCTACCCTAAATAATCCAGAGGTCACCCAGCACGATCCAGCCAAAACCCACATTGTCCGAGAGAGACCTTCCCTCAATTTATACCCAAGGACGAGCAAGACAATTCACCATACAGGGCGAAGACAAAATAAAATCATAACCAATGAGGCAACACAATCAGGGAGTTGGCAGAATAAAACTTGCCAATAGCCGATCCACCCCCGTGAAGGTCAGAGGGATCGGCTTAAATGCGCATCGGTGTGTGGTGGCGGCACCAAGGGGCCAATTTCATAGAGATTCTTAGCACACAAAAATTGCTTAGCACAAAAGTGGTTTGCACAATAAAACAAACCACCATTGAACATTCGATTTGTTGTTCATGGTCACCGAACAACAGCCAAAGAACAATTGCAAGTGATGCACACTATATGGACATTTGATTGTTAATCCTGTTTTCATTACCCGTCACTTTTCTTCGGTGTTTTTCAGACTTGTGTAACCGTTAAGGACACTTCGACATTGCCCTTACTTCTGCCCAACAACAAGTTCCGGTCAAAGTCTCATCACACCTACACGGCGTGATATCCCGTTGACCAATCAGACTCGGTAATAGCAACAATTCACTTTTCACCTTGATTCGGTTTTGAGCCGTTGAATTCCGCTTCATAGAACCTTTCATACTTTGTTGCGCAATGATAACAATTTCGACGAACCCCCCAAAACAAACTAATTAATCTGGGCTCCAATCTCCCACTCATAATAAGCCGACGCGGTTGATTGGTCGAGAGCGTCAATTTTATGCAAATTTATTCAAGGACATGTCACCCATTGGCTATCACGGCACCGGTAAAAACCTTGAAAGCTTTGATGAAGAGCACCGAAGCCACGCCAAGTGACACACTTCCAAACCCCAACGAAATTTTTAATTGTTTTCTAATAGTATAGCTTAGTATTATGGGATGGCATTACATCCCATAATACTAAGGGGGTTAACGAATTTGAGGCTCAGGGCTCAGGCTACGGCTTTGTCATCCGTATGCTGAATGTGGAAGGCGGAGGGTTCATTGAGCTGAAGCTCTGTTTTCCTTTTCAAATCCGAGAGAATCTACTGCAGAACCGCAGCAAAAAGCCTCTATTTTGAAACCCGTAATTATTTTAGAATGCATTTACGAAATGGAGCCGGAGCCAGAACCGAAGCCTGAGCCTGAGCCTGAGCCTGAGCCTGAGCCTGATTCTGAGTCTGAGCCTGAGCCGGTGCCAGAGCTTTCGTTTCGTGAAACCCCCTCAAACTCCACCTATAAGTGGTAGAGTACGTTTGCCACATTTCGCACTCGGACACTGTCGGCTGCAGTGCAGAGTCTGTAAGAGCCATCTTGCAACTACTCTACAGTTCAACGAGTCCAACCCGAAACATTCAGAGTAAGAATCATGAGGTCCTTCCTGACGCTCTTCGTGTTTGGGCTTTTGGCCATCCACGTCATCAACGCCATGATCGATCCTCCTTACGAGGTAAGACTGATATTCCTGTCAAAATTTTACTCCTTATCATTTCGACACAAGGCTGCAGCGTCCGCCACAAGCCCCTGATTTCATTTAGGACACAAAATGGCAGCAGCAAAATAAACTGTCACAAACGTTGCCAAAGGATGGTCCCTCATAAGAAGTATAGGTATGGGGTGACACCATGTAACGACCTCGAGTAAATTGGACATCAAGACAACTCTTTCAGAAGAGAGTTAAACATTAGACTCGCGTTAAAACAAAAGTTGAGTGTACACTGTCAACAATTTCGGTAATATTTTCGGTATAAAACATGTTACCCAGTTTAGGGTACGTAACACACCTGAGCAGCACGACTTTGGGCCGTGTGTACACTAGCAACATTTTGGCCAACAGGTTAGCGAGATGTTGCTGCGACAAACATTGCTAAGCATGACATTTCTGTCAAAAGTAACAACGAAATTTCCAGTTGGGCGGATTGTTCTTTGGCTGTTGTTCGCTGACCATGAATATCAAATGGAATTTTCAATGGTGGTTTGTTTTACTGAGCAAGCCATGTTTGTGCGAAGCATTTTGTGTGTGTGCTAAGCATCTCTGTCAAATTGGCTCACTCTTCAAAAAACCTTCTTCATGTTTTATAAAAAAAATAGTCGGTGTTTCGTTATTTTCTCAAGACTAAGATGTCTGATTGAGCTCAAATTTTTACAAGTTTTGATTAAACAAAGTGTTAGTGCTGCCCTGTCACCTTTACCAACGTTGTACAGGGGCTTTACACCCTTGCCCTCCGTTAGAAAAAAAAAATCGAAATTGAAATTCATTTTAGAATATCTTTTATATTCTAGTCTGTCATGATTGTTGTTTTCTATGAATTCGATTTGATATTAATTCTATGTCGTTTCCCTATACAGGAAGAGCTTGACCGAGAAATGGCACTGGTCGAAAAAGCTTTGGGACTTGTTGAGGAAGAAAAGCTTATGCCAGGTACGATGTGTTATAAACAGTCACTCTCGGGCAATATAACAGGTTTTCATTGCACTTTTTAGTACATTTCCTTGAGTACGAGTATGAGTACGAGTACATTACCATGAGTACGAGTATGAGTACAAAAAAGTACTCAAGTACGAGTATGAGTACGAGTACATTTCCACGAGTAAGAGTATTAGTACAAAAAAGTACTCAAGTACGAGTATGAGTACGAGTACATTTCCACGAGTACGAGTATGAGTACAAAAAGTACTCAAGTACGAGTATGAGTACGAGTACATTTCCATGTGTACGAGTATGAGTACAAAAAAAGTACTCAAGTACGGGTATGAGTAAAAAAATTATTCGGGTATGAGTACGAGTACATTTCCACGAGTACGAGTAAAAAAGGTACTCAATTACGAGTACATTTCCATGAGTACGAGTACGAGTACACAACGTACTCAAGTACGAGTATGAGTACAAAAAAGTACTCAAGTACGAATATGTACATTTCCATGAGTACGAGTATGAGTACAAACAAGTACTCAAGTACGAATATGTACATTTCCATGAGTACGAGTATGAGTACAAACAAGTACTCAAGTACGAGTATGAATACGCGTACTACAACACTGGTTTGGAATAAGCTCCTGTGTTGGATTTGCAAAGATTCTTAACCAATAATTACAGACCTTAATGCTAATCGATAGAATGAACTTGCAATATTGTTGTTTTTTTCACCGTTCCTTATCGACAGTGTTTGTTGATGTACCGTTGTCCATCGTGGGCAAGCCGACGGAGCAAAGCTCGACTTATAGTCAGGATTTAACCTCTGACAAGGCCGTGGATGGGAGTTCATCATCAAACCTGAACACCGAACGTTCATGCACCCATACCGGTAAGGAAATACCTCCATGCTCTGCTAGACTTTGTTTTTTTAATACAGTTATTGATTTGGGAAAGGCTTAAATTAAGGTACAATACAGGATTGGTATAACATAGGCCTATACCCACACAGAAATGTTTACAGATTTACGTACAACTTTCAGGGTATGAAGATGGTGCTGGTAGAAAACATTCCGCCTGAAATGCTGTATTTATCAAGAAATTAGTAACACAAAGACCGATCTCGGTGTAAGATCAAAACATTACTATTCTTTATGTATTATAAAAAAAATGAGTCAGATTTTCGCTATTTTCTCGTGACTTAGATGTCCAATTGAGCTCAAATGTTCACAGGCTTATTATTTCATGCACGTGCTGGATCAGACAAATTTAAAGTGTGAGGGCTGTTCTGTGACAATTACCAATCCAGTATTAAACCTTTAATGCTCTTCTAACGTTACTTTGATAAGTTGAAGAAAGTTGAAGAAATCTCCTTTAGGTAATTGAAGGCCGTATTAAAACATACCAGATAGTAAAGCCACATGAATTCAAATTTGTGTCACATTGTCCACGCGTTTCATCTGATATCAAGTATGTTCCCTTTTCTTGGCCTTAGCTTTGGGTGCAGCCGATCCTTGGTGGAGAGTTGATCTCGGTGAAGAGTTCTGCATCACCAAAGTGACTATCCTGAATCGCGGAGACTGCTGCAGTAAGTTTGTACAGATCAACTGATAGTCCATAAGTAGCTTATTTGCTATCAATGCCAGACTCCTTAAAGCTTAAAGAGCATAGTCCCCTTGATGTGAATCCCACAAACAGTCTTAAAACTTATATTCTCTGGTCTTCTGTGTACAGGCAGTCGTCTGGAGAACGCCGTGGTTCGTGTAGGGCTGAGCAGCACTCCTACCGACAATGAGATATGTGGCTCTCCTGTCACTGCGAGCCAGGCAGAAACACTGGGCGGCATCATCCATTTTCGATGCCGTAGACCATCAGTGAAGGCCCGCTACATCAGCGTTGACATCCCAGGTTCAGCTACGCTCCAGCTCTGTGAGGTGATCGTGGATCGGAGGATTCCAAGCTACTGTTACTAATCACAGGTCGATTCTGAGAACACATGGTGATCTACGTCATAACTCTTGAATCAATAATGCCCCTCCCTAATTCCTGAATTCAGCTACAATGCTCATTTCACAAACTTCTCAATTCTTCCATGTGCATTTTAAAGGTATAATACATGATTGGTGAAGGTCACTCAACAGCACTCACACTTTGTCCGATCCAGCATGTACATGAAATTATAAACTTGTGCAAAATTGAGCTCAATCGGACATCTGAGTCACGAGAAAAAAGGAAAAACCCAACTCAATTTGGCAGCGAATTATGAATTTATATACGGGTGAAGGTTTTGTATTTTTAAATTTTAATTGAGTATTACCCATAGTTTTTAGGTTTTTCATTGTAGCAATAAAGTATTTGAAGCAAGCATGTATATGCAGAATCGTCTTCTTTAAGTTCTTATTCCTTTCAGTAAATGAATCGAGAGACGCGTAAGATTTTTTTAATCAAAAGAGGGCGCCATTCAAAAACTTGTGTTCGGATTTCTTTTGTTTACAAGTATTGGCTGTTGGTTGGCATGGGTGGCCAAATGTTGAAAATCATTTCGTCTTCTAGACAGAAGGCGTGACCAGCTTCAACATTTTTTTGAAAACTTTCCATAGCTGTACAAAATGCATACCATCATTGCTTGTGTTGTTTCCATTACATTCAGCAATATCTTTCAATGTTTATGAAATGTTGTGTACAAATTGTGGTAATTTGTGTATGCCCGGCTTTGATGGCTCTCCATACTTTTCGCCATCTTGGTTGGCAAAAACTCAGGATGTGACGTTGCAAAATAAAGGTCTCTACACGGTACACGCGACGGCCAAAAACATAATAAAAGAAGAAGAAAAAACAAAAAAAACACGGCACACTTTCCCCCACGAATCACATATATATATTTATTATTAATATTCATATTTATATTTCTGTATTTGGCAGCCATTTCAAAAGTGGAATGGTTTTTTTGAGATTCTGATTTGTTTTGGTGTGTGTTTCGGCTATGCCATTTTCTATAAGTTACTACAATGACCGGTCGTTGCCGGTGATATATTCTGTGTGTAGCACCAAACAATCCCATTGTATGATGGCCCAGCCTACTTTGGTAAATGTCCACGGTTGACCTCAATTTTTTGCAAGGGCAACAAATTGTATACCATTCGTAGAACTGCCATTCAAGTCGCAAGGTGATAGAGTATTCGCTGTGGGCATTTTTAGACCTAAATTGTACGCGAAAATAGAGTGATGATATTACACAGTCCCCTTTTCACTCTGTGCAATTTCTGTACGGAGCTCTTTGAGTGCCATCCACTTCTCCAGATAACCACTTAATTTATCTCGCCAAGTCGACTTCTATAATAATAGCTTCTTAGATAATTTATCCAGACAATATTACTTTATAGTGAAACTGACTACGATGTCGTCATGCCATGACCAATTAGACGACTCTTTGAAACAAAGGTGATGTTGAACATTCAGGTTTGTCCTCATGCTTGAGACATTTCTCAAGGATTCACCAGGGATGCCATTCACCAGGGATGCCTTAAATATTCTTGCAAAATTGATCACATCACCGCAAAAAGGATCAAGAGGTCATCCAAAAAAGAAACCCTCATCGACGCAAACAATCGTCGTAAATTAACCCAGTCAAAACCCCCAAACCCCGCCTGGTTTTTTGCATGGACTATAGAGTTGCCATGAAAATATTAACGTTATCACTGATCAGTGACCATCATTTTATGTTGGTGTACGGTGCATCAAGCTATTCCATGGCGGATGCTCGACGCGGCCCGAACTTCTGCCCAGCAACAAGTACCGCTCATCTTCTCATCATGTGATAACCCGCTGACCAGTCAGACTCGGCGATAGCAATATTTTATTCTTCACCAAAACACCAAACGTTGGGTTTCCGTCTCCCACTTGTAAAATAAGCCGACGCGGCATGCGATTGGTCGAGAGCGTCAATTATATGCAAATATATTAAAAGGCACGTCACTCATTGGCTGTTACCGTGAAAGCATTGATGAAGAGCACCGAGGTCAGGTCAAGTAAACTCCAATGAAGTTTTTCATAGCACCACTAAGTATTATAGGATGGCATAAAAGCCCATAATACTTCAACTCTACCTATAAGTGAGTATAATTTTTGCCATATTTCGCATTTGAACACTCCGTCTCAGCAGTGCAGAGTGTGTAAGAGCCATCTTGCAACTACTCTACAGTTCAACGAGTTCAACCCGAAACATTCAGAGTAAGAATCATGAGGTCCTTCCTGACGCTCTTCGTGTTTGGGCTTTTGGCCATCCACGTCAACACCGCCATGATCGATCTTGCTGAGGAGGTAAGAGTGATATTCCTGTCTACTTTACCCTTTACAAGTTCAGGTATTTCGACATCTCTTCATTCAAAATTTTCTCTCAAAAAACGTTGTCGTAAGGACTGTAGGTATGGGCCCGTGGCATCATGTAATATTCTCTTTTAAATTCCTGGTTACTCTGAGCATGAATAGGCAAGGAGCCGGTCATCCAACGTTTCGGATAATAAATTATACTCTACTTGTCATTAGAAGAGATTCGAGCCCTGCCGTGCCCTGACGTCCCGTGCCATGTGATCCCGTGCCCTAGCCTGGCCTGGCCTGCCTTGCCTTACTCTGCCCTGCCCTACCCTACCATGCCCTTGATAATGGTAATAATAGTATGTGGGTTTCACTGCAGACACCGA
Source organism: Astropecten irregularis (assembly GCA_963971285.1). Taxonomy (NCBI): domain Eukaryota; kingdom Metazoa; phylum Echinodermata; class Asteroidea; order Paxillosida; family Astropectinidae; genus Astropecten; species Astropecten irregularis. Next base: position 13,126,722 of record OZ020263.1, read on the forward strand.
TGGCGCTGTACAATCCTATTCTGGTAGATATCCAGGGTTGACCTGAACTCGCTGAGTGAATCTTCTTTGGTTTGGTTGTGACTGTTATTTCTGTAAGGGAGGGTTTACAATAGATAATAATGACAAGTGTCACGCTATTCACGCCTTAGGCCAAAGGCCGTCGTATTGTTAGAATCATAAATTATTATTTAACGTTTCACCACAACGGCCGGCGAGGTTTTAAAAAAGACGCCACAATACCATTGCTTCTTTCTACACAAAACCAAACCAGGGGGTAAGGTCGCCACAGGTATTTCAAAAATATGAAATGCTGTTGGAGGTCATGGGATTGGGCTGACAAGCGCTAAATCTAACAAAAGCTTCTTTTGAAAGGACGTTCATTGGTGACGGCTTTGCCCTGGCGAGGTCATGACACTAAACCAGCGTTGCCCCTGATGGTACGACAGTCTATGGGCTATACCAACCCAGGGGACAATGCGACCGTGGACCAATAAACTTACCGGTCTCTCTACCCGGTGTCATAGCCCACTGATCTGTGAATTCCTTCTCTAAGCCCATAAAAAACATGAACGTGGAAGCTCCTTAAATATAAGTCTGAAATAAATCGGCAGTTTATCTTCTTGTGATTGTTTCAAGACATCCCCGCTTAAGACAGATCGACTGTACGTCGGTTAAACATGGGTTGATTGAAAGATGGACCCTTCCGGCCTGTCAATCAAACTTTTGGCCTTGACTAATAGGAGATTTTTGTGATGTTGGCGGCAGCAGACTGAAGTCTCTTTTTGGCTAGCTTTGAGGATGCGCGCGCAGTTGTGAGCATGCGCGCGTTGTTGTGCACGTGCGCTATCAAGTTGAAGACCTACCTTCAAAGTCTTCCATACACGGGTTTACCTTGGCGGCCATCTTAGATTTTGATCGCAACTTCAAAACGAGGCACTTCCACGCATGCGCACTTTTCGAAGTGTAAACCCGTGTATTGGAGTACGGACGTCATATAAAAAAATCTGGACTCGCAGTACCCCATATAAACCCACAACGGGCAAAATACAAAGGTAATACAAAGACGCGCTCACCATTGTTGCAAAAAGACTATACATTTGCAAAAAGACGCACTATTAGTGCGATTTGGAGTGCGCTCCAAATCGCACTAATAGTCACGATAATTTATGTCCCCACACAAATAAGCGTGACTATTTGGGTCGCGCTGCAAATCGCGACCCAAATAGTCGCGCTTTTTTGGTTTGTGAGAACGTGCCCGTTGTCGTCCATTGCCTCAGTCAAACTTGGTCACGTGCTGTATGTAAAACATGTGGTGTTGCTAAAGTGGGCGGGGCTTAAGAGCACAGCCGGAACCGGTTTACAATGCAGTATGACAATAATTTTATTTACTAAAAATATAGTTATTTCTCTTTCCTATTATGATATTGTTTAGGAAGAGCTTGATCGTGAAATGGAGTTGGAAGAGCTTCTGGAAGAAGTTTTGGCCGAGAAGTCTGCTTTGGGTAGGTAGTTAAGTCTGCAACAATGGTTTAAATCATGAACTGATAAGTTACGACACATATTACGACACATTTTACGATTTGCATATTAGGGAAACAAGTTAGCGTCTGAAAGTGAACATTTGGGAGTCATCGGTCAATAGGGGGACATTTTGATGACCCCTTTAAGATGTTTCATCCAACTAGAAAGAATGTTAACGTTAACAAGGTTTTTAACATTAATATTCGTTGTCTAATTCCTTTGTCTATAAAGTTTGCTTCAGCTGGGTTTCCTATAACAAGGTAAAACAAAAAGAAGGGCTTATTTTTAGTTAATAAGTCTTAGGGAAAACTCCCTATGCACCATTTGTCAGTTTAGTATTATTTACCATCAGAAGAAGTAGACATAGTCTTCCTAGGAATGCAAATGTAATGGATGATTTGCCCAATGTCACGTAGACACAGTGAAACAAATATATATTTGAGATATTGGGGATCGAATAAAATATCACCTTTCCATAAGTTGAAACGGTTGATTGGGTTGAAGCGCCCTCAACGTAAAAAATGAACAAGATTAATACTGATGCGTGCGCAGTTGAGCTCCTTATCGTAGTCAGAATAGCTTTGACGTGTTTTGGTCACTGTTCCTTCGGCAATGTTAGATTCTAAACCGCTGAACATCGTGGGTAAGCCGACAGAGCAAAGCTCGACTGTGGATAATTACAGCTCTGACAAGGCCGTGGATGGAAGCTCATCAACCAGACTGAACCCCGACAAGAAATGCACCCATACCGGTAAGGACAAATTCTTGTTTGGGGAAATCATTTATTCTCCTTTAGGTAATGGATGCCCGTATCAAAACCTTTAAGTAGAAAAGGCAATGTCATGCCTGTAATTCGACTGATCGCATAATCGTACACGCGTTTCATCTGACATCGAATATCCCCTCCTTTTTCTTTTCCTTAGTTTCTGGTAGAGCCAATCCTTGGTGGAGAGTGGATCTCGGTGGAGTGCACTGCATCACCAAAGTCACTATCCTGAATCGCGGAGACTGCTGCAGTAAGTTTGTACAGATCAACTGACATTCCATAAAAGTAGTCTAGTTGGTTTTGCTATCAATGCAAGAACGAACATTGCTTCCGATGTGCATCCCAAAAACGTTAAATCTCTGGTCTTCTGCGTACAGGTGATCGTCTGAAGAATGCTGTGGCTCGTGCCGGGATGAGCAGCACCCCTACCGACAATGAGGCGTGTGGTTCTCCTGTGACTGCCAGCCAGGCAGCACCACGAGGTGGCACTATCAATAAACACTGCAGCACGCCGTTGATGGCCCGCTACGTCAGCGTTGACATCCCAGGTTCAGCTATGCTCCAGCTCTGTGAGGTGAAAGTGGAGGAAACTTCCATTGAGAACTGCAGAGGTACATACATATTTTTAAGATAAGGTGAAGCGTATAGTGTTTTCAACTCACTGAATTCCTCCGTGATACAACTCTTCATTAAATACAATAATTACGACAATATCCACACAGCTCCCCTTTCTACACAAAAAAATGTTTGCACCAGGGGACCCACGTCAAGAGGAGCCTAAGAACGCATTCCCTCATCATGTCCATGGCGTCGCTTTCCTGATCCATTCTCGAAAGGAAGAAGAGTCAAATCCCAAATGGTATTTGTTTCAAAAAAGGTTTTCAATTGATGATTAGAGGAACACAAGAAGGAAAGGGAAAGAGGGAAGATGACAAGATAAAAATCTGGGGGACTATAGAGAGAGGGAACCGCAGTGAGGGTTCACATAAACAGAAAAGGGAATATTTGGGAATTATTCATGACTATCAAAATAATGTTTCTTGTCCTTAGAAACTTTGAACATCGTGGGCAAGCCGACAGAGCAAAGCTCGACTGTGGATAATTACAGCTCTGACAAGGCCGTGGATGGAAGTTCATCAACCAGACTGAACCCCGACAAGAAATGCACCCATACCGGTAAGCAAAAGAGCTTGGTGCTCTACTATACCTCGTGTCGAAAGTCCTCTTATAACGTTACTTAGAACTTAAAGAGGTAGAAACAATATAACATTCCAGGCCTGAACAAGATCTCATTATTGTTCACGCGTTTCATCTGAATTCTATCAAATATGTTCCCTTTTCTTTTCCTTAGTTTCTGGTAGAGCCAATCCTTGGTGGAGAGTGGATCTCGGTGGAGTGCACTGCATCAGCAAAGTCACTATCCTGAATCGCGGAGACTGCTGCAGTAAGTTTGTACAGATGAACTGATATTCAATATAGTTTTTGCTATCAATGCCAGACTCCTTAAAGAGCATAGTCCCCTTGATGTGAATCCCACAAACAGTATAAAAACTTATATTCTCTGTTCTTCTGCGTACAGGTGATCGTCTGACAAATGCCGTGGTTCGTGCCGGGATGAGCAGCACCCCAACCGACAATGAGGCGTGTGGCTCTCCCGTGACTGCCAGCCAGGCAGCACGACGAGGCGGCACCATCAACTTTGAATGCAGTACACCGTTGAAGGCGCGCTACATCAGCGTTGACATCCCAGGTTTAGCTATGCTCCAGCTCTGTGAGGTGACTGTGAAGGAGATCGATCTGGATGTATGCCCAGGTACAATTTCAAAAGGTAAGTACAAGTAAGCAAAGAATAAAGGTCTGATATCATCCGTGTTCGAGAAGGTATGTTTGGAGAACCTTCTTCAAGAGCCAAAAAGGAGGGAAAACAGAAGCACTCGAAGTGCTTATCTGTAATCGAACAGCAAAAGCATGTACCTCAAATCCTAACATAATACCTTTCCAATCAGAAATAAAAGGAAAATGCAAACGGGTACTCATCGCCCAGTATAAATAGGGCTACATCATTAAATAAAAACATTTGGAGAAGTTGCCACACTGGTCCCTAGCTCTCAAAAAAAGCTGTTAAGGAAAGAGTGAAGACGAGACCCAAGCACGAAAAATCAGAAGAAACTGCCAATTGTGTTAGACCTAAGCTAGGGAGCTATGTGAAACTCACTTATTATTATCATTGTCCACGGAAAGCACCAGCGGCGCTGGACATCGTGGGCAAGCCGACGGAGCAAAGCTCGACTTTGGATAATTACAGCTCTGACAAGGCCGTGGATGGAAGCTCATCAACCAGACTGAACCCCGACAAGAAATGCACCCATACCGGTAAGTAAAAAGAGCTTGGTCGTGTCGAAAGTCCTCTTATAACGTTACTTAGAACTTAAAGAGTTGGCTCCTTAAGGTAGAAACAATGTAACATTCCAGGCCTGAACAAGATCTCATTATTGTTCACGCGTTTCATCTGAATTCTATCAAATATGTTCCCTTTTCTTTTCCTTAGTTTCTGGTAGAGCCAATCCTTGGTGGAGAGTGGATCTCGGTGGAGTGCACTGCATCAGCAAAGTCACTATCCTGAATCGCGGAGACTGCTGCAGTAAGTTTGTACAGATGAACTGATATTCAATATCGTTTTTGCTATCAATGCTAGACTCCTTAAAGAGCATAGCCCCTGATGTGCATCCCACAAACAGTATAAAAACTGATATTCTCTGGTCTTCTGCGTACAGGTGATCGTCTGACAAATGCCGTGGTTCGTGCCGGGATGAGCAGCACCCCTACCGACAATGAGGCGTGTGGCTCTCCCGTGACTGCCAGCCAGGCAGCTCGACGAGGCGGCACCATCAATTTTGAATGCAGTACACCGTTGAAGGCGCGCTACATCAGCGTTGACATCCCTGGTTCAGCTATGCTCCAGCTCTGTGAGGTAACCGTGGAAGAGATGATTCCATGTTAGGCAACCCCGCCATTTCTGATCACAGGCCGATTCTGAGAACACGTAGTGGGCTACGTCATAACTCTTGAATCAACAATGCCCCTCCCTAATTCCTGAATTCAGCTACAACGCGCGTTTCACACACAAGCCATTTTCCACACAGGTTCACATCAATCTCAATTCTTCCATACAAGTCATTATTTGTGTGACCTTTAACCAAAGTACGAGATATTGAAGTGATCAATCCACAAATCAAGTATTTTAATATTAACATCCGTAGTAATAAAACAAGCCTCTAAGAATTTCGTTTTATAAGGTGCTAAACTTCCAACAATACTTTAGGATTGAGTTTCAGGAGAATCAGGATTGAGTTTATGAGTCGCAACATGTTTTCATGAAGATCAGTGTAATCTGACTATTATAAAGGTTATTGATGGTTCTGGGTTTTTTTTACTCTGTGTGAAACTTAACTAATACTAATAATTAATTACATGTATCTGTCTACTTAAAATGACAGAAGGTTGCCGGTATTGTTAGAGACTGCTTTAAAGATATTCCCACATTTTGGTAATAAAAAAAAATGATCTGAAAGCCTAAAGATAACAATACCAGTAATCATCATGTAAAAGCATTTCGTGAAGAAATGTTGACATTGATTAGAAATCAATAGAAATTTGGACCCATTTGGATGATTGACTTTTGGAAATAATGGTCAGCTCCTAGTTGGTACCCGATAACGATTAGGTATCTACTTTAAATGACAAAATGTTGCGTTGTTATAGAATCTGCTATTAGAAAAACGATGAAGTCTCGTTTGATTATTTTTCTCAAATTGATTGGTTTAGTCTATTTTTCATATATTTTTGCAGCGAATTATGAATTTATATACGGGTGAAGGTGTTGTATTTTTCAATTTTAATTGAGTATTACCCATAGTTTTTAGGTTTTTCATTGTAGCAATAAAGTATTTGAAGCAAGCATGTATATGCAGAATCGTCTTCTTTAAGTTCTTATTCCTTTCAGTAAATGAACCGCGAGACGCGTAAGATTTTTTAATCAAAAGAGGGCACCATTCAAAAACTTGTGTTCGGATTTCTTTTGTTTACAAGTATTGGCTGTTGGTTGGCATGGGTGGCCAAATGGTGAAAATCATTTCGTCTTCTAGACAGAAGGCGTGACCAGCTTCAACATTTTTTTGCAAACTTTCCATAGCTGTACAATGCATACCATCATTGCTTGTGTTGTTTCCATTACATTTAGCAATATCTTTCAATGTTTATGAAACGATGTGTACAAATTGTGGTAATTTGTGTATGCCCGGCTTTGATGGCTCTCCATACTTTTCGCCATCTTGGTTGGCAAAAACTCAGGATGTGACGTTGCAAAATAAAGGTCTCTACACGGTACACGCGACGGCCAAAAACATAATAAAAGAAGAACAAAAAAAAAAAAACACGGCACACTTTCCCCCACGAATCACATATATATATTTATTATTAATATTCATATTTATATTTCTGTATTTGGCAGCCATTTCAAAAGTGGAATGGTTTTTTTGAGATTCTGATTTGTTTTGGTGTGTGTTTCGGCTATGCCATTTTCTATAAGTTACTACAATGACCGGTCGTTGCCGGTGATATATTCTGTGTGTAGCACCAAACAATCCCATTGTATGATGGCCCAGCCTACTTTGGTAAATGTCCACGGTTGACCTCAATTTTTTGCAAGGGCAACAAATTGTATACCATTCGTAGAACTGCCATTCAAGTCGCAAGGTGATAGAGTATTAAATTGCTGTGGGAAATTTTAGACACACAGAATATCATTGTAGATATAGTACTTTATTGTTTTAAGCAGGAATAATGCAATTTAAATCCTATATCGTGGTCCCTTTAAGTCCTCAAAGTTGACTTATAGAGATCGTTTATCCGGGCAATATGAGTGAAACTGACTTAGATGTCGACATGTCCTGATAATAATGTATCTTGCCAAGACGACTTTTTGAAACAATTATATGCCGACATTGTGAGTTTTTCCTCATGCTTGAGACATTTCTCAAGGATTCACCAGGGACGTCAGTCACTCAAGCATTGGTGTCCTTGCACACGATGACACTGTCGTGAGATTTCTCAAGCATGAGACAAAAGTTATAAGCACCGTGAGAAGAGGCCTTAAATATGAAAGTGAAATTGATCATCCCACCGCTGTAATATTCAAGAGGTCATCCAAAAAAGAGCCTCGTTGACGCGAAAAAACCGTCGCATACAAACCCAGTCAAAACCAACAAGGGGGAACCTTTCAATTTCAACCCAGAGGTCACGCAAGACAATTCATCCCAGATTATTGTAAGGCGAAGAATTGGGCTTAAGTCTGATTCATTGCCAATGATGGCAGCCCGTCCGTGTGGTTGGTAGTCTTGATCCAAGACTGGCATTATCGTTTGTCCCGGTCCGATAACACCAATAGAGGGGGCTATAATGCAACGAACTCGATGACCTGCAGCCACTGGTACCTGTGCCGCCGCTGGTATGCTTGCCATTGTAATCCAATATTCGTTCACAGCATGCACGCGTACCAGCGGCGGCACAGGTACCAGTGGCAGCAGGCCAGCGAGTTCGTTGATTATATACCCCCCTCTATCGGTGCTGTCGGAGTGGGACAAACGGTAATATCGGTCTTGGATCAAGACTATGCATGGGGTTGGTCGCACAATGAAACTGCCAGTAGGTAATCCACCTTTTCACACAAATTTCAAAACCTCTTGAAGGTTGTTGTATGATGGATCGGCGTACAAGAACATAGGTATGGCGGACTCCAGACACCCTGTAGGCCTATATCGTGTCCCCCAAAAAATGCAACACTGTGTCGGGAACCATTATGTTAAAATCAAACTGTTTATCACTTCAAGATTCAGTTATATGATACAACTATGTTTTGGCTATCATCATGTAAAATTTAAGCGAAATCTGGCTCAAATTGGCGAAAATATGACCAATTGAAAGAGTACTCTTTAAAAACAAATTTGCAGTATTCCAGAATAAGTGATCAATACAATGTGTATTGACAAAAAAGAAGATGGAAACCGGGTTTTGAAGTTGGGTAAATCATTCTTAGTTTTTCCCTCAATTTCAGAACAATTATACTCAAATTCTACATGGTGATAGTCCAGACATGGCTGTATCACATATCTGAATCTTGAAGTGATATAAACAGTTTATTCTCATATAAAAGTTCTCGACACAAAGTGTTTTTGGACACCCTATATAGTGGGGCTGGGTATTCAAAGTTTGATCGAAAGGTACATCGTTGGGCCTGGATATAGGCCCATCAGCCCTGATATGATCGTTTATGCGTTCGGAATGACTTGGCGTTTGCTCATGGTGTTTAATGTATGGAATATGGAGTTTCCATGAAAATTATGTTGGTGATGACTATCGCAATCATGTTAGTGTACGGTGCATGCATCAAGCCATTCAATAGCATACGCTTGATACGGCCCGAACTTCTGCCTAGCAACAAGTTCGGCTCACCTTCTCATCACGTGATATCCCGCTGATCAATCACACTCGCTGATAGCAAAATTTCATTCTTCACCTTGACTTGTTTTGAGCCGCCGAATTCCGCTTCATAGAACCCTTTGAGTCGCCTGAATCCGAATGCCAGAAACAAGAATAACAATTTCGGCGAACCAAAATGAAAAAAAAAATGGGAGCCTCGTCTCCCACTTCTATGATAAACAGGCGCGGCTTGTGATTGGTCGAGAGCCTGAAGGGCATGTCACTCATTGGCTATCAGGACACTAGCGTGAAAGTATTGATGAAAAGCACCGAGGTCACGTCAAGTGACACACTTCCAAAACTCCAACGAAATGTTGAAGTTTTTTCATATCACAATTAAGTATTATGGGATGGCATTACATCCCATAATATTGTAAACTCCACCTATAAGTGGTAGAGTACATTTGCCACATTTCGCATTTGAACACTCCGTCTCAGCAGTACACAGTCAGTAAGAACCATCCTGCAATTATTACTCTACAGTTCAACAAGTCCAACCCGAAACATTCAGAGTAAGAATCATGAGGTCCTTCCTGACGCTCTTCGTGTTTGGGCTTTTGGCCATCCACGTCAACACCGCCATGATCGATCTTGCTGAAGAGGTAAGAGTGATTTTCCTGTCTACTTTACCCTTTACAAGTTCAGATATTTCGACATCTCTTCATTCAAAATGTTCTCTCAAAAAACGTTGTTGTAAGGAGTGTAGGTTAGGGCCCGGTGCATCATGTAATCAACGTTTGTATGTGAGCTACCGTGGCCTAGTTGTCTGGAGTGTCGTACGCAAGATCATGTGGTCAATCTACAGATTGTGGGCTCGAATCCAGCCATGGGCTAGTGGTGCTTGCATCCTTGGCCAAGACGCTTTGTCACATAATGCTCCTCTTCACCTATAGGTGTAAAAGGGTAACTGTGAGGGTAGAGATGGCTTTGTGTGCTCGATTAACCCTTGTGCGTTTTGCAGGCAGCCGCCAGGGAGCTGAGATTGTTTCAGGAATGTTAATGGGCCTGATGACAAGTGATGATAATGGTGTAAAGCATTGTTATAACACTTGTGTAAGAACGCTATATGAATGTCTTAATTGTTATTATTATTATTGTAAATTGCTGGTTACTCTGAGCTTTAGACAAGGAGCCGGTCATGTAACGTTTCGGATAGTACGTTCTATTTTGTCGTTAGAAGAGACTCGAATCCTGCCCTGCCCTGCCCTGCCCTGCCCCACACAGTCCCGCACTGCCCTGCCCTGCCCTGCCCCACACAGTCCCGCCCTGCCCTGCCTTGCCTTGCCCTGCCTTGCCTTGCCCTGCCCTGCCCTGCCCTGCCCTGCCCTGCCCTTGGTAATGTTTACTATAATGTGGGTTTCACTGCATACACCGATAGCACAGTACAGGGTGGACCTGAACTCGTTGCATCTGTGAACTTTGTTTTGGGTTTGGTTGTGATTGTTATTTCTGCCCTGCCCTGCCCTGCCCTGCCCTGCCCTGCCCTGCCCTGCCCTGCCCTGCCCTGCCCTGCCCTGCGCTGCGCTGCCCCTGCCCTGCCTTGCCCTGCCCTGCCCTGCCCTGCCCTGCCCTGCCCTGCCCTGCCCTGCCGGCTGCCCTGCCCTGCCCTGCCCTGCCGGCTGCCCTGCCCTGCCCTGCCCTGCCCTGCCCTGCCCTGCCCTGCCCTGCCCTGCCCTGCCCTGCCCTGCCCTGCCCTGCCCTGCCCTGCCCCGCCCCTGCCCTGCCTTGCCCTGCCTTGCCCTGCCCTGCCATGACCTACCCTGCCCTCCCCAGTAGCGCAGTACAATCCTACCCTGGTGGACCTGGGGCCGATTTCACTAACACTTTGCGATCATCGTAAAGCCCAAATCCATCGCTAAACAGAAAATTGCTATGCAAAGTAGCGATCGATTTTCTGTTTAGCGATGGATTTGGGCTTTACGATGATCGCAAAGCGTTAGTGAAATCGGCCCCTGAACTCGTTGCATCTGTGAACTTTGTTTGGTTTGGCTGTGATTGTTATTCCTGTGAGGGAGGGTTGACAATACATCTAGACGCGCATCACGTTCATGCTTTAGGCCGAAGGCCGTCGTATTGTTAAAATCATGTTATTTTAGTTTCACCACAACAGCCGGCGAGGTCTTAGAAAAGACACAATACCATTGCTTCTTTCTAAAAAAACAAATTACTGCAAAACCAAACCAGAGGCTCTGTGGTATGAAAAGAGTCTTTTACCCTTAACAGCGAGAGAAATAAAAACACAAAATATGAAAGGTTGTTGGAGGTCATGGGATTTGGCTGATAGAAGAATGAAGCGCTAAATCTTATATAAGCTTCTTTTGAAAGGACGTTCTTTGGTGACGGCGAGGTCATGATTGTCAACCAAGGTCGCCCCCTGGTGGCAAGCCAGTCTATGGTCTACACCCGTACCGGGGACAATGCGACCGGGGACCAATAAACTTACCGGTCTCTCTACCCGGTGTCATAGCCCACTGATCTGTGAATTCCTTCTCTAAGCCCATAAAAACATGAACGTGGAAGCTCCTTAAATATAAGTCTGAAATAAATCGGCAGGTTTATCTTCATATGTTCCAAGGCAGCCCATCGCTTTGATTTTTTTTTTACCTTTTAAAAGAACCCTTACGAAATACTGTGGCCGTTTTTCACTGTTTTCTCAAAAAGTAGGCACCGTATGGGACTGAAATTTTCACAGATGACTGTTACTGTATCTGTCTTGGTATTTTTGCCCACGAATCTGCATTTCTTTGACAAAAACCAAATTATGATATTACCTTTAAAAAGTGGTTGATTGAAAGATGGACCCTTCCGACCTGTCGATCAAAATGTGATGCGCATGCACATTGACCAATTATCGTCGTTCGTTCATAACCTCGGTCAAACTCGTTCCATGGGGTATGAAAAACCGTGGTATTGCTAAAGGTGGGCGGGGCTTAAAGGTATAACACATGATTGGTAAATGTCATAGAACAGCACTCACACTTTGTCTAATTGAACATGCACATAAAATAATAAATCTGTGAAGATTAGGGCTCAATCGGACATCTGAGGCACGATAAAATAGCAAAAACCCAACTCAATTGTTCTTATACAACATAAAGAATTGTTTTGATCTTACCCCGAGATCAAAACTGTTTTCGGACTTTGTTTAACTTATATATTGATAAATACACCATTTCAGGCGGAAATATTTTAACGGTATATTTCTACCAGCACCATCTTCATACACTGAAATTTAAATGTAAATCAATCTGTGAACATTTCTGTTTGGGTATGTTACCAATCCAGTACTTTAAGAGCAAAGCCGGAACGTTACAATGCCGTATAACAATAATTTTATTCACTAAATTTATTTTGTTCCTACATGGTCTTGTTTAGGAAGAGCTTGATCGTAAAATGGAGTTGGAAGAGCTTATGGAAGAAGACTTGGCCGAGAAGTCTGCTTTGGGTAGGCAGTTTTATTAAAAAAAAGTCCGTCTTCAGCAATGGCTTAAATCATGAACTGATAAGACACATATTACGACACATATTACGATTTGCATATTAGGAAGATATTTTAACGTCTGAAAGTGAACATTTGGGAGACATCGGTTAATAGGAATACCGTGATTTCGACGTCTTCTTTAAGATTTGTCTCCCAAACTAGAAAGAATATTAATATCGGAAATGTTCTTTTTAAAAATCTTCGTGGTCTGATTCCTTTCTCTATAAAGTTTAATTCAGTTGGGTTTCTTAAAACAATGGGAAAAAAAGAAGGGAACAAAGGAAAACACCCCCTAAGCACCAATTCGGGTATTACACAACAGTGCGCCACCAAGAGTTTGCATCGCGTTGGCCAATTAGTCGACAAACTGCGCATCTTTCCACATGCGCAGTCTGTCAACAAAATTAATTCCGCGCATTGTGATTGGTCAACGCGTTGCAAACTCATGGTGGCGCTCTATTGTGAACCGCCCTTATTCTCGATTCAGTATTATTATTACCATTAAGAAGTAGACATAAGCTTTGTAAGGAATGCAAATGTAATGGATTATTTGCCTTTGCCGTGTAAACACAGTGAAAACAAATATATTATCCAAAGATATTGGGGATTGAATGGAATATCAATGGTTGAAGCGCCCTCAACGTTGAACTTGTAAAGATGAACAAGATTAAAACTGAGGCGTGCGCAGTTGAGCTCTTTATCGTAAAATGTTCAGAACAACTTTGACATGTTTTGGTCACTGTTCCTTCGACAATGTTAGATTCTACATCGCTAGACATCGTGGGCAAGCCGACGGAGCAAAGCTCGACCATGGGTGCTTACAGCTCTGACAAGGCCGTGGATGGAAGCTCATCAGCCAGCTTGTACCCCGGAAAGAAATGCACCCATACCTGTAAGGACAATCAACAATTCTTGTTTGTGGAAATCCACTATGCACTTTTAATGTTTACTTTGACAACCTTTAAGGAATTATCCTTTAGGTAATTGACGACCCCATTTAAACCTTCAGATTACATGTTTTTCAGGCCTGAATTCGATTCATCTTATTATAGTTCACGCGTTTCATCTAAAATCGAGTATTTTCCTCTTTTTTTTGCCCTTAGCTACTGGTGCAGCCAATCCTTGGTGGAGAGTGGATCTCGGTGGAGTGCACTGCATCAGCGAAGTCACTATCCTGAATCGCGGAGACTGCTGCAGTAAGTTTGTACAGATGAACTGATATTCCATTTTGCTATCAATGCCAGACTCCTTAAAGAGCATAGTCCCCTTGATGTGAATCCCACAAACAGTCTAAAAACTGATATTCTCTGGTCTTCTGCGTACAGGTGATCGTCTGACAAATGCCGTGGTTCGTGCCGGGATGAGCAGCACCCCTACCGACAATGAGGCGTGTGGTTCTCCCGTGACTGCCAGCCAGGCAGCACCACGAGGCGGCACCATCCATTTTGAATGCAGTACACCGTTGAAGGCGCGCTACATCAGTGTTGACATCCCAGGCAAGGCTACGCTCCAGCTCTGTGAGGTGACTGTGAAGGAGAGCGATCTGGATCTATGCCCAGGTACAATTTCAAACATAAACTCAAAGTAAGCAAAGAATAAAGGTCTGATATCCTCCGTGTTCGAGAAGGTATGTTTGGAGAACCTTCTTCAAGAGTCAAAAAGGAGGAAAGCACTGAAGCACTCGAAGTGCTTATCTGTAGTCGAACAGCAAAAGCAAGTACCTCAAATCCTAACATAATACCTTTCCAATCAGAAATAAAAGGAAACTGCAAACGGGTACTCATCTCCCAGTATAAATAGGACTAAACCAATGAAAAGGTATGGAGGAGTTGACACGCTGGTCCAAAATTGCTCTCGAAAAAGCTGTTAAGGACAAAGTGGAGACGAGACCCAAGCACGAAGATTCAAATGAAACTGCAAATTATGATGCAGGATAGATAAAAGCCAGGGAGCTCTGAGTAACTCATTTATCACATTATCATTGTCCATGGATAGCACCTGCGACGCTGGACATCGTGGGCAAGCCGACGGAGCAAAGCTCGACCATGGGTGCTTACAGCTCTGACAAGGCCGTGGATGGAAGCCCATCAGCCAGCTTGTACCCCGGAAAGAAATGCACCCATACATGTAAGGAAAGAGCTCCATGCTCTGCTATACTTTATATCGAAAGTCTTCTTCTAAAGTTACTTAGAAATTGAAGAGTCTCCTTTATAGGTAGAAAAAAAAGTAACATTTCAGGCCTGAACAAGATTCATCTCATTATTGTACACACGTTTCATCTGACATCGAGTATGTTCCTTTTCCTTGGCCTTGTAGCTACTGGTGCAGCCAATCCTTGGTGGAGTGTGGATCTCGGTGGAGAGCACTGCATCAGCAAAGTCACTATCCTGAATCGCGGAGACTGCTGCAGTAAGTTTGTACAGATCAACTGACATTCCATGTTGTTTTTGCTATGAATGCCAGACTCCTTAAAGAGCATAGCGCCCTTGATGTGCATCCCACAAACGGTTTTTAAACTGACATTCTCTGGTCTCCTACATACAGGTGATCGTCTGAAGAATGCCGTGGTTCGTGCCGGGATGAGCAGCACCCCTACCGACAATGATGCGTGTGGCTCTCCCGTGACTGCCAGCCAGGCAGCACCACGAGGTGGCACCATCAACTTTGAATGCAGTACACCGTTGAAGGCCCGCTACGTCAGCGTTGACATCCCAGGCAAGGCTACGCTCCAGCTCTGTGAGGTGACCGTGGAAGAGATGATCCCAGGATACTGTTAGGAAATCCCGCCATTTCTGATCACAGGCCGATTCTGAGAACACGTGGTGGCTATGTCATAACTCTACATCGTATCACAACCCTCTCAAATTACGATCCCTCCCAGCTACAATGCACGTTCCACACAGGTTCGGACCAATCTCAATTCTTCCATACAAGTCATTTTGTGACCTTTTACCAAAGTACAAGATACCAAAGTGATTAATCAATGAATCAAGTATTTTAATAACATCCGAGCTAATTAAACGTCCTAAGCTTCTTAGGGTTTCGTTTTATAGGGTGCTTTTTTTTTTTCTTTGAACAATACTTCATTGTAAAATCTATTGAGAGGCATTTTGATATCCAAATCATATCAGGATTGAGTTTATGAGTCGCAACATGTTTCCATGGAAGATAATCTGACTACTGTAAAGCTGATTAATTTTTCTGGGGCTTTTTGATACTGTAACTAACCCGTAGTGTAAAACTAATAGTTATAATTAATGATCTATCTGTTTACTTCAAAATGACAGAAGGTTGCCGGAGTTGTTAGAGTTTGCTTTTAGGGTACCCCCCAAAAATTTTGGTGATGCATCGGGAAAAAAATATCTAAAGATGATTGATAAGAAAAGATAACAATACAAGTAATCATCATGCGAAAACATTTCGTCGAAAAAAATTCCCATTGATTAGAAATCAACCAAAAACGAACACAATTTTATGATATTGGTACCCGCTAATGATTAGTTGTCTACTTAAAATGACCACAATGTTGCGTTGTTAGAATCTGCTATTAGAAAGTAATGAAGGCTCTTTGATTATTTGATCAACTGTTTTGTTTATCAATTTATTAAATATCTATATTTTTTGTAGCGAATTATGAATTTATATAAGGGTGAAGGTTTTATATTTTTCAATTTTAATTGAGTATTACCCATTACTCCGTGGGTTTTTCATATAACAATAAAGTATTTGAAGCAAGCTAAGTATAGGAGTAATGTGTATGTTACTCATTGTTACGTTGGGAATATAGGCCTACCCCCACCGCGAATGTTGGACGATTATAGTTATTGGGCACACTTTCATTTAGACTCAAGAGGGCGCTATTTGAAAATAGCCACTTAAACCTAGCGGTTTTAACCCAGTTTACTGAACCAACGGTACGGCACGGACTAAGATCGAGCCAAAAGAGCAAGGTTGCACCCAAGTAAATAAACTTCAATAGACAACAGTGATAACTCCTAATTCTTCAAAAATCATTTACAAATACTGTACTCAGAACTAGGTGTTCATGTTGCACAGGTAAATGAAGATGAACATGTCACCTTTCATTTTCTTTTCATTTTATGGTGGGTTGACCATTGAATTTTTGAGATACACTCATTCTCAGCTGACCACCCCTAAAACAAGGTATGGTCCACTCCAGACAAAGAAGCCATTAAAAAAAAAACATCCCTCCGCAACAAAGCGGCTGAAATAGACCCACTTTCTCACCAAATTGCATCAAAAATGGTCACAAATGGAAGCCCACATTCCATCCAGTCAGGAGGTCCAGTGCCATATTTCGTCAATCTCTCAATTTCAGGGCTCTCAAAACTCTCTAATTTATAATAAATTTTATTAATGAGCTCGCTGGACGGATTTTGGGACTATTTACTTGGGTGCAGCCACAAGGCAAATGGGATGACCGTGGTGGTTGCCCTCAACGTCCAGATTCTACTCTGTGAATGCCGGCGTCTGGACAAGACAGTGAACGTTCCAGTCACTTCTCAGTAGTGTTCTTTCGTTTTGAACCGTTTGGAACCCGTGCAGATAAGTACGACGAGCGCTGTCCAATCGTATGCAACCAACAACAATAGAACCAGTAAGTCGTGTACCAGTCCAATCAAATGCTAGTGCTTGACGGATTAGGCAACGATTAGGCATATATACATATTCAGTGAACGTGAGACTCAAATCTCTTTGTCCATGCATTGCTAATAGGCGCACAGACAAGCATTCCAGAGCTTCCTATGGGCGTGGAGTCAAGCTAAAACTTTCAGGCCTGTTGGCATTTACACTATTGTTACTTCATTATCGAATAACTGCTAAGTCTTGATAGGCCGTGAGACACTCATCATTATTTTGCATTTTCGTGGTGACCACCTGGTAACTAAGTGCAATTCACTTTAAAGTGTTCTTTATGTGTATTAAAATGAAATTAACTTGTTACCCATGTCTAATAATTGCCAGTTAAAAAGAATGTTTAGTTTAAAAAGCATAATTTATTTCTGAGGTGATTTAATGGCTTCCATATTGTTTTGAGAACAAGGTTGCATTATCTCTGCATGCATGCTACACTTAAGGTCATATAAATATGAAAATATACAATTTCGTGGTGACCATCTGGTAACTAAGAATTTCTTTCGTAGTTCAGTGGAAAATACCTTTGCCCAATAAAAAACACTTGTTACCAAGTTCAAATCTTGCCAGTTTGGCTAAAAAATGAATTTTGTTAAAAAAAAACCTCTGTTATATTACCGCATATAACTTTGCCAATTTAAATTACAATGGGAGACTTTTGAGAATCGGTCTTAAAGTCAACAGCGCACGCGCACGCAATTGTGAACATGCGCCCTCGCTGTTGACATGAAGACCGATTCTCAAAAGTCTCCCATTTGACGGATCCGAGAATCACTCTGGCTTGCCTGAAAACAGCAAATTGTAACTGAAGCATCAATTCAAAAGAGAACGGAAGGTGTGGGGGTGTTGGTGGGTGTGTGTGAGGGGGGAACTCCGCCCCTTAATGAAAAAAAGGGTTTAGGAACACATTTTGCATTAATTACGGGTAAAATATACCCTTGCTCACCCTCAAGCACACTCAAATTGAGAAAGAACAATGCACTGGGAAAAACCACCTGAAAAATATATCTCGAAAAAACAAATCTGTAAATATATAGGCCCTATCTCGAAAAAACAAATTTTGAAATATACTTAACTTTTTCAGATGATATATACTTGATGGCACTACAGGGCTTTCGTAACAACATGTATAACACATGTCTTGCATGCCGCCATTTGGCCTTATCCTCAATCCCATAACAAATGACCTTAAGTGTAGCATGCATGCAGAGATAATGCAACCTTGTTCTCAAAACAATATGGAAGCCATTAAATCACCTCAGAAATAAATTATGCTTTTTAAACTAAACATTCTTTTTAACTGGCAATTATTAGACATGGGTAACAAGTTAATTTCATTTTAATACACATAAAGAACACTTTAAAGTGAATTGCACTTAGTTACCAGGTGGTCACCACGAAAATGCAAAATAATGATGAGTGTCTCACGGCCTATACGCATGGCGATGCGGTCATCATTGTTGAGAACCTGTTGTATTTGGTTTGCTTTGAATTTGGTCATAATAGGGTAGCGATTTGCATATCCGTTGTCACCAAGAAGGTATGTTTCATTTGGAAACGGCAGAGGCATCACTATTCTACTTGAATATCCTGCTCCCTGTGCGCCATTGTTCAGACGAACAATGACTTCACGTTTACCTCACTTGCATGCTCCACACCCTATTGAAGCCGCAGCCATATTACTTTACACCGTTTGTCTTGGCTGCGACTTGAAATTGCATGAGACCCGATGTTCTTCAAGTTGTAGCTAAATTTTCAAACACGCTTGGCTGATTTCAGGCTTGACTCACAACCTGTTCAATATTGAACAGCCCACACTTCGTGAATATTTAAATACGGTCTGACGCAGGGCAACGCACGTATATGATTGGACACGTTCCGATGGGCGGTCTCTTTTGTCTGCCCTGAATTCTAATTGGATACTGAACGTCAACGGTCTAACGCATCTGGCCTACGGTATAAAACGAAAGAACACTAGTCAGACACTCTCATTCAGACACTCTCAGCTGCAGTGCTATCTTGCAACTACTCTACAGTTCAACGAGTCCAACCCGGAACATTCAGAGTGAGAATCATGAGGTCCTTCCTGACGCTCATCGTGTTTGGGCTTTTGGCCATCCACGTCAACACCGCAATTGATCTTGCTGAAGAAGAGGTAAGAATGATTCTCCTGTGAGCGTTATACCCTTTACAAGCTCATGTATTTCGACATCACTTCATTATAGCAAGGCTCCAACAAACCCAGAAACTGCACGTACATGTTTAACCATTTTGGAGGCTCTTGCTATTCTAACAGCACTATTATAACGCCACAGCCACAAAGGATTCTAGTCAGCATTACCTCCTTTCAGATTCACAGAAGATTGTATTCTTCAGTGGCCAGGCCATGTCACGCAATGCCTATGCCGTTATATCACTGGCACTAAGCCCCTTAATAAAGGCACCCTCCTCTTCAAAATGCTTGGCAATGATGAAAGAGATTCATCTCTTGTCTGATAGAGGTTAACAGTCCAATGGAGTTATAGCTCCATGGCAGTCCCAACAACTGAAACATCGCGACAAGCAACATGTACAACCGATCTCATTCTTGTCCGTTATTGCTATTTGCTATCAATTTACTCGATCATTATATTCATTCCATTGTCGTTCACTATAGGAAGAGCTTGACCGAGAAATCGCACTGGTCGAAAAAGCCCTGGAACTTGTTGAGGCAGAAAAGCATATTCCTCCACCTCCAGGTATACAGGGTGCATACAAAAAGACAAATCTGGAGAGATAAGGGGAGAGAGGCTTCTAGCCTTTTGTGGGGTTAGAATGGCTATTATGGTGATCACCTATAAAGGATTAAATATTAATGTGCAATATTCGCAACCCTAACGCTAATCGAGAAGATAAAATAACTTGCAAATTTGTTGTCATTAACCCCTCTTTAGGGCCAATGAAAACGTTTAGACAGTTGTCCATCGTGAATAAGCCGACGGAGCAAAGCTCGACTTATGGTACAGCTTACACCTCAGACAAAGCCGTGGATGGAAGCTCATCGTCAAACATGTACCCCCACGAGAAATGCTCCAGCACCGGTAAGGAAAGAGGCATATTTTGGGTCGACAATCCTTGCTTTCGGAAAGGACTGAATACGCTCTTCTGACGTAACGTTCATTTTTATAGAATTCACCTCTAGATAGACAAGACTGCAATATTTCAGGTCTGCATTCTATTCATCTCACACGCGTTTCATCAGATCGATTATGTTTCTGTTTTTTTTTTATTGCCATAAGCCGAGGGTGCAGCCGATCCTTGGTGGAGAGCGGATCTCGGTGAAGTGCACTGCATCACCAAAGTCACTATCCTGAATCGCGGAGACTGCTGCAGTAAGTTTGTACAGATCATTACTGATAGTCTATAAGTAGTCTAGTTGGTTTTGCTATCAATACAAGAACGAACATAGCTTCCGATGTGCATCCCAGAAACATGTTTAAATCTGACATTCTCTTGTGTTCTACCTACAGGTGATCGTCTGAAGAATGCCGTGGTTCGTGCCGGGATGAGCAGCACCCCTACCGACAATAAGATATGTGGCTCTCCCGTGACTGCCAGCCAGGCAGCAGTACTGGGCGGCACCATCACTTTTGAATGCAATCAGAAGGCGCGCTACATCAGCGTTGACATCCCAGGCAAGGCTATCCTCCAGCTCTGTGAGGTGACCGTGGAAGAGATGTTACCATGTTCTGATTAGGAAATCCCGCCGGCATTTCTGATCACAGTCCAATTCTGAGAACACGTGGTGGCTACGTCATAACTCTTGAATCAATAATGTCCCTCCCTAATACAGGCCATTCCAAACAGTGCAGCACACTGAGTTTACAACGCGTTGGCCAATCACAATTCAGGATATAAATGTTGTCGATAAACTGCCCATCTTTCCACATGCGCATGCAGTTTGTCGACAAAATTAATTCCGCGCATTGTGATTGGCCAACGCGTTGCAAACTCATGGTGGCGCACTACTGTACTGTGAATCGCCCGTATTGCTGAATTCAGCTACAATTTAGCTACAATGCGCGATGCACACAGCTTCTCAATTCTTTCATACGAGTCATTTTGTGACCTTTAACCAAAGTAGGCCTACAAGATACCCAGGTGATCAATCCATAAATTACAGTATTTTGGTAACATCCGTAGTAAATAAAACAAGCCTCTGAAAATTTCGTTTTATAAAGTGCTAAACTTCGAGCAATACTTCATTGTAAAATCTATTGAGAGGCATTTTGATATCCAAATCATATCAGGATTGAGTTTATGAGTCACATCATGTTTCCATGAAGATAATCTGACTAATATGACGTTTATTATTCTGGTTGTGGTTTAGTTTTCAACTCTCCATCATAACTCTCTGACTAGTATGGTAACTAACGCGTAATGTAAAACTAAAACCGATCATTTTTGTCTAAAAAAAAAAAAAAGATAAAGGTTGAGTCTGCTTTCTACGGAGCCCGCAAAGGGACGTCCGACAATTTTTTTTTATCTCGTTTGAAACGAGATAAACAAAATGTCGGATGTCCCTTTGCGGGCTCCGTAGCTTTCAATGTACCCCCATAATTATATTCTTGGTGATGCATTTGAATAAGATAAGAAGTATCTAAAAGCCCAAACTTATGAAAAGATAATACCAATAATCATCATGCGAAAGCATGGCGTCGGCAAATGCTGTTGATTAGACAAAATAGAAATCTGACACAAAAAATATCGAATTTCCAAAATCGCCCGGATGTAGTTGGTACCCGTTAATAATTGGTTTTCTACTTAAAATGACCAAATGTTGCGTTGTTAGAATCTGATATTAATGAAAGAGGCTCTTTTGCTAAAATTGTTTAGTTTATCTATATTTTTATATACAGTACATTTGCAGCGAATTATTCATTTATATACTTGTGGAGGTTTTCTATGTTTCCATTTTTGATTACGGTATTACTCAAAATTCTTTGTGTGGTTTTTGTTTTCATATAGCAATAAAATATTTCAAGCAAGCAAAGTATAAGCGTATAATGTGCATGTTACTCGGTGTTGGTTATTATGGGCGCACTTTCATCCATACTCAAGAGGGCGCTATATAAGAAATGGAGCTTTTATCAATCAAAATTACGGTAGCCACGAATTTTTTGAACTTTTCTTTTTTTATTCATTTCGTGTGAGTTGGTGTGCATTTTTATTGACATTCAAATCGTAAACTATGATAACAATATAGGGACAATGGGCCGACGATTGGGAAAAAGGTCCACGATTGGAAAGCATGTACACAACCAATGGAGAATCGGCCAAAAAGTTTAAGTCCAAACAAAAGAGGAACAATTGGGGGCCCTGCGGTCGATTTCACTAAGATTTGCGATTCATCTTTTAAATGAGTTGTTCATGTTTCCATAGCAGCTAGTATTGTGACATCACACTTTGCTCAAGATTGATACGCATGTTGCGATCGAGCCCAGGACGTTGTGGGCTGTGGACGTGTGTGCCAGTGCCCCTAACTTTGCCCATCACTCCCAATTTCTTCAGATATTGCACAAAATATTGTCTGGTAAATGTCTTTTTCTCAATACAGAGACAAAATTCACGAGCACGTGTCATACCATGAAGTACAAAACTCAATCTCATAGAAGCACGAGTCCTTTATACACTATTATTATCATCACAGAAGCCTGTATCATTATCAGAAACCTTAACATAAAATGAATAAATCTGTAATTTCAACTGTTTGTGAAAGTATTCCACACAAAATTAGGACAGATTTTGTATTCCGGGGGCGACGGCGAGAAAAACAAGAGAGAAAAAAAGAGAAAAACAAACTAAGACACAAAAGAGGAAATGCGTTCATTCAGGCGCAAGAGGGCGCCATTTCAGAAAATACAGCCGAAAGATATACTGCTGCAAACATTATCCAAACTCTCACAAAATCCTCAGGATGAGTCAAAATCCCTCCTACCTATAGAGTACAATACAATATCTGGTTAAACGCACGGGTCTATTTTTTAAGATTTATTGGAAAGCGGTATTTATGAATGGTGTCATTTCTATAATCTTCTTGTTACATGTTGACAACCGAGTATTATCATGTTGGTAGTATTTGGGTATTTGCAGTAGATTATGATAAGGGGAAGGGCTTGTCGCCTGCTCCCGTCATAGATATAGGGTGATTGGAGCAAGACGAGATCATAGTGAAAGAAGACTTGAGGGACACCACTGATCTGCACACTCACATGCACCAGGGCACACGCTCGAATGGTCGTTGGTTGAGTTGGATCGCATTGATACAGTAAGTACACATTTTAATGATTTTGCTGCTGCTGTTGTTGCTGCTGCTGCTACTGTTGCTGCCGCTGCCGTTGCTGCAGCAGCTGCTGTTATTGCTGTTGCTACTGCTGCTTAGGACTTTGCTGTTGCAGCGATGTTGTTGTTGTTGCTGTTGCTGTGCTGCTGTTGCCAATAATGCTGCTGCCGTTGTTGTTGTTGCTGTTACTGCTGCTGCTACTGTTGCTGTTGCTGTTGCTGCTGCTTAGGACTTTGCTGCTGCAGCTGCTGTTGTTGTTGTAGCTGTGCGGCTGTTGCAAATGCTAATGCTACTACTGCTGTTGCTGCTGTTGTAAGTTGCTGTTGCTGCTGCTGCTGCTTAGGACTTTGCTGTTGCAGCTGCTGTTGTTGTTGCTGTTGCAATTTCCGTTGTTGTTATTTACTCTATATTAGGCCTATGGAAATGCCAACACTTGGGAAAGTCAAAACGCATTGCTCATGTAATGACGATAACTATGATGGATCTACGAGAATTTTACTAATTATTATCATTATGATATTAATTTCAATGTGATAACTGGTATTCAAACAAAATACAAGCAAAGAATGCTGGAAAAAAAACAATGATATGATTTGTATACGAATGACCAATTCGCTGCAACCAATGAAGGACCCTTTTTATATCTCCACACACAATCATTAAGCACGCCCATAAATGGTTAAGCACAGCAAACAGCGCATAAATATCAATGACTACAAATATTAATTTTACATTGTGCATTACCTATTCTTCCATAGTACTTTTTTAAGTATAAACCTCACATGTTTGATGTATTTTACCAAATTGCTCGGTCTATTGTTGTCAGCCTGACTTCACAGAAATGTGCATCCTTGACAACTGAATATTCTGGACATGTAGATCAGCTTAGTTGATCATGTTTATAAGGCAACTGCAATGTTTAAATAGATAACGTTGGATAGATAGCCAGATAAATCAACATTGAAATACATGGCTTAAGCCTTGTTGAGCGTCACACACGATAAGACAAACAAACCAGTTAGCTACTTTATGATTACCGGTGCGTGTATAGTTAAAGGTAATATCATACATTGGTTTTCGTTAAAGAAATACAGATTCATGGGCAGCAAATATCAAGGAAGATACAGTAATATCTGTGAAATTCCCAGTCCCATGATCTCCTAAATCAAAAAATTTTTTTTGGTCTTTGATTTTACACTTTTCTGGATAAATACAGCATTTCAGGCAGAGACATTTTAACGGAATGTTTCTACCATCACTATTATCTTTATACCCTGTAAGTTAAATCTGTGCAGATTTGGTATACCAGTACATGGCAGTACTACCAAAGTATGATAGTACCTTTAACATACATGGTGGAATGGCATCGTGTTATGAGACTAGCTGTACTTTAAACTGTATGTGGACATTGAATGACGACAGATCATTTCTGTCTTTAAACTGTCATTACTGGGTTTTTTTCAGATCGCATGATGGAACGGCACGTCATGATCGTGGCCTTAGCCGCGCTCCTATCGGTCCATTCAAACGTAGACGCGTTAACCAGACCGACTTCCATTCGACTAGAGAACAACGGCTACACGGGCATCGTGGTGGCCATAAACAACCAGGTACCGGAGAGCGATGCGCTGATCGAGCGGATCAAGGTAAGAAGAGAGTCCAGAACCAGACCTAAATGAAATGCACTCTTAAAAGTATTTGGGAATATCTTTCTCCAAAGTATACTTGTAATGAGACTAGCTAGTGCTGAACAAGTTCTGGAAATTTCAGACAATCTTCTCACACAGTTTGGGAATTATGCAGTACCAATGGTATTTCAATTGCATTTGTAGACTTCTCACTAATAGGTTTTAATACTTGTTTGAGCTAATTTGCCCTAGTTATGGTCAGTCGCCAGCAATCTACGGAGGTTCTTTTATGACAGATTTTAGGGTGGTAAAAAACAACAATTAAAAATCCACATTATTCACATTAATGTCTACCGCTCTACCACCGTACCGTGATGCTGACGTATAACTTCCAGGGTATGAAGATGGTGCTGGTAGAAACATACCATTAAAATATTTCCGCCTGAAATGGTGTATCTATCCAGAATTTAGTAAAAGAAGACAAAAAGACCGAAAACAGTTTTGATCTCGGGGTAAGAACAAAACCATTCTTCATGTTTTATTAGAAAAATGGAGTCAGGTTTTCACTATTTTCTCTTGACTCATGCAGGAAGTCTGATTGAGATCAAATTTTAACAGCTTTATCATTTCATTTACATGATGGATCATGCAGAGTGTGAGTTCTATTCTGTGGCCTTTTCTGATCATGCATTATACCTTTAACTTCCAGTACATGTTCACAGAGGGCTCTAAGTATCTGTACCAAGCCACTAGGCAGCGCGCCTACTTCAGAAACGTCACCATACTGGTGCCGAAAACATGGACGCCCAAACCCGAGTACCAGTTGCCCGGCAACGTGACGTACGACTACGCTGACGTCATCGTGGCCCCGCCCAATCCGCGCTGGGCACCGTTGCAGTACACCAAGCAGTACCAGGGCTGTGGCGAGCAAGGGATCCACATCCATTTCATGGACACCTTCCTGTCGGATCCAAACACCGAACTATACTATGGACCTCTAGGTGCTATACACACCCTGCTAGTCTTTCTATCACGAGCTTTTACTCCATTATTCCAATTTCCATGCACCTCCCTAAAATTAGGGCGACTCCAAGAGTTCGTAACGCGTTGGCCAATCACAATGCACGGAATTTGTTGACCCAATACACGTACGTCTGGATTTCGAGCGTTTTGATTGGCCAACGCGTTGCAATCTCTTGGTGGCGCACCACTTGTTTCACTGACTCTTTTACTTGTCAACCTTCGACGACGTCCTGGGGTCGATTTCACTAAACTCATCGTAACTTACACTCAATCGTAGGACTTATGATGCATTACAGTCCTACGTAGGATATGCCCCATACGATGGGCTATCCCTTGTAAATCGAGTTACGATCGATCGTAAGGCTTCGTGAAATCAACCCCAGGTCTACCAGCACAACTGGACCGTCTCGCCAACCGACTGTCGTGCCGGTAGGTGCCGACTAAATCACAAGTTCATTTGCTCGTTTACACCAGCAACATATTATGATCAAGACAATTTCTTGTAGGCCTACATCGATGCAACTTCCACTCAATGATATACGAATGATATTATTATTTGACCAACAGAAGATTATGGCACAAATCATACATCTACCAATACTCGGACAGTAAAACAAGAGAAAATACTCTGGAGTTATACCTAAACATGCGGTTTTTCAACCAACGGGAACGATATACATTACATCATAACATCATCACTTTACACTATGTTTTCTGAAACGACAGGGCGCATGCTCATCCACGAATGGGGACATCTTCGCTGGGGGTTGTTTGACGAGTACCCGGATGCTGTGGGCGACCCGGACAACTACCAAGAGTTCTACTACTCCACAGTCACCAATCAGTTTGAAGGGGTCAGGTGCGTACAGTATTATAATGACTGTGGGGAAGAAACATGTAGTTACAAGTCGGCCGAAGACAAGTCATATGCATGATAGCAGGTGTATCTAATACAATCTGGCTCACAAATCGGGCTTCCTGGCTAAATTCTTCTCATCAATTTTTGAAATTGTGAAGATAACAAGCACAATTCTGGGTGGCCATATGACCGTAAGAAGAGTTGCAGATTTTCGCCACATTTTGGCCAATGTCCATCAAACTTTACTGGTCATTACTTGAAGGAGGTATGACATTAACTCCATTTCCCCACGACCAGACGGAGGAACGGGCGGGGAGTTTCAGAATCTCGCCACATTTTAGCCAATGTCCATCAGTAAAGAAAGAAGGGGGCACGGGACATAATTGTCCCCATGACATTAATGGCGAGAAACACAAATCCCAAGACACGATACTGTCACCATGGAAAAAGAACAAGACATCCCAGTTTCCAACATGGCTGCCAGATATTTTCCTCTGCTGTAATCTAGGACAGTGTCTGACAAGTTGCAGCTCAAAAGCCGTGCAAAGTTGCTTCGTCTAGTGACTTCTCATACCCTTGTAAACATTTTGTCCGATCCACACGATCCACATGAAGCATAAAGACGACATGCAAAATACATCGCAATTACTTTTCCCAGCTTTTGTTTGGTTCATTTTGTTATTGAAACAGACTACATCGATGTTCTACATTTCATAAGTTATTACAAGTTTTACAAGTTCTTAGAATTTTGACAAATTCGAGGGTTGAGTACAGGGACTTGGGGGTCGTTCCCGTCGCCCGCGTAGGGGTAGGTCGCGACTTCCTCCCCGTGACCATCACCGCGACAGTGTGATGGTCACAAAGGCGCCGCTATGTCAAAAATCTCGGACTCAATTTCTAATCTTGCTATCATTTATCTCTGATGTTGCTTAGTTTGATTATGGTGTGTACTCACTATGGCAACCGGTCAGTACCCAATTGCGTAGCTAGAGGATGTATGACGTCACTCGCCCAGTAATAAAACCGTGCAGCCGGTTTTCAGTAAATAGTCGTAGAGATAATAAAACTAACCACATGGCGACAATGAAAGATATGGCTGGGTATAATTATGTACATACCAAGGCTAGGTATAATTACAGTAACAGTTATCAAGTATCTACGTGGACATAATGCTAACATACATGGCTGCCCACTGCCAAGTTGCACGGTTAATTATTGACCAACATTGATTGGGCTCGGACAAATTCAACAACATAACATTTTGAGTTTCATGAAAAATCTGACCAAAATATAGGCAAAAGATTAGTGGGGTCAATTTCATAGCGCTGCTTAAGCACCAAAGACCTTAGTTAATAAAACCAGTATGACAGTCAAAACTCCTTATGAATGTTATGCTCAGCAAACAATGACCGAATACAAGTCAAAAACAGTAAACATCACGTAAAAATTGGGTTGGTAATCCTGTTTGATTTAAAGAAAGGCTTTTCAGCAAATTTTGTGCTTTAAAGCAGCTCTATGAAATTGCCCCTGTTCAATTGCGCACAAGCCAGTTGTTTTTTTTAACCAATATTGGTTTAAATGGCAACATTATTGACCTATAACCTTTTAGAATGTAAGGAAAACGTGCAGGGCGATCAAACACATAAAACATGTGTCGAGAATGAGCAGACGACAATGTGAAAATGAAACAAAAGTGGCAAACTCACCAGGCATCCTCCTTCCCCGTCGCAGATGCTCCTTCGACTACAGCGCCGTTCCTCTCATCTTCTTCCCCGAAAACTTCTTCTACCGTGAGTGCAACGGTGGGCCGGACGTTGGGTACGAGGATGGCTGCGTGTACTACGTACTGGTGGACCAGGACGACGTGACGTCATCCATCATGTACGGCACTTATCCACTTCCGCCGGTAGGTTCATTTCTCCATAGCAACCGCTAGGAGATTCTCGTAACTCTGATTTGTATGAAGATAACATAATTATAACATTATTTGAGATATTAAATTTGAAACAAAGTGTATGAACTGCAGTGTATAAAAGTTTAAACCTGAGCTCACTGCCATGAGACCCAGGACTCAGTTTGCGACCAAAATGCTGGCAGTAAGTAAACTAACACATTCGCTTACTTCTCGCCCTATATGCCATTTTCTTACGCTGTGAATATCTTGTGTATTTCTCAGATTTCTCATGATGTCTATCTTGATCATTAATGTCAATGTTGTTAATCTCGTCGAGTGACCATATTGTCCACTTTGTTGATTTGTGACAACGTCTACTTTCTCGATTATCATGTTGTTTGGGACTAGATCTAGTCTATTCCTCGTCTTAACTCTTTTTCTCTCGTGTGAGCATAACAAAATCATCGGCTTGGTCTCTCATGTCGTGCTTTGTCGCACTCAATGACGTCTATCTAGTCTCTTCCTCGATCATGTTGTCTGATTCTCTAGTGTGAACAGAATCTCGACTTGGTCTCTCTTGTCGTACTTTGTCGTTCTTCTATGACGTCCATCTTGTAGATTTCTTGTGTTAACTGTCTTCATTGTCGTTGTCTCATTTTGTTCACATTGGTCATCGCTTATTCTGTCGTCCTCTCATGCTGTCTACATAGTTATCTTCCTCTTCTTGACCCACAGATCGCAAACTTCTGTGAGGACGATGAGGACAACCAAGCAAGTCTCCACAATCGCGAGGCACCCAACAAGCATAACCGCCTTTGCGGACGTCGGAGTGCCTGGGAGGTCTTACGCGACCACGAGGACTTTAGAGGTATAGTCAACCACATCCTAGCTGAAATAAAAATCGACATGTTTAGCGGCACAATACAGTATAACCGTCTTACATGGCGATGCCCAATAGTGTGCCTCCAAGAGTTTGCAAAGCGTTGGCCAATCACAACGCGCAGAATCTGTCATCGACGCAGTCCAGATGCGCATTGGGCCACGACACATTCTGTGCATTGTGATTGGTCAACGCGTTGCAAACTCTTGGAGGCGCACTATCGGGAATCGCCTGTACTGTAATCTTCCATCTTCCTATTTGCAGAAATTGATTGTGCTTTCGAAAAATGTGCCGTCTGTCTTTCTTTTCCCTAGAGAATATGAACCCTCCAGGTAATCTGACCGACGATGATCTGGTACCAAACTTCAAGATTGTACAGCACCGAGATATCCGCGTGGTTCTCCTGATGGATACGTCTGGGAGCATGACCGTAAGTTCATAGTCTGGAGCCGGTGTGATAATGCATAAACACTGTATAGGATCATTACGGTCCGTAACGAGACCTTGGCTCAGGCTAGGGCTCATGCTAAGGCTCTGGCTTCGATTCCATCATCCGAAAGGTACGAATGAAGTTTCTCGTTTCTCCATTGAAGCCGAAGCTACGTTCCTCGTCCGAGGAGTATATCGACTCCAAAATATGTTTCCAGTAAGGAAAGTGGAGGAAAAAATGTATGACGCTAAAACCTGATGGACCTTTATTTTTCTGACGTAAAATGTGTCTGAGGTCTCTTCGCGATTATTTCTCAAAATGTGTTCCTGTTGACGGTTACCTTTTGACAGACGGACGAGCGTTTCACCAAGATGATCAGCTCATCGGCCAACTACATCTCCTCCATCGTCACCGACGGAAGCTACATCGGCATCGTGGAGTTCAACTGGAACGGCATTGTGCGCAAGGAACTGACGCTGGTTACCAGTGATGATGACCGCCAGGCACTGCTGGATGCTCTGCCTCCGAGCGCCGCTGGCAGCACGGCTATAGGTGATGGTCTCCTGAAGGCGATTGAGGTACATATTAAGGAGCCGACAACCAAATTGCTTATAAAGACCGGTGCTGCTGTTGCTGTTTCTGCTAAAACCGATGCTTCTGTTGCTGCTAAGACCGATGCTGCTGTTGCTGCTGCTGCGTTGCTACTTAAAGACCGTTGTTGTTGCTGCCGCTGCTGTTGCCGATGACTCATGTTGATATACGATTGCTGATGCTAGTAATCCTGCGTTGAGTGTGCTGCTCTTGTGCTGCTGCTGCCGATGTTTCTTTTATATGTTGCTGTTGTTAGCATGCTTGCAATGCAGATACTGCTGATATTGTTGCTGTTGTAAATTATGTTGGTTGATGCTGTTGTAATAGCACTGGGAATGCTGCTGCTGCTGCTGATGTTGTTGCTGTTGATAATGGGGACGATGGCTACGATGCAGATGTTGCTGCTGCTGCTGTTGGTTGATATGTTGATGTTGCTGTTGATATTACTGGGAATGCTGCTGCTGCTGCTGCTGCTGATGTTGTTGCTACTGCTGATGATGGGGACGATTTATGATGGAGATGTTGCTTCTGTTGATGAAGTTGGTTGATGCTGCTGTTGCTATTATTGGTGCTGTTGATGATACATGCATACTGCCTTGCTGAAGATGTTGTTGCTGCTGCTGCTCATTCAATATTCCAATCTTATTGTATTTATCCATCTCTACATAGGTGCTCTCTGCCGGGGGCAATGACACTGCAGGCGGCATCATCTTACTCATATCGGACGGAGACGAAAGGGAGCCGCCGTACATAGCAGACGTCATGGATGACGTCACGCGGTCAGGGGTCATTGTCGATACCTTGGCCTTCACGCAAAACGCCGATTCGTCGCTATTTGGCCTGTCCGATGCAACAGGTAAATAAAAAATGCACTGTGACCCTCCAAGGACCACGTTGAAGTAAAACACACACAGGGTGGATTTCAAGAACAGCCACTGTATACACATGAACTACACGTTACAAAAATTATCTTCCCTCTGAGATTACAACTAATAGTTGGTGTAAATCTAACGTTAATCTTCCACAGGCGGTAAAGCGTTCTTCTATTCAAACGAGCCGGGATCAAACACGCTATACGAGGCCTTCGCTGCCACCATGGAGCGTGGCGACGTTAGAGAAGCAGATAAACGTATACAGGTAATTTTCCAACTGCAACATTTTTGTCCCAAATAGTTATAACCCAACATTCCAAAGAAAATCTTAGATAAAACGGTGGCTAGATCTAGCACTGTGTATAAGCGCACAGGTAACATTTATAGAAAAAGACTAAGTGAAGAGTGTTTAATAAAACCAACAACTGTTGTCTATTGCCAGCTTTTCGGGACTTCCTGGACGATTGGCGGTGGACAGACGCAAGAGGGCGGTATATTCATGGACAACACCCTGGGACGCAAGACCGAATTCGCCTTTTCCTGGGTCACCACGGGCACACTAGGTAAACGGCCCTCTTGGGGTTGAAATTGGTGGACAGAATTCTATATAAATGCCTCAATTATTATTAAATACCCCCTAAAAAGTTGTCGTGTCTATCCACTTAATATGTCGTGCTGTAAAGGTAGTTTCATTTTAATTCGTCAGTGCTGGCTAAACAACCGCACAAAAAGCTTCAACTCAAGACTGATGTTATACATTCTTTGCAGGAATTGACGTCACACTAACCAGCCCCAATGGTACGATCATCAACTCAACCTACGAAGGATACGGCGTGGACATCACATTCCGCCTAGTGACAATCAAAATACCTGGCGTTGCAGAGGTAGGCCGAATGTACCCCTATTGCAATTTATGTATAGTTTTGATGCAAATGGCGTTTTGTTGCAAACATGATCTTTCTTTCACATGAACACCATTTGCAAAGATCGAAACTTCTGGCCCTATCACTGAGAGCATGACATTAAGTTTCAGGTTCAATGTTTCAGATTTTTTGCTTGAGGACCAATTTGCAGCAGTTCATTACTTGCAATAGACATGAGAATATTAAATGGATTGTTAATTCTTCGGAAAGGGTGTCTTTTTGTGCTAGCAAAACAAGAACAGTATTACAGTGGAACGCCACAAAAACGAACACGGCTATACTGGGGCCAATTTCATAGAGCTGCTTAAGCATAAAATTTGCTTAAGCATGAAAAGTCTTCATTGATCAAACAGGATTACCAACCAAATTTGTATGTGATGTTTAGTGACTTGTATTCGGCCATTGTTTGCTGAGCATAATATTCACAAGGAGTTTTGGCTGGCAAACCAAGGTTTTTGGTGCTTAAGCAAATTTCGGTGCTTAAGCAGCTCTAGGAAATTGGCCCTTGACCGTTTGGCTATACCGCACTACTAAGCTTATTTCCTTTTTCTTTTGCAGCCTGGTGCGTGGGAATTTGCAATTACGAACCTTGACAATTCCAGGAACGAAGATGTGTCCATCACGATCTCCTCCTACCCGGCAAGTGATGCAGTGGAGCCCATCATCGTCACGTCCGAGCTCAGTGGGTCCATCACGGCATTCGAGCGGGGCGAGCCCCTGGTGGCGTACGCCGAGCTCCGGCAGGGGTTCAGTCCGATCATCTACGCCAACGTTTGGGCGACCATCGAGCGGCCGGGCGGGTACGATCCCGTTCGAGTGCAGCTCTTGGACAACGGGGCCGGTAATAACAACCAGGGCATTTTACTGTAATGAAAAAGACAGAATGGAAGTCTGCATATAAATTATGAGAACGCCCAAATGGACCGAGCATGTGTAATCGACCCAGGTGCCAATTTTTCATAGAGCTGCTTAAGCACCAAAATTTGCTCCAGCAAAAAAACCTGGGTATCTAAAATCAGTATGCCATTCAAAACTCCTAGTGAATTAGGACCAACTTGAAGTGTAAATTAATATAACCTCCAGAATATTATTTTTCCCTTTTCCAGGCGTGGACATCACCAAGAACGACGGTGTCTACTCGAGGACATTCACCGAATTCACCGGAATCGGTTTCTACGGCATCAAGATCGACGTGGACAACAACGGCAGCAACGCCGTGGTAGTGGACGGCACGGTGCCATTCTCCAAGGCCAGGCCTATCGTCAGCCCAGACAAGGTCTTCGATCTACCCACCATTGGTCAGTTTAAAGATTACGTCGATTAATGCTTTATTGCCACGTTCATTAATTTGGTTAGTACCTGGGGTCAATTTCACAGAGAACTGCTTAAGCAAAATATTTGCTTAAGCATGAAAAGTCTTCCTTGATCAAAAAACAGGATTATCAACCAAATTTAGTTTGATGTTTTTTAGTCTGATGTTTACTGCTTTTAACTTGTATTCGGCCATTGTTTGCTGAGCATTACAATCACAAGGAGTTTTGGCTGGCATACTGATTTTATTTACCAATTTACAAATTGGCCAATGATTAGTATACTTATTTCCATTATTTATAAGTATGAAAATAAAAGCTCATCGAAAACATCTGGCAAATACTTTTGTACTAACCAGAATAAAAAAAGAACTGTTGATACATGCAATATTTGCACAGTGGCGTGCAGTTCTATCTACGATGTATGCTTAGTAAAATTGCTTATGCTTAAGTGCTTTGCTTACTATCTGAGAGAACTATAAGCCCGAGCAATTCCCTTCCCCACCAAATTTCAAGAACTTGAGGTTGCCCAATTCCAACTTGTGCAAACTTCACACAATAACCACCCACGTAAGCTAAATGTGTAGGCCTACACTGTTTTCTAAAAAACTAAGGTCTCCATTAACTTAAGCAGAATGCCGTTTAAGGCCGTGTCCCAAATTTCTGGCTGGGACAGCAAATAACACACAAGTCTATGGAAACGGCTGCAGTCACTGGCTAGTGACTGCCATAGGTGAGTGTGTAATTTGCAGCCGCAGCCAGAGATTTTGAACACGGCTTCAAATTCCTGCATAACAGACTAGCTTCCCAGTCTCTAATACTATAACAAGCAAAGCACACGGTGCACCAGACCACGAACAGACAATCTTGCATTAACCGTGAAATTAAAGAATCTTTACCTTATAATTTTGGCTTGAATTACACCCATTCAGGTGGCTTCCAGATCCCCCTACCAGGCACACCACCAGAGGAGCCCAAGGGACGCCCAGCCCCTCGCTTTAGCCGTGGAATCTCGGGCGGTTCAAGTCGCGTGGACGCCGTGCCTGTTGGTTTCGCGCCCGGAAGTGATACCTTCCCACCGGGCAATGTGATTGACCTCAGGGTCACCTCATCCTCGTTCGAGAATGAAACTGTTACTATTATGTGGACTGCACCTGGTGATGATTTGGACAATGGCGCAGGTTTGTTTGCATAATGCTCTTACAACAGAAATTAAATTGTAGAAACAGAAAAATGAATAAATTTGCTCTCTACGTTTTAAGTTAACAAAATTATTTAAACATGTTTTTGGCACACAATTAATATAAATGTTTTCTTTTAATCGTGCAAAATTCAATTATTTTAAGATCGTGTTCATTTGGTCATTTACCTAACTTGTAAAATATTCAGTCCCTTGAATGGGGTCTCATTTTAATTTTCTCTTTCTTTCTTAGTTTTTGAAAGTTTGTTAATGATAAACAATTAATTATCAGGATACGGAGGATTCCAAGAGACATGTTAATATAAATATTGGACGACCGATCTCAAATCAATATCAATACTTAGCACTTAATTTTAGTCAAAGTTTGGGCAAAATTCAGACGATCAAATGGAAGACACTAACAATATTGATTGACCTAGCCATAGATACGATAGCCCATTTCGGACACCTGTTTGTCCCAATATGGGTACAAATTGTGTTGTAAATATAACGACCTGGTACTTTATTTTCGCAGCGTCTCTTTACGAGATCGTACGAGGAGATTCAATCGTGGCCCTTCAGAATGACACCGACCCGCAGTCGCACTATGTCCTCACAGCCGACGACCTCATAGAGGGAGACCTCACAGCGCCTCGTCCCTACGGCGAGCGCGAGGTGTTTGTCATCTCCGTACCGATCGCCGAGAACGCCTCTGTGGCGTCCTTCGCGTTCGTCCTCCGGTCCTACGACGATTCAGGTCTGGTCTCCGACTTCTCCAACGTCGTCCAGGCGACACTGAGGGAGTACATACCGCCCTCTGGACCCACTAAGGACACCCCGGTACCAGTCGGCGGCCTGACCGGTGGCCAGATCGCTTTGATAGTCTGTTTGTCCGTTGGGGGCGCCCTTCTCATCGCAGTGGTCTTATTGCTGGCATGCAAGTGCTTGAAGTCGAACTCCAACAAGCAGAAGGTTACTAGTAATGACAAGCCAGAAACCAAACAGGAGCAGAACAGCAATCAAAACAATGCTTACGTCGTTGGACCTTGAAAACCCAAACAAAATCCACTTAACTCAAAAACAACATCCATATGAGTCCAGGGGTCGATTTCACATAACTCATCGTAACTTACTATCAATCGTAGGAGTTGTGATGCATTGCAGCCCTACGTAGGATACGATGGGTTACGATCGGTCGTAGGGCTTCGTGAAATCGACCCCAGACCTGGTCCAGACTTCGATTTCGCAATTTTTTGCGATTAAATATTAAAAACTCGTCATAGTCACCATGATAACTTTGTGACATCACTTTGCTTAGTAGTAATTCAGACTGATCTTATGCATTTAACAACCAATCTTAGTCCTCTGTGAAATGGGCGGGAAAATCGCACAAATTCGAAACTTGTATGCATTTTTCATTTCAGCAACCCAAAAGGAACACATTTGTGAAGTCTGTCTTATCCTACGAAGCTAATAAATCCTGCTGACTCTCTAGTCGTTATATTCTGCCGGTTTATACACATTCAAACCGAAAGAGTCTTTAAATAATAACTTTTAAGCTTTAACCACACCCTTTGGATTTGTATTAACACAGACCATACCATCGTTCAAAGGGCAACAAATTTAGATTAATAAATTGTGTTTTTATAGAATAGTTTTTTTATTATCAAATTTTACAGAATATTCTTATGTTACGTAAGGTTTTCTTTATTATTACAAATATTGGTTATATTAATATGTTGATTGATTAATAACGTAAGAATATAATTTATCTAGTTTGTGATAGGCCCCTAAGCAGTGTAGAAAGCTGGCAATAAAAACGCCAGGAAATTTAAACTACAGCTTTCTTAAAATCCAATTTCATTGGCCGGTAGTCGGGTTACTATGAGGCCACCATATTTAATCTGACATTCAGAAAAGTGGACACAATTTCCATGTTTTTTTGTTTCAGCGCGTACATTGGCAACTATAACATAGCCTTTAAACTTGTATTACTGTAAGATGAAGGTATTGATACTGCAGACTATTAGTATAAACGATTATTATTATTTTGTACGAGAATAAATTTGAGCTAGGATGAGGTGGTTTCACAGACCAGATTCCAGTAAATTGAAATTAATGGATAAAGTGTGTTGATTCTTTATGTTTAAATAAAAGCTGTAAATATTATGACCAAAGAGAACTTAAATTGTTGAGATACACCAGCCCCGGTCGGTATTTCACATGATGTCCTCTGCCGTCTTGCTGTAGCCTACGTTCACTCTACCAGCCAAGTTCTTCTCCGTGTTACTGTATTTGGCAGTCAGCAGGGGCCTAGCTCGAATCTTATCCAGATCCAGTGATACCACGTTGTCTAGATTCATGGGGTCGAACTTGTTCTTGACGACATTGGCTCCGGGGAAGTTGTTGCTGACGTACGGCTCCTCTTCGTCTTCTTCGATGCCGTCTCCTTGGAGTTGTTGTTGCTGCTGGCGTTGCTCCTTCTTGCGCTTCCGCCGCTCGGCCGCCTCGTCTACCGGCCGTTCCCCTCCGGCGAACGGATCATCCCAGGTCAGACGGACCTGGCGTACCCAGCAGCCAAGGAGAGCGAAGAGGGACGGCCCGCAGATGCCGCTCATGACGGCCAGCGTGATGGCTTCGGTCAGTGAGGAGACGGTGTATGGAGGTACCGTGGCCTGCGGGGTGGAGCCCGATTGGGTGCTCCCGGCCTGCCGCTCATCACCGGGTACGTCATCTCTGAGTGGATGCCCGGCCAGGGGGTAACGATGGTGGTTGTAATGATCTGAAGAACATGAAAACATCAACCGATAGTGTCACTAGCCATATTTTGTAACAATTTGTTCTGGAAAAGGTTTGACTACTAACATCATAACTGAACCCAATATCCATCAAGGTAACTTAATGCTTAACTTAACACACTCAAAATTCTTGAATTTCCAAATTTGGTCAATTTGCTCAAAGTTTTGAATGCATTTCAGCCGAAAATGTCCAAATTATACCCAACACCATGAAGTTAAATCAATCACAAGTAGTTATAAACTGCTGCTGAAAACAGCTGTTCAACCAAAAACTAAGGAATGTTCAGAGTTTAGAGGCCCTGACGTTTCGATCCTAGCAGGATCTTTCTCAAAAAGCTTCAAAGAGTATCAAGAATACAGGATACATGATTTAGAGAATGCTCTAATAGAGTTAAAGTGATTTATACGTACCTACGTCGTCCTCTTCCGAAGCCTGGGCGAGTGCAATCAAGCAGCATACAAGAAGCACCAACAGCTTTGGTGAATTTCTGTTGCCCATTTTGTTTTTAAAGTTAGACAAGAAAATCACATACGTACACGACACCACATAAAACTGCGGTTCAGGATTTGTGCGAACACTTGAAGCCCAAACTCCTAACGTATAAAGTGACTTTTCTCCTCTGTTCGGGACTGGAACGGTACGGAAATATGGAAACTATTGAAATTCCATATAATTGGCGAAATTCTGCACCAAAATGGCTGGCAGTGCGCTGGATAAGTCTATAAATTTACATCTTTCTATGTATGCAGTAAACCTTTGGAACACGATCTTTGTACCTCTACAAACTACCAAACCCAGAAGGCCTATACTGTTGTATACCCACGGTGAGCAATCAGTACTCGGGCGAACAAATTTGGATAACAAATTCTGCAATGTACACTACTAGTACTATCAATATCATGATATCGGTATATTATCTCAAGGTCACAAGTCACGTTAGCTTATCATCGACAATGATGTCGGTTGTGTAAAGATGAAAAATAACTGAACACTGTGCGACGGCAGGTACAGCACCTGTGCTGCACTGTAGTGTCATAAATTAAACCGCGAATATTTCCGAAGATTATGTACTTTCAGGGCAAACGTGGATGTCCGCTTGAGGCCTCCGTACCCAGAAGATACAAAGACATACGCTGTCTGCTTGAAACTGCTCGCCTCCGAAATTTATTCCACAGAAAGCACATTTCAAGAAAAAAGGAGATGATTACTATAAAAATAGCCAAAAGCGAAACAAAGGAAAAAAATTAACAGTTTGTTATAACTGCCAGGTTATAAATACAGGATGACTTATAAGACTGTCATGGTATTTAATGCATGATTAAAAGAAGTAACCAACATTATACAAAACAACTAAGTATATTTAAAAACAAAATCGTACTGGAAGTAGTGGAGAAACTGACTAAACTTGTAGTCGGTATTTGCATCAGAACTAGATAAAAAGAAAATAAACAAACAAATTATAGTAGTGTGCTCATCGGGGATTGCCCATGTTGAATCGTCTAGTAACCAACCTCGACACACATATGTTCCCAAATCATTTTCCTTTTCGGAAACCAGACCAAAATCACCACATAATCAGATGATCTCATGTAGGTTATACCATAGCGGTATTTTCGTAAATAAGGACTATACAAATGGCTACATACATAGTCATATGATCTTATGCACGTCGGAAATCAGACCAATACGTCACAGTCACATGATTTCCTGTACCATGGTAACCTGTGTGTCATATACCGTCCATACATCCACTAACACGGTGTACTATTTCAGTAAGTCCTGGTAAAAACGAAACTGCATCCCGTAAATGTTAATTAGTAACAGACTGAAACATGAACTTTATCCAGCCAAGTTACCTGAACAAAGAATCGTAATGGCTGATAAGTATACACTGTCTTTAGCATCTGCAAGATTTACCGCTGTGCACTGTAATGTGGCGTGCGATCACTTGCACAGTGAGATCGATCCTTGGGGACGAGGTGGAAGTTGTCATAAAGATTAAGCACATGTCAACCTTTTTTCTTGTTGTATAAACACAATACAGTTCCAAAGGCTGTCCTTGTCATTTCTGAAATAAGTCTATTATCTTACATCTGGGGTCGATTTCACAAAACTCATCGTAACGTACCATCAATCGTAGGACTTATCGGATGCATTGCAGGGTCGTTGGACACGATGGGTTATCCTTCGTAACTGGAGTTACGATCGATCGTAGGGCTTTGTGAAATCGACATCTTGCATCTCAATAGTTGGCAGGTTCATCTGCAATTTTTGTTTTAAGATTTTGAGAACGCCCATCTATTGATCCGGCTTAATGGTGATTGCATAGGAAACAGCAGAACATGCAGGCACAGAGTGCTGCTAGCCAGTTCGTACCACTGTGATGGCCTCCATGGTGATGGTCGTCATAGTGATGACCATGGTGATGGTCGTCAAAGTGATGATGTTGGTGACGATCCATGACAACGACGGTGGGCTGGGCCTGGTAGCCTTGCTGGTAGGCAGGCTGCATCGGTGGGGCCGTGGGGACGCCTTGTGCCCCGTAGGTAGGGGCAGCGGCGGCAACTCCTGGGTAGTTGGGGTTGTTCATGGTTCGGCCTCCAAGGATCTTGACTTCACAGAGCAAAGCGAGATGGTTTTTCGGAAGGAGATTTACCTTGGTCCTATATTCGATAAGAAAGAGGAATGTACAAATTATACAACACGCCGTTGTCATGACCACGTTATTAATAACTTAAACACAGTTTATCAGTCAAAATTCTATGTCATGTACATTGCTCGCAACAAGTACTCTAAAACCTTTCTCATAAAGTTAATTTAGTTATTCTTACCAGTACGATGAAGCATGCAATAGATGAAGGCCTAGTAAGAGTCACTCCAGTCCAACGACGACCCCTGATTGCTGGCCTATTCGGTCGACTCAGCGATTTTATGTTGGGATGAGTTTTAAAAATAAACAACGACGTCAATATCTGCGATGTCAAAGTCATCCACTTCACTCACTCACACGCACACACATGAACTACCTGCTACGTGAAGTACCGGAATATCACGTGACGTAATGACGTCACGACCACACGTGACTTTGACCTATCCTTGTTTCTGTCACTGTCAACAGCAGCACGGACACAGTAGCAGGAAACTGGAGTGTGGAATCTTTGGAACCACCAGTGAAAAATGCTGAACCGAGAGTACACGGAAGTAGATTTTCCAACCATAGAACTGAACTGTTGACCCACTTATGTTAAAGCTTGAATTCAAGTTGCCAGGCACATACCACGGTATGTGATGAACTTGGCCGCGAGCACTGCGTTATGGAATCAGTGTGCGTTTGGGAGTGCATAAAGCCAGTTCATCTCTCTGAAAGCTATAAAGTAGGTCCCTTACAACTTCTAGTTCTGCTCCTGTCGGCTTAAAGTGTCAGTTGACAGTTGTTCATCTAGCTGTATGTTTGCTGCGATATCAGGTAGACATCATGTTAACTATCTTGCTGTAGTTGTTGCTGTAGCTGTTGCTGCTTCCACTGCTGCTGCTGCTGTTGCTGTTCATCTGTTTCACGATTGGATATTAACACCGAATAACACTCCTTACAAGAACAGCATTACATTACACACTAAGAGATCGAGAAATATAACACTGCGATGCTGACTTCCATTTGGCAAAGGTTGACTTTTATTTCCTGTTTGCACGGTGCGCTCATATTATATTATAGCATGAAGCAAGGAACTAAAGTAAATATCATTCGTGTCGTGTTCATTATTTTAGTGGCAATTGTATAGCGCCCTCAGGCGGTCAATTCGTTGAATCAGAACTAGAGCGCTTTATACAGGAATGAGAACTTCAGATTTGGGGTACAAAATGGCAGTCTGCAATGTTCGCCATGTGTGCATGCAGTGTCGTGGACCAATTTGGGTTTATGTAATAAAACACATAATGGACCGAAGATGTCGCTGCCATACGGTAAGCCACGAATACCGCCCTCAACGTTACCGGTCCTGCCCTCTATAGTCTGTAGACAGGAAGTAAAGTCTGTAACTATTTTATGATAACACCCTCAATGTACTGTACACAATCCGTCCAGTGGGGTTTAGTGCAGTTTTCATTCCGACATGAAACAGCAGCCGGGAAGGACACTATTATACACTCACCGGCAAAATCCACTTCCTTTTCAAATTTACCAAGCCAGGATATGCTCCAAGACTTGAACAAGTCCTTCCGATGTTCATCTGTTTCGACATAACCAATGGTTTTCAATTTAAACCCAATGGCCTGGCTTCTTACATCAGAAAAGCTCAACTCTTCAAACGTAGGGGGCGCTTTTATTAATCACAAACATTACATTCAGTTAAATTAAAATGAAGGTCTTACATTTAGATTTCCAAATTCAAAATAAAAATGCGTGAAGGACTGCAGGCAGTCTAGGCACGTGAAAGACCTTAGTGTGAGTGATTTTTTTCTCCTTCTACATTAGTCATAATTTCAAGCAACCGTTTCAATTCGCTGAACTGTTTCGTCTAGTCTGGCTCCTGGCTCTGGCACAGCGCATGACCTATACTGTGTACGTTGGTAATTATATGCCTACTTAACCCGCAACCCTCACAAGAACGTCTGCCGACAAGACCATTGTTGTCTCAAAGTCATGTTCTGAGAATCGTCAGCAAGCTGGTCCTTAAATACGAAATAAAGGATAACTGGATGATTGTGAGGAAGGGTCACGTGATGTCACGCCCATGGGGGCGCTTCAGCTGACTTGGAGAAACTTGGTGAGACAATGTATTACTTTCTTATTTAGGTTAAAAGTTTCTTGTCATGATAACATCGTTTAATACATGAAAGTAAGCAAGGCCGCAAGTCTCGATTTACACCCTGAATTCGGGGCGAGTGGGATGGGATAT
This sequence comes from Astropecten irregularis, assembly GCA_963971285.1. Classification (NCBI taxonomy): domain Eukaryota; kingdom Metazoa; phylum Echinodermata; class Asteroidea; order Paxillosida; family Astropectinidae; genus Astropecten; species Astropecten irregularis. The sequence continues at coordinate 13,169,289 of OZ020263.1, forward strand.
CTGTGATGATGAAAAGGGAACAGCAATTTAAGTGTGGCGAGTCCTTCAGTCTCGAAAGACTATTGTCTACAGCAATAAAATAGCCACGGAATTCCAGACAAATCAAACAATAGCTTGAAAATTCAAATTGTTATAGGGCTATTGCACCATGTCTAAAGTATGAAAAAAAAAAACCTCATAGACCATTATAATTGTAAGCTGCTGCTGTTGTATTAAAGTTGTTGCTGTTATCATTGCTGCTATTGTTGCTGCTGTTGTTGTTGTTGTTGTTGTTATTGTTGTTGCTGTTGTTGTTGTTGTTGTTGTTGTTGTTGTTGCTGTAATTGTTTCTACTTAAATCGATACTTATGAAAGCTTTGAATGTATTGTTTCAAATGACAGGACTGAATGGGATGTTGTAATTGGCTAAGATGTGGTGACTATGGCAACCATTAGGACTCACTCCTTACAAGTTGCCTCCTCCATGGTGCTGTAGTAGTCACGTGCTTCATCCATTCTAATCACGAGATGCTGTCGCTTGGCAACGGTTGCAATACCAAGATGTTGTCCCGTTCGGCGTCCAGTCTGGATGGCGGCAAGCTTCCCAAGAGGACCGCCCCTGTTCCGCCATTGATGCTGAGGACCCAGAGGCTGACAGACGGATGCGAGTCCCCCGGTCCTCCCACGAGCCCCCGGTTGTTCATAAAACAGGCCGGGTCGAGGGGGCCCATCGCCCGCCAGTCGACCCCCGTCGCCAAGAGACTGTTCAAGTCCGCGAGTGCCGATTCGCCACCACCTTCCCAGATTTACGCCAACTCGGCTGTCCAGAGCAGGAATAGCGGTCCGTGTGCGGATCGACACGCCAGACGACTGTCATCTTCTTCGCCCGTGCAGGTTCACAGGGCATCCGCCCAGAGGCTCGACCCCAACGGGCTTCAGATCAGCAGGCCAAGGACCAGGCACTCCAGCACCTCGTCTATCCACGAGAAGGACGGCCGCGAAGCCAAGAGACCTCAAACGCCGACTCGTTTCCCCTTTCCTCCGATCATACGCTTCCAAGGGTCCCCAGGTCCTGAGAGTCTCCTCCTGCGTACAAAACTGTGTCCTCCGTCTGTCATTAAAAGGTCCAAGTCCTACTCGGGGCCGTCTGGTTCATACGAGGAATTGGACTCTGAGTCCTCGGCCGGATACGTCAAACACGGTGCTCAAAGCCCGCCGCCGCCTATACAGCACCGAAAATTCTCAGTACCTTTAATTCAAGTGCAGGATATACAGACCTTCCCTGGGAGTCTGAGCAGAGATTCAGCCACCAAGCTGCCGAGGAAGACGCCGGGGCTCGTACCACCCGTCAGTCCAAAACCCAAGCGAAGATCTTCCAGTAGCACGGGTCCCACCCTGAAAGCTGCCGAGCGAAACGGAACTTTGGAGTCTACACCGGAGACGAGCGGGGCCAGCAAAGAGGTCATCCGTCTCCAGCCCGTGATCCTGGACATTAAGTTCGGTGAGATCGTGCTGGACACCCCGGACAGCAAGGACGAGCTACGCCAGACGAAGATGCGGCACATCGAGCGGCCCAAGAAGAGGACCCCGTCTGCTGCTTCGAGCGCGAGCGGTTCGGCCAGGAACGCCGGCAGAGAGAGCACCGGTGACCCAGCAAGGAGGGAGAGCCAAGACAGGAAGGCTTCTCTGAGTAAGGACCAGGTGGTGATACGAGACGCCAGGCCCGGCGAAGAGGACGAGGGGTGCTGCCGCAGCTGCATCAAGGATTGCATTGGTGACTTGCCAGAGTATCTCCTCGAAATGTTCTGCTGTGGCTGACAACAACATTAAGTCGACGAAAGAGGGCGTGTTGTGTTAGCAATATAATAGAGGGCGCTATATTAAATAGGAAATTTTGTACCAACACTCACCATCGTCAAAATTGAATAAGTTTAAAGACTTCTAAAGTCTAATTACTGAAGATTGTAGACTTGAAAACCTAAAAGGCACTTTTCTAACTGCAGGTATTTCACTAGTCGTGTGTGACCAGACAATTTGTTTGGGCAAAAGCTAGTCCAGTTAACGCTCACGAAAGCTGGCAACGTTGCACAGTCTTCACACGTTCAGCAAAATGCACCATAAAAAAAAATTGCACTAGCGCCCTCTTGCGATTTAACCATGCAAGCCATCGTGCTCGTGTATGATGGCTGTCTGCTTTAATATCAATTATTTTTATGAACCCTTCATTCCGGCTAACAGGCCGGAAGTGTGTACTGAAGCTATATGAAAATTGCATTGTGGGGCAGTTTGTGGTAAACATGATGTACACAATTTCCCACGCACCAGCTATCCACAAAGTTTGATGCATAATTTGTCATTGTTTATAGTATTTCCTTTTTCCTTTTTCAATTAGATTTAAAAAATAATTCTCGATTTTGGTTTACCGAGATTGAAACCTCAATGCCTATAAAAACAATAACAACAAACATACAGCATCTGTACTGAACTCTATGGGGGACTATGAAAATACGCAGCAAACTAGAACTTGTTCTAGTCACCAATCTTCGAGTCCCCATTGCACTCTATCATAATGATGAAGCCCATACAATAATAGGCGATTGTAATATGTGATTTCTAGCACCAGATATCTTAGGATTTTGTTTTGTACGAAATATGTTGGCCTCCTTAATTCGTTTGCTGAAGAATTTTCTGTACTTAAAGCCCAACTTGGACACTGAGCAAAAATACAGTCCTTTATTTCACACAATAAATGAACGTTAACTCACACTCTGGTAATGGTAGTTGAGATAATTTATGTGGGTCACGCAGTAAGACCGAGTACCGAGTCCCCCTCTCCTTCCCTCTAGGGGGAAGTCGAGTCATTAGCTACTGTGACTCGGATCTGAGTTCGACTCATCATCATAAAAGGCGACTGGAATCGGACTCAATACCAAGTCCAAGTTTCCAGTCATTCAACTCCGGGTCAAACAGATAAACCAGTCGGCTCTCACAGAGCTATACAGCCCTCTAGTAGGGGAGGGGATAATATCATTACAGGCGGGCGTCATAAAAAAATCTGTTCCCTTAGGCCAAGACTATACGCCGTGCCGAACTTTAAATCAAACGAGTGCAGCAATAGCAGGACAGTAGCGCGGCAGTTACACTAAAACGCCAAACTTGCGTCGTGCCACTGCCGTTCCGAATACCGATAGCACGGCAGACCCTGTCCGGCCAAAGAGCCTGCCGTGCCGAACTCAATTTGCCAAGCCAAATTCACGCCAAACGCCGTGCTATTGCCATGCCAAACTTGTAAATGTAAAATTGAGTTCGTTTGAGGGCTGGAACTAGTTTTATAGGGTCATTAGACTACGAATCTCTCTTTCACGACAAGAAAGGCCGACCATTCTCCCCCGCTCCCCGTTGATACCGGGAAATCGTCAGCCACTACTTGTCTCCATCTGAAGGGCTTGATGCCTCTGATCCTTGGGACAACAGTGCGTTGAGGAGGGCTTTACGGAGGGGATGTTATAAGAAGTGAGGACAGATAGGTTGACCTGGACCGATTATAAAGAGACGGGACGGGATCAACAGCTTCAAGACTAAATGTGTGAACTCAGAGAGGAAGGTGGTGTCAATCCGTTGACAGTAGAAGTAGTTCACACTGGCTTTAGGAGACGATGACCTTTAAGACGAAATGGTTTTCAAAAATGACCGGAACGAAAAAGATTTTTTTCAAAGGCTATAATGCTGTTCTTTTTTTACAATAACCACAAGGGAAACTGACTGGGTTAATGTTTATTAAAGTCATTGGAAAGTGATGAACAAATTGGCTGGAGTGGGATTCGAACTGGCGACCTCCGGAATACGGTACCGGCGCTCTGGCAACTGAGCTATCCAGCCCTATGTTGGTGATGTCCCAATCAGTTCCTTTGGCAGTCAGAAGCCATGAAACCACTCACTTAAACCGCTATAGCCCTAGAATAATTGAAGATACGCGCATCATTACCAATGCTCAGTATTACCCGTCGCGATATTGGATTCGATTCACCACACACACCCCAGCTAGCTCGGTGGCCTAGCGGTATTGCATCTGCACTAGTAAGCAGGAGGTCGTGGGTTCGAATCCCACCCGAGCCAGCATGTGATTCTTCCACGTGCTCTCACCAGCACTGAGTAGTATACAGTACTCATCCACGTCGGTGAAGGGCAAGCCTAATTTGCATATTACCAACACTGCAACCTGAGAAACAGTGGGGGATCACTCAAAGAGGATGCGGCTTTTAAATCAATACAATCATCAAATAACCACAAGGGAAACTGACTGGATTAATTGCTGTCAGTTAAACTCTTTAAACTTGGATTGTGTTTCCAGACCTGCAACCAATGTTACGAAACCAAATTGTTTTCATCAAAATACCCACGACTGACTGAACAACAAGTTCTGACACATAGGATATTGCCAACCTTCGTAGTCCACGCATTCAAATGTTGATATTTCCCATACGCAAGGTCCCAATATACGTCTCTAAAAATTCAAAAACAAAACACCAGACTTGAACAATGGTTCCGAAATTGGAACTCGGATGTTACATCAATCAATAATATATCGTAATCATCAAGGTAACCTGTTCACTCATAACAAACACATGTTATCCAGGTATATCACCCCTTGCAGTGACCGCAAAGTACAACCACATCCGAAAACAATAGCTCATAATGATCATGTAATCAGTTGTATACAAAAATAAAACCCATAACACATTTTTTGTTCCTTTTCTCTTTCGTTTTTGTATGGATGAAAATAATTGACAAATCTTTTCAAACTGTTTGGTTTTTGTCTCGAAGTTTATCGCCACTCCCCCTTTTTGAACCCAACAGCGCGAGCAAAGACGAAATATTTTCACAGATTGCGCGCGACGAAGACGAAAACAAAAGCATGTCAGGATAAAATATCTTGCAGTTTTGTTTTGGGTATCATTTTCATAGTATAAACAATGTCTTTGAGTTCTTTTTCTGGCACAGAATGGAAGTTTTCCAAACCTGCCTGATTTGAGGGAAAAAGTATAGTCTTTACTTGCATGTTCTTGTCCTCTTGCCATTTAGCCCAGACACGTCCTCAAATTTTGGGGTATGATCATGTAGCTGGGTCGTACTTCCATATACGTTTGTACTTAATATATGGATACGTACAGTATATATAAAAATGAAAACCTGGTGGGCGGGGGGGGGGGGATGAATAATAATAATAATAATAATAATAAATATACATCTTTAACCTTCCCAGACCTGCGCCTTTGAATGGTATTATCCAGATACTGTGAGCATTATAAATGCTCTTTTATTATTATTATTATTACATTTAGATTCATATCCTATAACTTTTTCATCAAGCTGAAAAATAATTTGTGAAGAAAAAAGTAAAATTGCGTAAGTTTAGGGGGAAAAATGTGTGGAATTTGAAGACTGAAATTCCGATTCCACAAGCCCTGTGAGCTTGTGTCTGTCGACCGAGTTAAACCACATCCCTTGCTCTGTGAAATTTCTTCATTTTCGAGGTAAAACGAAAAATAGCCAGAATACCTGTGCAATATTGGAACAATTTCTGGCATAGAAAATGGAACAAAAGAGTGGATTCTTATTACAAGGCCGCACCTTGGCATTTTCCGTGTATAGCGCGTGCTAGTCCACGCCCCCGCGCGCCCCCTCTGCGCTCTGCCACACAAAAGACAAGTGCGAACTACGAACAATGACAAAAAACATTTTTAGAATGGTTGGAATTCGCTAAAAATCAAATAGTGTCCATTTTGAGGTTCCTTGGTTCATTTTTGTCCTTCCTCTTCAACATTCTACCTTCCGGGCACCACCGCAGACGAGACCAAAATAATCGATTCTAGATTGCTAACGGTATTTTGCAAATATTCCCCTTGTTTGGGTTAATACGGCTCCACTTCGCATCCTGGGGTCGATTTCACCAAACTCATCGTAACTTACTATCAATCGTAGGACTTATGATGCATTGCTGCCCTACGTATGATACGATGAGTTAACCTACGTAACTCGGGATACGATCGGACGTAGGGCTTCGTGAAATCGACCCCTGCAGCCGATATCAAAAGTAAAACAGGTTTTTAAGTGATTGGAGTTATGAGGGCCTGACGTTTCGACCCTATAGCAGGATCTTTCTCAAAGACTACATGATCGAAATGTCAGACCCTCCTAACTCCAAGCACTTAAAAACACCAAGCATTTTATATATTCCAGGTCATTATTTTGGATGATGAGCAGCCTTGCAGAAGTGTATTACTTGTAAGTTAAATCTTGACACCATTTTATAGGGGAAACGGCCAATGAGCTTCAAACTATAGCTCAAAAAGGTTTTATTTTATGGTCTCAAACGGTTTCCACTTACATTTATTTTTTTACAATCCGGTCTTTCCTCCCCAAACTTTATTTCACCCCCACTTCTATCAAATCTCCCCCAAACAAACAAACATAACCTTAACACCCGCAAACCAGCAACCCGAAAAAAATCGAATCAAATAAAGAAGAAGAAGAAGAAGAAACAGTCGTGACACTTTTTTTTTTCTCCGGTAAATATTGCGAGGAGTGTGTAAGAGGAGCGGTCGCGCCGATGAGAGATGGGCCGGCTACAGGGCTCGCCGCACCGTCACCTCACTCCTAGGAGGGTCACCCTCTCAAAATAAACCTCGGTGTTTTTTTGACGGAGGGGTCTTTGCCATGTACCGCGATTGTGGGAGCAGCAGCGACTTGCTCGGGGTGCCGTCGGCAGTGGAAATCAGGCCCAGACCGGAATTGTGTTTTTCGGTGAAATTCCAAATGAGTTCAGCTTTCCAAAAATGGACCGTTAGTGAAATATTTCCTGTGCAATAATGGGGTCATTAGTCTTCACATCACTCATGCCCTACCCTAAACTGATTTGAAATGTTTAATTTTTCAGAGCGAATTGTTTTCCTCTGGGAATTAAGTTTAGCGAAGAAGCAAAGAAAAGCTGGTTTTGCTCGATTCAACGAAAAAACTATTTCACATATGAACCGATATCTCATCCTACCGTTCCGGCGACAGAGACCGGGGGTCGATTTCACAAAGCCCTACGATCGATCGCAACTCGAGTTACGAAGGATAACCATCGTATCCTACGACTTCTACGTATGGTTTCAATGCATCACAAGTCCTACGATTGATAGTAAGTTACGATGAGTTTCGTGAAATCAACACCCAAGGGGTCGATTTCACGAAGCCCTACGATCGAACGTAATTCGAGTTACGAAGGATGACCCATCGTATCCTACATAGGGCTGCAATGCATCATAAGTCTTACGATTGAGAGTAAGTTACGAAGAGTTTGGTGAAATCAACACCAGGAACTTTAAGTCTATTCAAGTAAATCCTGGTGACTTCAGAAGATGACTATACCAAATAATGGCCCTAAAACAAACTCTTCTAGTCCCACATCCTCGGCTAAAGTTGTCAGATTTGTGATTTCAATATTCGTTATCTTGACCGCTCGACACTATGCACAGTCACACCAATCAATTACCAACATGTCCACATTAACAGGTGCCTAGGCTGACAAGTATATAATTGACCATCAAGCGATGGTCAAGTCATCATTCGGTGCCCAGCCTTTGAGAGTGAGGGCCTCCCCCATCTTCAAAAGGTCACGTTCGTAACATTAGACACATGCATCTTCTCCCAACAGGATACAAAGTTCGAGATAACATTACTGGGTCGCACTTGCGTCCCCGTCTCATCAAAAAAGCGGATATTCACAAGTTGTCATCTTAAAGCCCGCGTAAAAACCACACAAGGACATCCCGTTGACTAATGGTATACATGAATACTTCAAAAGTGAATGACGTCATCGGTTTCGACGAACACAATGATGTGACCTTTTAAAGTTAAGTGTGATGTGGGAATTATCTTTTTTCACAGTTCATTGGTTTAAAGATAATTTCTCATTTTTGGATTTTCGGTGTATTTTTGTGTATTGCCGAGTTGCAAATAAGGGTATGTGTACACTCCTTAATACGCGTATATGCCTCATTAAAACGAGAGAGGGCGTTCGCGACAGCACGGGCACACGTCCTGAGAAAATTAGAACACAACTTTGACATTTACTTGTAGATTCTTTAATCCCTGGGCTTCCTAAAGCTCTATGACAGAACTAAGGTGAGGAATGATTCGAAGGGGCCTATTGTGAAGTTTCGTCGGGGTCTACTAGGGAGAAAAACTGGTACCTAAACCCGCCACTGATTGAACCGTTGGCATGCCAATTAGTTACAGGCTGGCAACAAGTTTCCCCCAACAAACCAAAAGTATTTCGGGGCCTTTAAGAGTAGTCGGCGTTTGTTTTTATCTGGGCTTAACAGACCAATGCATAGGGGAAAGTATTCCAATAAATTTAACATTAAATCAACCCAAGCGAGCCGCTATCACGCTTTGTGGCTGTGAATCCAAACAAACTTAAAACAAACAGATTCCCTCCCAAAGCCCCTAAAGAACAGAGGTCTTTTGGCGGCTTGGGGAAAACCTTGTCTATAAAGTTGAAAACAATGAGATTTAGGGAAGTGTAGGTGTCAGCTTGTTTGTTGATGTCCTGATTTTTTTTCTGAGGGGCAGAATAGTTTGTTTTGATTGGCCCCGGGGGTACTTAATGTTTGAAGCGGCTGAGGGGTTGGGAGAAAACTAATTGGCCCCGTTTACAACAAGTGTTAACCGAGGGATACGTTAATCACCATATCACGGGGTCGTTGGCCGTTCAAATCCTTCCCCAATAAACATTCCTGAACAGGGTTTAAACAAAGAAATAATATTTGTAATAGGTCAGAAGGCTCAGTTTTACTATTATTATTTGTTTTATAAATTCAGTTCATCTCATGTCGTGTGTCAAGCAAGTGTCAAGTTCATAGGCGCCGCACGTAGCCTTAGTCCAACGGTAAGAGCGTGGCGGTAGCTCTATTATGGTCTGAGGAACACTGCAGTATTTGAATTTATAGTGACATTCTTCGTCGAGAAATTTAGACCAATTATGGCAAATTTTGTGTTTGCCTGGTTGGCAAAGCAAGGAGAGGAAGTCGTTTTCTTAAAGGGAGGGTACAGAATTGGTAAGACAAAATACACTTCATAATCACAGATTCACATAAAACTAACACAGTATAATGGTGATGATAGGAGAAAACATCCCATGAAATGTTTTTGTCTGAAATGCCATATTCGTTGAGAAATAAATGAAATTATTTTCCGATTGGAATAAATCGCTTCGAAGCGTTTTATTCATTCGTTGAAATGTGTACAGTTCTCCGTACACGGGTTTTCGCTATTTTCTCGTGACCCAGATGGCTGATTGATCTCAAACTTCTACAGGTTTGTCAGTTAAGGTATATGATGGATTACATAATGTGCTTTCACTGTCAGCAACGGTTTTGTCGCAAACACCAGTTCTGTACCATCCCTTTTAATAAGTTGACAAGAAAATGAACCTTTCTCTAAATAGAGCATAAGAATAAACTCTGAAATGTACGGTGCTCATTGAGTGCCATTCTACTTTAATATCCAGAATACCAGATCATCTCGACAAGACGACTTTGTGAAAGTCAAAGAGGGCAAGTTACTGAAATTAGGGCCAAGTTATCAGACCAGATGACTTTTTAGATGCACTTCGTTGACTTGGCCAGATAAATTTTCAGGATAAGTCGACTTCTCGTTTTCACAAAAAGTCATCTTTCTTGTTGAGTTATTTAATTAGACAAGACAACTGAACTTTTACCACTAGGAATGTGGACTTAGCTAGCTGTGGTTATCTGGACAAGTGGCACTAATGGAGCACCGTAGAAAGTCTATGAAGACATCTAGTTACAATATCTATTCAATTGTTGCGTCAAACCATGAATGTTCAACTTAGAGTTAGAGTGGCCTTTTAAATGGTTCAAGTGTACCATCATTTGGTGTTAAACTAGGCCACTGGTCATCTGTGCCTGGTCTGTTTCATTGGTCATCTGACTCACTGGTCAGCTGCTCTGGACACCGGAAGTCCGATTACTGGGTCACGGCCATTAGATGACACCCGGGGGATTTGATGATATTTTATAAGCGCAAACAACTCGAGCCGTGTCCGGGTATTGGTCAAGAACTCAACGCCATGTGTCCATCATAATTTTAAACCAGTGCTCGATTTCAGTGTTCAAGTCAAGTGTTCTGGGTCAGTGTACAAACATTTTGATTTAGAAAGTTGTTTCGTTATTCGATCAGCATTTTGAAATTAAAACTTGCGAATTTAGACCTCGGCCATCACTGAATGCGGCGAAATTTAAGAATCCGCCAATATCTAATTTGTTCCCCTAATAACTCTATGACTTCCGTATGATATGCATTATCAGGGCGACTGAGACAATTGACCGGGGGAAAAACAAAAGGAAGTGCGTTTGTATACGCACTGATAAATCATATATTTTCACACACTGTACTTACACAATTCTTAGAAAACATATATAGGCTATATGATTTAATCATCTCTTCAGATTAAACTTTTATACGTGGGTTTGTTTCCATGGAAACGGATTGACTGACATCGATATTTTAAAGCAAGAGTTAAGGAAAGTGCAGTTTTTTTTCTCACGTGACGTCACGCGCTCTTAACCTTTCTCTCCAAGTTCGATGATTGTTTGAACTTCCAAGAACAAGTGCCGACCGTGGAGTCAAGTTTGTTGTTCCTTGGCCATCAAAAACTCATTCACCCTTCTGCCCCCCTCGTCATCTAGCTCAAAGAACTGTTTGAGTACCTCCCCCTGTGTCGGATAATCAAACTTGACACCTCTCAGGTCATAAATTAATGAGAAGCAGGGCGCGTTGTGTACGGCCGAAGTGTGGCTAATTACCCCCACTTTGCTCATAAATTATTTTAACGCGGCCCGGTCGGTGTTTGCCCCGCGAGCCGCCTGCCGTGTAAACGGCCCAGGTCTCCGGCCGGCGACAGCCCCATGACACGCTCATTGGGCCGGTCGTTGCGACCTCACAGTTGGAGACCGCGCGTGAATCAAGCTATTCCTTTGCAATATGGCGACACCTTGGCCTCAATTTGGAATTTAAAACAAATTTACATAAACCTCTTAATGCTCTGGACAAATCAAAATTCAAACTGTTTATTATATAAAATAATATTATTACTAATCATAATAATAGTTGGGTTCGGCCTGCCATGCTGTGTGGAGCCTATAACCCTAAGGCATTATAATGACCGTAGATGACAGGGTCATTGACTGAGACATATTAAGGTCCGTGTTTCCCTTGAGATATGAACTTGGAAATTGCTCCCCGGGGACCAGGAAAAATCCAATCGACCCGATATGAAGGACGGTATATCATTATGAACAATGATAATTGCATTACGTGCTGTGCTGGTTAAAATGGCGCCAACTTTTCAATATTCATTTATTACTCGATGACAGAGACGTTCGGATCCTAGCAGGATCTTTGTCAAAGGCTAAATGGTCAGAGTTAGGAGGGCCTGACGTTTGGATCCTAGCAGGATCTTTCTCACTGAGGTTAAATGATCAGAGTTAGGAGGGCCTGACGTTTGGATCCTAGCAGGATCTTTCTCAAAGCCAAATGGTCAGAGTTAGGAAGGCCTGACGTTTCGATCCTATAGCAGGATCTTTCTCAAAGGCTAAATGACGGTCAGAGTTAGGATCTTTGATGAAAAGATCTGCAAGCGACAAAACGTCGCCATGTCTCGAACTCAGTCTCAGACACAGACACGACACCTGGTCCCCCACCGACACGGTCACGCCTGGTGACAAACAACGACAGACAGCCGTGCGACAATCCTGAGTCACGGTCGTGCAGAACCCACTGCAAGATGCCGTGACAATGTCATCATAATTAAGATACTAATATGACAACTACAATCTGTCAACACTGTTGGCCGAATACAAATCCATAAAAGTTCAGCCAACCTTTCTCATGAAATAACCTCAATTTGAGTAATCATTTCGTAACCTTCACACGATTCGGTCTGTAAAATTCTTCCCAAATCGCGAGCAATTACAATGTAGTTCCCATCAAGTTTGGACAGTGGGTATATAATTCTTGGTTTCCGGCCGTATATACCGTACACAGGCAGCAGGTTTTCGTGCCTCCCCCGCCGTGAACACTCATCGTTTTAACTGGGGAGCTAAATTTAGACTCTTGTCATGCGTGGGTTTCTTCCTGAAAATAACCCCACCGACCGGGATTCCCACCGAGGTCTTCCCCCAAAGCGATGCGGCAAAGTAGCCGGTCTCTTTTACCGACTGAGGTCCTTATGACAACGACAGACAAGCTTTTGTTGTGATAACTGAAATAAGTGTGGTTGGATCTCGGTTATACCCCCACAAATTGTGGTGGGCGTAAGGCTGCTAATAGTCAAAGCTATCCCGGAGTGCGTGCAGTGGTTGTCCTCCACAGGGGGACGTGAACCACCTTCAACCGGTCAGAAGCCACGCCAGAAACGAAAGGGTCTCTGATGAGACAGATCCGGGCCACTCAAGGGAACAGGATACCATCATTATTGAAAGAGGCTATTAACGACACACAAGGAAAGCTGCTTCACTATTTATTTTGTCATGTCAAGCAGTGTATAATTTATCAACACAGTCGATTCCTGGAAAAGGGGAAAGTTTCATGGTCTTTCTCTTGGCACAGAAGATGACCTTATAACATTAAGCAGATGTCTATTGTCTACAAAAAGTAATACAGAATCGCCCTCCTGCCAACGAAGATGGTTATTATTTGGGTAATGTTTGAGCAGCTCACAGTCGAAGCTAGTTGGGAATAAAGGGTTCCCACCTCCTTGTGGTATACATGATTTATAATGAAGCTCGTTTCCAAACTTCTAGTTGGACATTTCAAGTACCTATAAGTCATTGTTGATTACCAATCAATGGAGACTGCAATGACCCAGGTTGTTTTTTCCTACTAACCTTTGATGATTTCATCGGGGGGGGGGGGGGGGGGGTAATGGTGGTTATCGCCAAAGCCTTGGATTACTGAAACCCATAAGCCTATACCATGGAGGAATTCCTCCATGCCTATACTATCACCAAACCAAGTCACCTCGTATTGACAAAAAGCCAATTATAAGCCCAAGTAAGCCAGTAAAACATAAGTAGACCTAAGCCAGTATTATGCAAATAAGCCAGTCAAGTTAAGCAAGTATATTAAGCAGTATAAAACAAGTAAGCCAATATTATAACACTAGTAAGCCAGTATTAAGCAAGTAAGATCTCGTCCTAAGCAAAGATTTAGCTTGTGTAAACCAAGTATATGAGCTGAAAAATCTAACCAAGTAAATTCAACAGTTTTAAGCATTCAAGTATAAACAAGTGTTAACCAAGTAAGCTAGTTGCCAGTCAGTGATCAAGACACTGTCTTTTGTTCAGGTGCTGTTGTTGTTTGTTTGTTTGTTTAGTTTGCTTGTTTGTTTGTATGTTGTTTGGAACCTTTAACAATCACTGAGCAGTATGGTCCCCAATTACTGTCTACACATCTAATGCTAGTGCAGAGACCAGCATTTAATTCATTGGCTTTCTTGGTCATCAGTGTCAACTTCATTTTTTCGTCTCCTCCAGAGTTTTTGCCCCTGTGTTTATTCAACAAGAAGACACCGATATGAAGATGTTTATCATTTACTGATTTACAGGTCACTCTAGGCCACTCTTCCGGAACTTCGAGTTATCATAATAGACCTATTGAGTTGCGAGTGATTTATAAAATGCTAACATTTACTGGAAAAGGTTCTGAAGAAGTCAACTTGCCACGAAAAAATATATATTACGGCGTGAAGACCGCAGCTCTGAGTGGGTGCATGTCAGGCTGAGCTTGTCTCGTGTTTTGTCGCGGGGTGAGTCGGTGTTTTCTTTGGTTGATTCTGGAGCCTAAGTTCGAGTTCACGAGTTCGACTTAAAGTCTGACTCCAGGGGTCGAGTTCACGAAGCCCTACGATTGATCGTAACTTGAGTTAGGGATAACTCAACGTATCCTATACAAAGGGCTGCAATGCATTATAACTCCTACGATTGGTAGTAAGTTACGATGAGTTTGGTGAAATCGACCCAAGTCCCCCTACCCCAAGCCAACCCAAACTCCAGGCAGAACCTCCTTGTAGTCAGATACCTGGACCTCAACAGACTCCCGTTTCCCTGGTCTTGCAGAGCGAGATGATCCCATCCCTTCTCCCCGAAGGAAAGTCCCTTGTTCCTGTTGCATCATCCCGACCTAGTGACACGAGACCCTGTGCTGACGATCCCGGACCCTTCGAGAGTTCGCGAACTTTGGCGAGAATTCAGGAGCTCCCTGTGTTTCAGCTGTATGTTGTAGGCTATAAGGATATCACGCTGCATGAGTACATACTTTCTAAGTGCATGACAATTAAATTGCCCAATATCCCCGAGTGTATACACAAACACAGCGGCAACAAACTAAGGAAGAACCAAAAGGACACATGTCTGTTTATTTATCTGCAATCATCAGATGGTATACAGACGGTATATCAGGCTCAGAAACCGCCCGAAGGACACGTCAATAGTCCGGCCTCAGGATGGTCCTTTTCCACTTAACTCCACCAGTTTCTAGGAACGAAAGTCGGCAGCTTGCATTAACCAGGACCCCCAGTAACTTGTCTGCTTACAATCGGTCTTCAGCACGCATGACTTGTACTATAAATCTGGAATTAAATCAAGGTTATTTTTAAAGCGCGATAAAGAAAGAGTTCTGCTGCCAGAATCAAACGTCTTAGTCATGGTGTCATTCTGTACAGAGCTGATAACGTTAAATTGATTGGGGGTCTTGGGTTGATTTCATGAAGCCTTACGATCGATCGTAACTCGAGTTACAAATTATAACCCATCGTATCCTGCAAAGAACTGCAATGCATCAATAGTCCTGCGATTGATAGGAAGTTACGATGAGTTTGGTGAAATCGACCCCAGGATCTAAGCCCTTTTCACACTGCAGAGCAAATCCCCGGGAAATAAATCCCAGGGAATTTCCCGGGGAATTGTTTTACCCCACCAACACCCCTGCCAGCAACCATTCACACTAGACCCAAATAACTCCCGGGGACACTTTTTCACGAAATATCATTCCTACATTCTATTAATTTCTTTTTCTGATATAAAAACAATGATTATGGTAAATGACATCTCTAATTATTCTCGTTTGATGGAAATGTGAGTAAGAAATTTTACTTGACGAGAAATTAATTGCTGTCGGCCGGACACCTCCGTTTTCTGGGTCTCTCGTCTCCTCTTGTAATGATCAATTAAAGTTACACAGACTGGCAATTAGGTTAAATGGGCACAGGGAATTTTATTGGATTCGGCAACGCGCAAATTGCATTTTGCATGCCGTATATTTTGCCTAGTAACCCTATGCTACAGGGGTCGATTTCACCAAACTCATCGTAACTTACTATCAATCGTAGGACTTATGATGCATTGCAGACCTATGTAGGATACGATGTTTTATCCTTCGTAACTCGGATTACGATTGATCGTAGGGCTTCATGAAATACTCAACTCAAAGTTCTCTAAGTTCCCTGCTTTGTAGAAAATGATATGTCTCCACCGCAATTACGATGACACAGCGGGTACACGGCCGCCGAACCCAAACCATTCTGACAAAACTCCACTCTCTGCAAAAGACTGTATCGAAGGAACAGGCTGCGTTAATTGCTGGGGCTAGCGGTGTCTTTAGCTCCCTGGTGGGTATAAAAATAGCCCCCCTCCGGTCTAATTTGCGGACTAACCCGCGATCCCATAAGGGCTCAACACCTTATCGTACGCTGGATTGCCCGCGCACTGCCGGTCGGCAGGCTTGCGATAAAGACCTTACCCCTTATGCGTCATTTTTTTTATGATTTGAAGGCCAGGAACGGCCCCATTTGCCGAACACATTTTTCGCCGAAGATCAAGGTTGAATATTGAGCCAATTAGTGCGAGAAAAAAGCCCTTGGCATTTTGGTTAACTGTTGTGAACTCTAAAACAACGGAAAGTGGATTTGCTTGAAGTAATTGGTGCAGCTATAGTCACACATAGGCCTACTGCACGAAGCTTAAAGGTCTACAGTATGGGACTGATAACATACCCAAACAGAAATGTTCACATATTTACCTATAACTTTCAGGGTATGACGATGGTGCTGGTAGAAACATACCGTTAAAATATGTCCGGCTAAAATGGTGTATTTATCCATTGGTCAAACAAAGACCGAAAATAGTTTTGATTTCGGGGTAAGATCAAACCATTCTTTATGGTTTATAAGAAAGATATTTACGTTTTCGCTATTTTTTCGTGACTCAGATGTCTGATTGAGCTCAAATTTTCACAGGTTTATCATTTCATGTACATGCTGGATCAGACAAAGTGTGAGAGCTGTTCCGTGACCTTTACCAATCATAGGTACGAATCAAATCGATATCATAATTCAGTTCAGTTCATCCGGACAGCCAGGCACGCCGGGCAGTTGAGATCGTTCGGATCTATGCATCACTCAACAAGTTTGCCAGCATGACTCTACAAAATGTCGGCCCGTCATCCATGTATGAGCGCGGATCATCAGCATTTGCATGCATAGGGCTACAGTACTTAAACCTCCTGTCAAGACGGCTTACGGCCGAGCGGAGATCACAAACTCCTTCCCAAGAAATATGACAGTTTAACGGATGTAACCTCTTTTCTCCTCGCACAGATCTCGTGTCAGGATGACGTCACCAGTCATTAGACTGGGAAGCTGTCCTAAGCGGTTGAACAGAGTGAAGTAAGAACAGTAGGCTTTGAAGTCTTGCATTTTGGACAGAAAAGAACTTGCGACGACAAAATCTTTTGGGAAGGTGAGTGGTCCTGAGAAGGACCGCTGGGAGTGATTATCTCGACGTTTCGGCCAGTGTGCTCTGGCCGTCCTCAGGAGAGAGAGTGCGAGTAAGAACTTGCATTTTCGTATAAATTCTGCCTTTATTTTGTATGCCATGGCTTTGGTATGGTTATCCTCCGTGACTCAAGTTACGGTTGATCGTATGGCTTCATGAGATCGACCCCTGCACCGGTATTCGCTATCAGAACGTCACCATAATGGCCTAAGTTTATTTGCCCTTGTGCTCGTCATATTATTACCATAATTCGCAGAGGCAAACTTTTTACCGGTGTAGGCAGATGATTTGCTGTTCCCCCGGTAGCAGGCCAGTAGTGGGCGAGTTGGTAAGTCGCAACTCGGCCGGTACCGGCAGTGATGGCGTGCAAGCGCCTCGGATGATCCGAAGGGCACAAGACCCAGGAAACATCCTTGACACTGTGCAAAACACCGGCGTACATCTTCCTTCCGAAGTTGTGGTACAGTATTGTTGTGTACAGTACAGTAATGTGTAGGCCTACGCAATGCTGGTATACTCCTAGGTGTGTTGTTGTTGGTTTGATATCAACGTCCCCTAATTTCCCGACTATTTTTGTTTTTAACATATTATACAATTAGTAACAATTACAATGATAAGCTGTATGATAACATGATGGTCAATTGGTCAACAGATAAACCATGTAATTAAACCCATTGGTCAGTGCGTTTCATGCTTCGGACAAGGCTTAGGGCCTTTACCAAAACTCGGCTCCAGCTCAGGCTCCGCCTTCGTCTCTGCCATCCATATGCTGAAAATGTAAGATGTGGTTTTTCATTGAAGCTGATGCTCTGTGTTCCTTTTCTAACCAGAGAATCTACATCTGAACCCCAGCCAAAAGCCTCTACTTTGATACCCGTTATAGAATTGATGCACGAAATGGAGCCGGAGCCGGAGCCTGAGCCTGAGCCCGAGCCCGAGCCCGAGCCGAGGTTGAGAAAAGACTCATAATGCTCGTGTTGTGAGCGTACTGACCAATCGTAGGAAGTGATTAAAATGACCTATAGCTCAGAAGATAAAACCATTCAGTTTTGCCGCCCAAATTGGCAAATTCTGTATATTTGTAAAACGTGCGTTAATTTCCCTTCACTCAGTTCTTGTGTTATCTGTCAGTTATAGGCCAACAGAAACATACTATGATCCAGCGTTTGAAAACATTTAGGAACTATGACCGCATCACAAACTTAAAATATCACACATTTAATCTCAGCCTTAATACTCCCACATTTCTCTTAACAACTTTACCCACTACAACTTCCTGTACTTTTTCAATGTCAACGTCATAATAAAATCATAACTTCTCACACGACCAAACTTTATTTAAAAAAACTAAACAATGAAATCATTTCCGTGGCGTATTTCTTTTGGTAGTCGCTAAAAACAAAATAAAATCGATTAAAACAAATAGAAGTATAGTAATTATGGAGGAGTATTTCCTGTTGCAACGCAAATAGTAACCATGAAACACATTCTTAATCGTTTGCCGATGTTGGGTAGTCGTAGCTAACGGCCTCGATTTTCTTTCCTTCCTACAGAATCACCGGAACTTTTCAACTTCATGCACCGTCAATTTGTGAGAGGACAGTGCAGTTGTTTCGTCACCTTTTATACAGCCTTGACTTTGTCTGTTTTGATTATTTTCCAATGTGTGGTGGTTTTTGAGGGAAGGAAATTTTGCAACGGTTTGACGTCACTGAGTTCTGATCGCCAAACGTATCCGTATCCGTGGTCTTGTAAGTCTCGCGTAGTCTCGCGAGAAAACGCGGTAACGTGCCACTGATCGGCAGACGAAAAACACAAATTTACATGTTGTTGCTAATAACGTATTTATATGAGCCAAATCACCTAACTTTTGGAAGTAACATTTCGGAACGGGATTACAGAGAACCACGAGTGTCATGTAAGCTTAGAAAGGGCTAAACATAAATACATAACCAGCTTTTCCTCCGTCTCATATAAACATGTTACTTCCTGGATTTAAAACAAGCAATCGGTCACAATGTACATTGCTGAAAGATGGCTGTAGTCTGGTACCCATAGCAGAAGGAGTGGAACTGACTCGAAAACGGTATGCAAGTCATGGTATTCAATTCAACGCGCCTATGGGTACTAGACCCAGGCACAATCCCTGATCACATTGTACGCAAGGACGGTTGATCTACATAGAATTAATTGCTACCACAAAACAATAATCATAAGGAATCCTGTCCGGGTTTGGGGATTTTTATTTTTCTGTTCGTGGATTTGGGTTTATAAGTACCAGAAGCTCTTGCATCCGGTTTCATGATTGTGGTTTTCACTTTGCAGATTCAACTTCCGGACACATTCTGGATAACTGATTTAGGAAAAAGACCTTCCTTCAATACAACAAGACTTTCAGCTTGAACTGATGTAGTTGTTCGTAAATGAGATGATTTTGCACATTAAACCTGGGGTCTAGCAGACAAAGTCCTCCCGTTGGAATGGGAAGAAAAGATTTTCTGAAAACGTATTGTTTTGGGCCGTCATTACAATTAAGCGTTCGTAATTAGCTAGACACTCTATACACACTTAGCCTTGACTCAAACACGTCGTATAGTGCATTCATAATATTTCACCGAAAAATATCGTTCGCCGAAGAGCCGTTCGAACGGAAGAAACGCGTTCTTTAAAAGTAGGCACTTTAAGTGATGGGAAGTGTTTTGACAAGCGTTTTCACCACCGCAATCGAACGCAGAGTGACTGGCAGCAAGCGCGTTCGGACGGCGAGGAACGATGGAGGGTTCCTCCTCTGCCGTTAGCCGAAGCGAGGGCCCGAGATAGTCCACGGATTTGTTTCGCTGTGTCATTGACCGATAAGTTTTGCAAGGACTTGGAGCTTGGAGCGTATGTAGGTTGGCCAAAATTATTACCAGCCTTCGGCCCAGCTTAAAAACCACGGGGGTACCGCAGAGGAACAAGTTTAGATCGGCATAATATAATAATTAGATGCAGTTGGATGTATGCCAGTGGAGCTGCATGGCCAGATAAAACTCTAAGCTTCCTAAACTCACCCTGGCATGAGTAGGGTGGGGAGTGCCGAGCTGCGCGCTGCAAAGACCGCTCCCATGCAACCCCGTCCCCATGCTAGCCTTACGGGTCAACCTGTACTAGGTCACCGGGCCGATGTTAATCTAGAATGTCATGGTCCTCTCTCGATCAAGACCGAGCCAGGGCCAGGGTCCCGTCACTCCCATCACACCATGGAGCTATGAAGCTACCCTAGCTCCATGAATCGCACCGAGGACAGCACGCCTCGACTGCGGGGTACGAACTGACAAACCCTCCCCATGAAAGGCAGCCTCTGTCTGCTGGTGCTGACCTCCGCCCGTGACCTGACCTAGCTCGACCCTTGGCCTCTACCTCATGTCGATCTGAAAACATTTAGAGAACAACACCTTCCACTCACTGATAATCAAGTGCACATTATGCTGATCAGATTACATGAATTGCGACACGAATATTAAGAACCTATTAACTTCCATCAAGACCACTTGCTTATCAGAAACAACTTGCTGCAAACTGCTTATCAACCAAAATTAATGACCTGGAATATATCAAATGTTAGGAGAGCCTGACATTTCGATCATATAGCACCATCTTTCTCAAAGGTTACATGGTCAGAGTTAGGAGGACCTGACGTTTCGATCCTACAGCAGGATCTATATCAAAGGTTATAGTCAGAGTAAGGAGGGCCTGACGTTTCGATCCTAGCAGGATCTTTCTCAAAGGTTACATGGTCAGAGTTAGGAGGACCTGACGTTTCGATCCTATAGCAGGATCTTTCTCAAAGGCTAAAACCGCCAATCCCTCCGATTTTGATAACAAGTGCAGAAGAAGCAAATTAAACGAATAAAACACCAATAAATCTGTACTTTCTCTGGCTTTTAGAGAAACGAAATAATTTGTATAACATGAACCCCTCAAAGAATATACTCCACCCCTTTCAAAAGTAAACATCACGTCGACTCTATAGGCCTACGCCTACCTGACAAAATTCCAAATGTAAATGCGTCATTAGTGATGTTAGGTCATAACATCTAATACTGAACAACAAACAACATGGTGAACATACGTAATAATTACATGAATGATCAAAACACATTGGGAGACAACACAGTGCACAGACTGATACAGCCAGATTTACTTTTGTTTTGTTCAATTTTGTTTTGGTACAAATTAAGGGGGTGGAACAAAAAGAGCGACCCAAACGTAGGAGTTTGTTGTTTTTTAAGTAACTGTCAATCGGGCTGTTTTTGTTTACTTGAGTATTTTTGTCAGTGACAAATTATTATTGAGATAATTATGAAAACTCCATCACCCATCATACTCAAGTAAAATTATTTGGAAATCAGAAGATTCATTTTTTTTTCGATTCTGCTGTTTAAGAACGTTCTGTACCGAACCTGTTTCTTAAGAAGAAAAGAAGTCGCGTGGTCTTTAGTAGTGGGTTACTTACGTATATTCATAATTTCATTATCTGCACTATTTCCTGAATAGGGTAGTGCGGACATGCAACAGTTACCCGGAAATCCCTGCTTTACTACGCTGCACTGTTGTAGGCGCATCCGCCGACCAGAGAAAAAAATATATAATTGGGCTTGGGTATATTCCGGAGGCGTGGCTTGGGATAGCCCTGTTGATCAATCTGGATACATGTGAACGGTGACCCGGTCGGTACTTATTACTCATGCTGAACTGGCGGTATTGAAACGTGTGTATATAAGTGGAGCCTGTCCCATTAACTAGGCATTGTGTCATCGGGACTTTTAATTCGAAGTTGCCTGTTTTGCCAAAGTGTTAGTGAGCTTGAGAACAGGGGAAGGAATCTTGCGTGGACTGAGAATTGAGGTAGCAGTCGTTTCTGTTGTTCTGGGTTATTTATCTATTCATCTATTCATCTATTTATTTATCACGAGTGAAGATGGCCGTGTCTGATACTAGGAAAGTTTTGCTGGAGGTACTTGTACTGATTTGTTGTGTTGCTGTTAGCGGAGTGCTCGCCAACTGCGTGAACGGAGGGAGCAGTGTGGAGGAGAGGACTAGCAACGTCCCGTTGGTCATCAAGGGCATCGTGGTGGCCAGGAGTCACACGGGAACGCATCTGACCATCCGCGTTGGGAAGGTTCTGAAGGGCGGTAACGAGTCCGTGTCTGGGACGGAGATCGATCTGATCGTACCCGAGATGAGCGAAGAAACCACGGCGACGGCACCGGTGACGAACGCCAATGGCAACGGGACGACCGTGCCCGTTTCACCCGGCTACGGACATCAGAACAACGCCACTACCACCGTCACTTCAACCGTCGGTCAGGCCGTCACCACGGCACCTTGCCTCGACGGGGTCCGGGTCCTGACCCGGTACATTTTCTTCCTGCGTCCTCTGGATAATGAGGGGTCGTCTTTCGAGGTTGCTGAGGACGGGGTGCCCCAGACGAGGGACAATCTGAGGAAGATTAGACAGACGGTCAGCCAAGAACAAGAGGGTGAGTACATGGATGGAAAAATAAGTTATATTCCTGTTAATGAGGCATGACCGGCCCTCTCGGATTATGTGAGCCTAAGAACCTCCGAGGCTCGGTTAGACCTCCCATTACCACACTGCGCATATTTATATTTCGATGAAATGTGCAAACCATGTGTATTTAGGGGACAATCGATTTGTCCTCTACAAGTTCTGGGTCAATTATTGAAAAGCGAAAAATGCACCGTCATCGTAGGATGTGTAAGGATCGAGTAGAGCTACATTTTAGGCATATTCTCGATCTGGAACCTGAGGTATAGGTGCTGCATTGTTTTACAAAATCAATCACCAATATTGTCTTCTTAAAAACCCATAGAGTTACGGCACCCCGAAAAAATCATAGGGCTAGCACACACGGACGTAAACACCTTAAAAAATCGTTATTTTTAAACATTAGTCAATATTCAACAATTTGATGGAATTTCTTGAAGTTACGAAATCCAGGCGATTTTGGAGGGAAATGTTCCCCTTTTTTCCCAGAGTTGAGGCGGTCCATACCTCGGTGGACGTCATTCAACTTCACGCATGGTTGAACATGAATGGGTTTCACTTGTGCCATAGGGATATTAGTTCTAGGCTTGTTCCCACACGTCTGGTTTGTAGAGTGTGTGGGCCTGCAGACTTTCTATTTATACAGCAACTCGCTAGCGTGACGGACGACAGAGGGCGCTGTTGCGAAACTTTGTTTGTCTCCGAAGGCGTACCTTACTGAACT
Source organism: Astropecten irregularis (assembly GCA_963971285.1). Classification (NCBI taxonomy): domain Eukaryota; kingdom Metazoa; phylum Echinodermata; class Asteroidea; order Paxillosida; family Astropectinidae; genus Astropecten; species Astropecten irregularis. The sequence goes on from OZ020263.1 coordinate 13,192,444, forward strand.
TGAATATCAGAAATGCTGGGGTACGGTGTGGGGTTCAGGCAGTTAATAGATTGTGTAATTGTAGCAAGTATTCACAACGTGGAGGTATTGTGTTGTAGATTTTGAGAAAGACTTGATAAATTTTGACTGGTCGTTTTATTTTGCCCCATGAAGTGGAGGGCGCATCGTGTTAATGGCATTTTGGGACATTTTTGTGGATAATGGTTCAGGTTCAGGTTCAGGTTCAGGTTTATTTCATACTATTATAATATTATTACATTGAGTACATTTTACAAGGTAAGCTAATAGTATGAGGAGGTAGTATCATTCATACTTTGGTTTTTATCAAAGAAATACAGATTCATGGGCAAAAATACCAAGACAGTAACAGTAACAGTCATCTGTGCAAATTTAAGTCCCATACGGTGCCCACTTTTTGAGAAAACAGTAAAAAACAGCCACAGTATTTCTGAAGTCTTTTCTCTTTTATTTTTGATCTTTTAAAAGATCAAAAAGATTTCCGTTCGTTGTTTTACTAATTTCTGGATAAATACACCATTTCAGGTGGAAACATTTTAACGGTATGTTTCTACCACCACCATATTCATACCTTGTATTAAAGTTATAGGTAAATCTGTGAACATTTTCTGTTTTGGTTTCTTACCAAAGTATGATAACCTTTAAGGAGTTTTAGGTCAATGATAGCTGTTTTGCCTTTTGATTTTCGTCGTAATGTTTTGTCTCGCGTGCAAATCTCGTGCCAGATTATCTTTGCCTAAAGTGTGTCTAAAGATTAACCAAATAAAATAAAATATCAAACTCGGGGCGTTGGCTCGTGGTATTTTGACTAAAAAGGACAGGGCCCTGCTATGTCTTGTGCCGTCTTAAAAATTATTATGATTTGGTTGTCAAATGCAATTTACAAAATAAAATAGGGAGTGAAATATCAACATCCTGAAAAAAATGAGGTTTGTGCCGCAAAAGAGTCAAAAATGATAAAAGTTATCATTTGAATGATAATAATATTCAACATAGTATTCTGTGATATGCCGAATAGTTTGTAATACTTGATGTTGTTTTTATAACATCCGTGAAAGTCGATATTCTTATGAGGCCCTTGATGACCTACTAGCCAGATTTTGTTTCTGAGGATAATGTTTCTCGAGTCCAACCACACGACTCCGTCTTGCACTAGACATACACGATGGTATAAAACACGAAAGATGTGTGGTTGATCTTCTGTGACAAAATATTGACGAGCGCCACCACACAACCTGTCAGGGGAAACTCGGGTAACTGATTGGGGTTTGGGTATGAAGTGCCTTGCAGCCAGGACCCCTCGTCAGTCTTTGCCGCCCCCTCTAACCCAAGTTCATGCATATCGCATGAACTTAGCGAGAATCATAACATCATCTACAGGTCGAATTTCCGTCGGGCGTCTAGCCGGCTTTGCCCGAGCAGCAGTAAGTCGCGCTTCGTCATTGCCAAGTGTAATGCATCCAGTTTTCTTTAACGCAGTCCGGACATCTCGACGGGATAGACAGTGCTATTAAAGGTATTAAATGTAATCGTCTGAGTATCGAGCTGGCACCCTTGAGCTAGCTGTGAAAGGATGAATCATCCCGTGAAGGGATTCCTATTCCTGATCGTACATACATATCCCTCTGTTAGGCCTAGGCCTACCTCTTGAATAATACCTCACTATCTGTCATCAGACTTTTTAAAGAGTCATTCAAAGAGCTAAATTTTACACCAAGTGTTGAATGACGATGAAGCCAGAAATAGCTTCTTGTGGGCATGAGATAACGATTGCCGTTAAGCTGCATGTATTAAAGGGCCTTTTCGAAACGGAGGCTCAGGCTCGGCTCTGTCATTCACATGCTGAAAACAATTATAGGTTGTGGTTTTTCATTGAAGCTGAAGCTCTGTTTTCCCTTTTCAAACCAGAGAATCTACTTTCAAACTGCAGCCAAAAGCCTCTGTTTTGACACTTGTTATTTTAGAATGGATTCACGAAATGGTGCCGGAGCCTGAGCCTGAACTTTAGCCTCCGTTTCGAAGAGGCCTTGAAAAGTTGAGACTGTTTTTGCCGTTGAGGGCGCTGCACAAAGCCGATAACTTTGGTGGGGTGATCGTCGCATCACACGCGCCGTTTCAATTGCGACACGTTGAGCAATTTGCAAATGCTTTCACGTAGCATTTTTTCCCTCCTCGTCCCACAAAGTGGAACAGTCAGCGACTAAGAGGAGACATCGCTGTCTCCCCATCGGCAAGTTCACGATTGAACAAAAAAACCCAGGATGGCTCATTTTACATACCGTACCGTTTCTCTCACGTCTAGATATAGCCCCGTGAATATTGCATCATTATTGAACCCATAGATTAACCTTTACACGAGAAAGCATGCGGATTGTGCACATTATAAGCCCTACATGATGAAATGACTACCTCCCCACATACCTAACCATGGAAAATGAACAGACAAACAAATAAATACAAGCTTTTAACACGTCCTCGATCTTATCACATGATGACTTTGGTTCCATTCTTTTCTTGGTTCAACTGTCTCGACCTCTTATCTGCGAAACCATGGAGTTATCACGTAGGCCCTATACACTAAGAACTTAGCTAAACAACTTAAACACGAGAGCTGTACTAATTCTGTCAAATCCTTGCTTAGATAGACAGGACATGACAGGAAGTCATAAAAACAGAGGGATGGTACATCCATGCTCCTGATAACCCGAGCTTCACGATCGGGATGAACGGTATTCATGTTGGGTTTTTTTGGTTAATCTTTTAAACTGCAAAGTCACGGTTTTTCAAACCACAAGATTGTGGTGTTATCTTTATACGTTCTGTGCAACATTAAGACAGTGTAGCTTTTAAATGTCGATCTTTTAGGGCCGTGCTGTATACCGTAGTCCATCGATCTTGGACATTAATAGGGACCCACCTGTATAGTATTAATAGCCCCGAGTTGACCCTTTTTTCGGGCTGGATTTCACCAAACGCTAAGATTAATCCTAAGATGAGTTGTCAGTAATTATCACCATAGTGATTTGTATTGTGTCATCCAATTTTGCTTAGCAATTAACGCGTCAGGTCCTCCTAACTCCAAGCATTTTTATAAATTTCTGGTCATTATTTTGGCTGATGAGCAGTTTGCAGCAGTTTAACACTTGAATTGAGTTTTTATTTTGTAAGATACCTTTAATTTGCGGATATCTGTCGTTGGATGCAAGAAATAAATAAATAGATAAATAAATGAATAAATAAATGATAATTGCGCAAGCATTAGCATGCAACTTGCAATATTTTTTTCATCATAATATCTTCAATGTCAAATTCTTCCGTGGCAGTTAACGATCATATATCGTAAAAAAAAAAAATCCATGTTTAGTTTCCCGGATCGTTCGATAATGGCACGTGCATGCACAGTTCACATGTATTATGATGTCATTGACAGGCTAAATATAGAAATGATGTCATTGTCACACACATGCCAGTCGTGAAGGGCCTACCGCGTGAGACAGCGGTCGTGAACTGTTTACATTAGCAACTGCATGGTCGCCTAGTGGTTACACGGATCCATACAGGCCGTGACGTCATGCGTGTATATATACACATGTCCTTTGTGGCAGGGAGAAAGAATCCTCTAGCTCGATCGAAATACGACGGATTGAGGCATAACTGCAAAAATTGGATAGTAAAATGCGTGGGCCTAGCTAGAATTTTTCGACTTTGGTCTGTAAATGCATAGGCCTAGAGGAACACGAACTTGGATAGGGATACGTGACAACGAAGCCGAAGAAACTGATCCAGCTTCGCCATATCTCAAGCCCTTCATTTCATTTTATCCTAAATTAGGACACAGAAATTAATCTCACACCTATAGCCACAACTTGCCTATTTCTTAATTGGCCATCATTTTTAGCATAAATTATGACGTCATGTGAACGAGGGCGCCCTCAACGAGAGGTCTGAAAAGGAAGTCTCGTCGGACAGTCCTTATCCACCGCGCGCATAATTCATGGGCCTTTTTTATTTTGTCGAAACCTCGACTTATAGATATCGCTTTTCAGATCCGGTTTAGGCTCACACACGACAGGTACTCGCCTCAGAGTAAGTTACCCAAAGATACTAGACTTTGACCACAGTTTGGAAGTAGACATGAAGTGTCGAACACTTCAGCAATTGTTTTTTTACGAACCGGACCTTAAAGGTACAGTACAGGATTGGTAACATACCAAAACAGAAGTGTTCACAGATTTACCTATAACTTTCAGGATATGAAGATGGTCCTGGTAGAAACATACCCATGAAATATGTGTATTTATTCGGAAATCAGTAAAACAAAGACCGAAAACAGTTTTGATTTAGGGGTAAGATCAAAACCATTCTTTATGTTTTATAAGAAAAAAAGGTCGGGTTTTCGCTATTTTCTCGAGACTCAGATGTCCGATTGAGCTTAAATCTTCACAGATTTATCATGTCAGTTTTGGATCGGACAAAGTGTGCCGGTGCTGTTCTGCAACCTTTACCAATCACTTGTTATAGGCCTTAAAAGTTAAAGCCATGATTTTGAAAAGGAATTCACAGTTATTGTGCATTTTGCATTGTTCTGTCATATTTCTGACGTCAATTTCGTTTAAATCCACTTCTGAAGTCAATATCTAGGACACAATTCATAATATCTTTCTAAAAACTCAACACGGATCTCATATTTCATGTTAATGTATCTTCCGTGACAAAGACGCACAATTTCGGCTAAATGGGAGTAGAAAGCAATAATTTTCCATTGGCAAATTCTTTCCATTAAAATCATGATGCAATATCGGAAAATCCATGTACTACACAAATTAAACAACTAAAGAAAGAGGAGCGGAAAAGAAAATGAATGAATGAGTGAATGGAAAAATTTGAGGGGGCGTTCACCACACAATACCGGCTGGCACACGCCGGCTACACCGCCGTCCCTCCCCCTTTGAACGCAGCGTCCACGGCCCGCTAGAGTTATACCGAGACATACTTCGAATACCTGGCCCATTGTCTGAGGATACTTCCACTTCCGATTTCAAACAACCCGACAAAAATTCTCTTTTCGGTTAATGGAAATGGAAAACGCTGGTCTTTTGGAAAGCGAAAGTTTGATTGCTTTTTTTGGAGAAGATTTACTTTTCAATTTTTAGCGCGCCAATCTTAATTGCCTAGACTTACGGAAATTAGGTCGATTTATGGGACACATTACGAGGTTCTGTGCGCTGATCTCCTATTCAGGTCAAAGTTAAACACTCATTTGCTAGTCATGAGAGGCCATGAAAACATTCCTTCGCGATACGTAATCAGTGTTTGTACATATACTCCTGTAACTAACTACTTAGCCGAAGTCAAAACATTGAAACTTTCTTTGGCAGGAGTGGTCTTTTGTACAGCGAGTTTACCTATAATCACGAGGTCTAATGTTCCCCTATGGTTGGACCATAGAAGAACACTCATCATAGCCATGTGGCTAACCATGGGCACATGAGCAAAGCATGGCTAGGGACTTAAGTCCAGTCTATGGTTTATAAGGTACATGCAACATTATTTTTACTACAGACTCTATCTGAAGTGTAAGGTCGTTATTTTGCTCAAAAATAGATTGTTCTGTTTGCACATAGTGATAATTGGTCGTGGAGTTTGCCCCCATAACAGTACCATACAGACCCAAAACCAGCCCACGCTGTGTTATACCGGTGTGTGAAATAATATCCGGGAAATATTCTTCTTTGCGGTGTCTACAGTATCTTATTGCTATAATCCTGGTTTTTACGTCAAAGCAGGGGATATGCATGCATTATCTTCCTGTGGTATTCATTACTTGACGAGTTGACACAACTGACAGTGTTCCAATGAAAGTGCTACCTGTTACTTCCGGGCCCCCGAAGGACCTGAACCCATCTCCAGACGTGCACTTCCGGAATTATAAAAAGTATCTTTATTTACCTACGGCATTGTGGGGTGATGGTGGGCGTGACTTGACACTAACAGACCCTGTCTGAATGAAAATGCACGGCTCGTGTAGGAGTCTACGGGCGGCTATATATAGACGAGTAAGGCACTGTTGTTGCGACACAATCACACGTGTGACAGCCACGGAAGGGACGACACCGGTTTCATGTACGGCGCCGAGACAACGATTAATACACCAGTGCCAGTGCTATCGACATCCACTCACATATAAATTGACTCTGGTCGTGAATTTAGCCGAAGAACTCTCTCCAAAACTTGATGATTTTTCACTGCACGAAGCCAAGACTACCCATCAACGTTGTGAAGTTTGTGTCACCGTATCAGCCTAATTAGTTTGCAATCAAGGCAGGCACGCCTTTTTCTGATATCGTTCGGAGATTTTGTCATTTTTGGTTCGGCACGGATCTTGAGGGATTGACTTGACGCATCATCATGCCACGGTGGTTGTACATCGACAACATCGAAGGGTTGCTGGACTGGAGCAGTAAGAATTTAACCGATTATATCTTTAATTTGCTTATAATTAAAGCCATGCTGCATGCGTGCCTCATTATACCATAAACCCAACCTCGGCCATGACACCATCAAGTGGAGAGGTCAGTCGAAACAACAGATGTTGATATTTTATTTTCATTATTAATTATGCATATGCTGGTACAATATCCACAGATGCTTACGGCAGAAAATTGCATTTTTAACTTGAAAACCATGACTTGTGATTCGTATATAATATTGCAGCGCAGTGAATCGTTTCCATGTATACAAATTGGTCTTTGTTTTGTATATTTCAACCTGATTCGGCCTCGTACACACAGTTTTATCAAAGGACGGTGCTAGTGTCCATCCTGCCACACTATAGCTTTAAAAACAAAATGGCGTCCCAACAAGAGGTTGTTCAACTTTATTTGCTATAAGTGCTTGTATAGCTCTTTAGGGGAGAGTTCAATATGCGATATACCATCTGAAAGCACGTTGACTATATTAAGTATACATGAATAGCCCATTCACGTTGTCCCAGCGTACTGATGAAATAACTGAATAGCCGCCTCGATGCTAACATAATATTGACTTTGACATGCCGACATGTATTATACTGACTTGGCGAAGGGCACACGTACGTATAGACGAGAAGAGATGGTCCCAGTCGCCCAATTTATAGTATTAGTCACTGAGATAAAAAAAAAAAACTACGGTGCGAACACAAGCAAGCCTTAAAGGGCGTGTACAACGTTGGTATAAAGGCGACAGAAAAGCACTCACACTTAGCCTAATCCAGCATGTACATGAAATAATAAACCTGTGAAAATTTGAGCTCAATCGGACATCTGAGTCCCGGAAAACCAACCCGACACAATTTTTCGTACTCACTGATGGTTTTAATCTTACCCCGAGATCAAAACTTGTTTCGGTCACTGTTTGACTAATTTCTGGATAAATACACCATTTCAGGTGGAGAATGTGAACGGTATATGTTTCTACCTGCACCATCTTCATATCCTGAAAGTTATATGTAAATATGTGACCTTTTCTGTTAGGGTATGTTACCAATTCTGTACTGTACCTTTAAATTAAAAACACTATAACTAGGGTGGTTGTCTGTGGGGCGTTGTTATGGTCAAAAACGTGCCTAAAACCATAGGCCCCTACTTAAAAACTCACATTTTTTGTCACAGAAGTTTCTTTTACCACCTATAACACCAACATAATGAACACTCCTCTTTGCTGATGAATATCGCGTCCCAGAATTAATTCTACGAACTGCCCTTCACCCTTAATAACCATGAGGATAAAAATGAAAACACCTACAAAAAACCCTAACCTTTATAGCGAGGCATGGATAATGTGTGTAGGTTCAAAAATAGCTGGAAAAGTCGTGGGCGTGCTTAAACATTGAACGAGGGGCGGACTATAGGTTATAACCGTGACCTATAAATAACCGTGTAATCAAAATCGATTCTTGCTGGTGGTTGTTGTTGTTTAGTTTCCTTCTAAGTTAATTATCATACTTTAATTAACGATGGTTGGCAGCAAATTAAAAATTGTCTGACTTTTTAGAAGATTGTCATTAATTTACTGAAAAAATCTTGTGTGGACTTGTGTGACGTCCTCAGAACGTCTGGGGTGTCATGCATTATGGGGACATCCTTTGTCCTCAAGTCCACAGTATGTAAGGTTTCGTTCACTCGATGTCCCCACAAGGGTAGGCTTATAATAATGAGGAGAGTATATTAATCATGTAACAGTATTATTGAAACTATATACATGAAACTGTTATACTCATTATTTGGGGTTTTAACTCTCAGACAAAATTAATACTCATATGAGTGTGTTTTATACGATTATGGAGTTTGTACTGGGTAGGTGTCGGTTCCGTACCCACAACCTGTCCTATACGTCATTTTAAGTTCACAATACAAATATAGGGCCTACACAAGCACCCAATTCTAGTTTCTGTTCCGCTTGCCATATCATATGATACAAACCAAGCAGTATATAACTATAATAAAACTATACTTATTGCATCATAGGGTGACATTTCCATAGGGTTGTGCACAAAACTTCACTCACCTATTTCTAAACCTCCTCCAAACCAATGAACTTGAAATGTACATATGTTCATATTGAGAACATTCTATGTCTTCTATTAAAATTTGGACCGTAAAAATGTCTATAAAAGGTAGTTAGGATGTTAAGGCGATCCCCCAAATTAATTTCTCCCTAAGTACCATGGTCGCCAAACCCTTCGCTGACATACGAAGGGGATGTTAATAAATATGTACCATTCACTTTAAAACATACACAAAGTGTAAAATCGTTACCCCATACACGTTTCCCTGTAATTATCTCTCTGTATGCACATATTAATACAAGCACCCACATACACAAAAACCTAAAGTCGTCCCGTTCTGTGTATTGCAAATGCAATCTCTATACCATTACAACTGACAGCACTATACTACCATTGCCAAGTCCATTGATAAGCCTGTCTTTTTTTAGAAAGCAAAATTCATTTGAGCAAAATCGCTGACCCGTTCAAAACAGAAAATGTATCATAATATTGAAAGGGCTATACACACACTTCAATGCACGGGCGTCCCTGTATTATTTTCGGTGGTTTGTGTGTGTGTGGTGAGTTTGGGGGAATTTTTTTTTCCACCGATCACCCGCGTGGATCCGAGCCGAACTGACATTGTTGCTTTTAAGTGGTGAAGAAGAAAAAAAATCCTCGGAATTTTCATCTCTGCATGTGACTGCGAGGTGAAAATGCATTTTTTGTTTTGTTAACATTTTACGATCGCCGCATGATGATATGCATCGCCTGTGAAAAGACCAAGGGAAAAAAGAGAAAGACAAAACCTCTCATGCACTTCAAAATTCTCCGAACGATAAGTAGACTCTTATAAAAGGGTTATTTTTTGTGTCAATTTATGTTGTTATATTCATATCTTTGTACACATTTTTTACTGTAACCAATGTAAAAATGAATACTCTACATGTATTTAGAATACAGTGATGCAGAGTCGCACAACTCAAAAAGATAATATAATTCATATCTCATTGCGTTATCGAAAATCCATGATCTTATATATTGTACTTCCACCATGGCCTAAGGCCAAAGTTTTTCAGCGATATAATTATAATAAAAAAAATCCGAAATATGTAGAAGTATTTCGCTTTCGTTTCCATTTGACCCCTTTATAAAAAAGTTCGTTTAACTATAAGTTAAACGTATATATAAGTTATAGGTATATATAATGTACATCACTAATTATGTTTTTTTATAAGAGGGCTTTTAAATCATAACTTTAAGTTATTGAAAAGTGAACAAAGACAAATTGACTGGAGCAGGAGTCGAACCAGTGACCCGACCCAATTGTTTGATGATTATACATCAAAATCACTTATTAGACCTGTAAAACAAAATCACCAATAATGATCCCGTGTGACGAGTAATGGGTTTGTTCAACGTGAATCTGTGCACGTTTCTATGTGTCATGTTTTGCTTGCTAAAATAACAATCAGCTCATAATTTCGATAAAGATCCTGCTTGGATCGAAACACGCCATGCATGCCCTCCTAACTCCACGCATTTTTTATGAATTTCAGGTCATTATTTTGGCTGATGAGCAGTTTGCAGCAGTTAAATATGCTAAATAATAATAATACGGCTCGGATGTGCTGTGGCCTGTCTCCATGGTACGTACGGTGTTTCGCAGGGGTCAAACAAAATCAGGACGCAAGTGGTCCTCTGATAAAAAAAAATCCCCAAGTTTTATTTTCATATGGCATAACGGATAACCAATGAAGAGGAAAGAAAATGCCTTCACAAATTTAGCAACAATAATACTTCATCGTGAATCACTCTATGCAGTGGGTATAGGGGAGGGGTTTACACGAAGATTATCTCAACGCAATTCTATACTTTATGGGTTCGCCTGTTAAAGATAGTATCATACTTCGGTAAGAAACCAAAACAGAAAATATATACATGTATACAGAAAACATATTTACCTATAGCATACAGTTTAGGAAGATGGTGCTGGTAGAAACAAACCGTTAAAAAAAACCGCCTGAAATACTGTATTTATCAAGAAATTAGTCAAGCAACGACCGAAACAATTTTTGATCTTTAAATAACAGTGTCACTTTAAGTCACAAGTCAGACAATTTTTTAATTTGCCGCCAATTGTCGTTAATTAAAGTATGATACAAAAATAACAGTGAAAAGATTTTTAAAAATACCATGGGCGTTTTTCATTGTTTTCTCAAAAAGTTGGCACCGTATGGGACTGGGAATTTCACAGATGACTCTTACTGTATCTTTCTTGATGTCTGCCAATGAATCAGCATTTCTTTGACAAAACAAAGTATATTACCTTGAATATACATAAACGAAATGAAGAAATGGATAGCCAGACTGTTGTAACACTATCGGTTCAAGCATGAAGTTAGGTTTCAAATAGCTACGTGCCAAAGCAAGACAGCACGTACTCCTCAAGTTTTCCGGGATATCCTTTCTACACCTTCCAAACATCCACCGGAAAATCCGGAAAACCAAGAAGAACAATCAAGGGCACAGAAGGGATCACCCAACAAAAATAGGATGTTCCTGCAACGGACGACCTCTGTGTAACGGTGACTTGTGGCACTGCTACCCCAGTAACTTTCTTGCTGTTTTAAGGGTCACTCCTAGTAGGTTATGTGAATTGTATCTGTCAATTATCACTTGTTCTTAAACATTGTTAAGTGGTTTTTCCTGTTAGCATGGGAATGGAGAGTATAAGGGCCACCCGTACCCCCTCGTGCCAGCTTACATCGTTACGACCCCACGAGTTTTAGTTCAGATTGCTTTCAGACGAACAACGATATGTTTCACAAGTTTCATTCGGTTTTACATGATGAAGTCCTGACTGGTTCATCCTTTACTTGTTTGTTCCGATTTTGTCTATTTGATGTTTTTTTTCTGTAGTTTCTTTGATATGTAAAACGTTTTAGTCTAACTAGTCAAGCAAAGATGGTGCAAGTGAGCAAGGCCCTTGCCCTTTGCGTAAACTTATCTAGGGTCTACAGCTTTGTGTACCGTCCGGATGGATCCTGGTTCGAATCCCGCCAGGAGCTGACGTAAATTGAGATTTTATTTCCCGATATAATGTCTAAGTCTTATTTCGTGGGTTTTGCACTGAACAAAAAACCCACTCGATCGTTCATTCTCAACATGGTTCTACAGGTTTTATACTGTGCGATATATACGAAACCTCTACAGTGCTTGGTACTTATGATAACCCTATCGTTCTATTAGTCAGCGGGAGATGACGGTCACATGCACGGATGTTGGCAGACTGACCATCGGGGGTCGACAATTTCTGACCGATCTCTTTTCTTGCCCTTTGATACCCTTTTTCCTGTTTTTTAGTGAAAGGAGAGCCCTGGGTGCCTCGTAGGAAACCCCATGACCATTCCCCACGATTGAAAATCCAGCGCAAGGGCAAACCTACTGGTAACGAGATATAAATACATGTAGTGCATAATGCAGCATGGTTTTAATACTGGCATGATGGCATGATGATGACTCTACGTAGCATCGGATTCTCGTTAGATTGTCTGTTTGTTTGTCAGTTTATTTGTTGTTTGTTTGTTGTTTGTTCGTTTGTTCGTTAGTCAGTCTGTTGGTTGTTTGTTTGTGTGTTCTTCAGCCAGCTTGTTTGTTGTTTGTTTGTTCGTCAGTCAGTCTGTTGTTTGTTTGTTTGTGTGTTCTTCAGCCAGTCAGTCTGTTGGTCGGTTGTTTGTGTATTCTTCAGCCAGTTTGTTGGTTGGTTCGTCAGTCGGTCTGTTGTTTGTTTGTTGGTGTGTTCTTCAGCCAGTCAGTCTGTTGGGTGTCTGTTTGTGTGTTCTTCAGCCAGCTTGTTTGTTGTTTGTTTGTTCGTCAGTCAGTCTGTTGTTTGTTTGTTTGTGTGTTCTTCAGCCAGTCAGTCTGTTGGTCGGTTGTTTGTGTGTTCTTCAGCCAGTTTGTTGGTTGGTTCGTCAGTCAGTCTGTTGTTTGTTTGTTTGTTGGTGTGTTCTTCAGCCAGTCAGTCTGTTGTTTGTTTGTTTGTTTGTTTCGACCTGGGCATGATGTTGAATATTACACGCATTGTCCGATACATGTTGTCGAACTTTGTGAGCACCGAATAGAGTATTGCACATTTTAATAATTCGATGCCGAGGCAACAACGATTGAGCTAGTACCCGTCGAATGAGATATCCTCCCACACACAACCACATGGATGAAAATAACAGAATATGATTAACGATATAATTGCCAGCTGACATGTTAATATCGATATGGTATGTTTGTGACTGCATGCATGCTAACTGGCGTTCATGGTCATTCAGCATGTGTGAATGAGCATAGACACGCGATTTGTGAAAGCTGCACAATATGGTTCAGAGCACGGCAAAACACGAGTGTTTCAACTTTTGGATTTACAAAAAGAAAGAAGACGTCGTGAAAATATAGTGCCATGAGTATTATACACCGTTAAATGTATAATACATGATTGGTAAAGGTCACAGAACAGCACTCGCACTTTATCTGATCTAATATGCATATGAAATAATAACCCCTGTGAAAATTTGAGCTCAATCGGACATCTGAGTCACGAGAAAATATCGAAAATCCGACTCAATTTTTCGTATAAAACAAAGAATGGTTTTGATCTTACCCCGAGATCAAAATTGTTTTCGGTCTTTGTTTTTACAAAATTCTGGATAAATACACAATTCAGGCATAAATATTTTAACGGATTGTCTCTATACCAGCACCATCTTCATATCCTGAAATTTATACGTAAATCTGTGAAAAATTCTATTTGGGTATGTTACCAATCCTGTACAGATAGCTTTAAGCACTATTTTGCATGCATGAGACAGACACGTGGCGCATCCATTTCGATTTTTGTCTCTTCCACGAACCACCGCAAGAGGGGAGAACGAAACCAAAAATAAATCTGAGAAATCAACGCAATGTGAGGAGACAGCCCTGTCTCACGGAACACTCAGACGACTCTTGAAAGATGCATGAAAATTGAGATGTTTTTCAATTCAAGTTGTGCTGAGTCATATTGGATGAATATCTTAGCAGTGCATTACAGCACATAGGACTTTAATTTTGCATTCCAGAAACGGAATCATTATACCGATAGTCCCTTTTGTCCTTTTTGCTCATTTATCTTTTTTGACACATTCATGTTAAGGCGGTCAGACCGAAATGTATAGGGAAAACATTTATAATTTAGCATGCAGGTAATATGATCAGCAGAGATGCTATTTTGGCTGAAGAAGAAACATAAACGGTGAATAGTCTTCAAGAGGATACTGTATAGTGTTGCCTCGTGGTTGCATGAATTCAAGTACATGTAGTATGCCTACAGTGTGTATGGCATTATAGAGTTAGGATTCCTTACTGTATGAAGTGACACATGGTCGATTTCACCAAATTCATCGCAACTTACTATCAATCGTAAGACTAATGATGCATTAAAATTGCAGCCCTATAATGATGCATTAATTGCAGCCCTACGTTATAGAAGTTGTAGGATAAGATGGGTTATCCTTCGTAACTACAGTTACAATCGATCGTAGGGCTTCGTGAAATCGACCCCACTTGGACCCTTTAAAATACAAGATAAGACGGTTACTAAGATGAGGATGCATCGTGCCGACCACAGACCGAAAACCAACCCGACGATCGGCCTCAAATTACCCGCACCTTGCACGGCGTGTGCCGCTGACAGGATCTGTGTGTCTCATGGTATTTCAACGATCTCATCTCTCTCCTTATCTTCCTTTGCCTCTTACAGTGAATGACACCTTACCAGAAGATGACCACAGCGGGCCGTGCACCGACCCCACGTATATCGAGCACTACTGCCTGAACGGCGGCACCTGCGGTATCTGGAAAGGTGTGGAGAAATACTTCTGCATGTGAGTATATAACATGACATGACGGTCATCAGGGCCAATTTCATAAAGCTGCTTAGCACAACAAAATTGCTTAGCACAACAATAGCTTGCCCAATAAAACAAACCGCCATTGAAAATTTGATTTGATATTCATGGTCAGAAAAGAACAGCCAGAGAACAATTGCAAGTCATACACAACACACACAGAGTCTTTTCACTACATGAGGGTTTCTAAATCAAAAGCCATGCAAGACGATGCTGCTTTTGTTGGAAAATGTCTTATTTTGCATTCTGTGGGGTTTTTTTTTCTTCAGTTGTAATTATCCGTATCACGGTCAGAGATGTTCGGAGGTTGACCCAGCTCTTAGCGGCAAAGGTTAGTACAATCAATCTAAATCATGTGAGATTTCATACTGAAATGTAACCTTACGGCCGGCACAAACTGGAATGATACAATTCGTTAACAAAATGCTACACTGATCAAAGAATAAGAACAGTGAATGGAAAACTACAATCAGATGACATATAATGATTATTAACCAGTGAATGAAAGAGAATAGCAACTTAACAGAAAGAATGTTTCAGGAAAACATTATATCTTCAATAGTGGCAAAGAATTTAACAATATTTTCAATTATAAAACATGTAGTCATAAACTGCTGCAAACCGCTCAGCTCATCAACCAAAATAATGACCTGAAATTTATAAAAATGCTTGGAGTTAAGGAGGGCCTTTCTCAAAGGCCTAAATTTCCCATCATCATAATGATAACAGCTGCCATACAATAATATTATGTAAATGAATAAATGTTTATGTTTCATTTTTTTTACTTCCAGATGAACCAGGCACGAGTTCTAACGAAACGACATTAGCGATAGCCGTCATCATGTCAGCCTTCTTCATCATAACCGTCATCTGTGCCGTGGCGTACATCAAATACAAGTGAGTGTTCTGGCTCACATTTCGTAATACCCCCAATTTGACCCCTTCTGACCCCTCACAATATAATGTCCTCGTTATAAGGTGGGTACTTAAGATTTAAAGCTATCATGGTGGAAGAACTAAATGGTTTGAGGACGTGTCTACACTACTGCCAGTCACCCAGGCCTCCTAAAGACGAACAGAGCACACTGTTCGAAACGTCGAGTGTTCAACCATTGGTTCTTCTCAGAACCACACACTTGCAGAAGAGAGTACACGGTGTTACCGCAAACCTAACTTGGGTACTGTTGTGGGAATTATGTGAACAAATTGCACCATTGACGTTTCCAGTCATGCCTATAACTTCAACCCTTAAGTTTCATGGTGTGCCCTACCAGCGCTGTGACCGTATATTGAACATTTTGTTTCTTTACAGAAACTCAATTTGGCGGGAAAGAAAGCGGGAAGTGGAGAAGACTCTGAAATACATGCAGGAACGCTACCCATCCCGAGCATCGTCAAGGAGAGAAAGCCCGGTGGAGGGCGCTATTGTGTTCAAAACAAATTCGGTAAGTGCAAGCAAGAAAGAGCGCGAAAACTACTGTAAAACATACAGCTAAGTTGATGGCTGGCCTCTTTACACATGAATCATTTCGCAGGGCAAGATTAGACCTATTGGTATAATTGAAAGTTTCCCTTTTACTTAAGACGTGGAGTTTGCATGCCCGTGAATTGATCGACAATTTGGCGTTATTTTCGTGATGGTCCGGGTAACACCCCATGAGGTTGACCGTGGATTCACCCCGCTCATACCGGCCGGTTCGCCCCTGAAGACCAACCCAGTACAGGGACGGTCCTATTATCCAATTATTTACTACCCATGATTCAGATTTCCTGCCACACAGTGGATAATTATTCAAGACAATACACTGTACTGGGCGCGAACTTCCTCCATCTATTACTGCAATGGTAAACGGCGCCTATGTACTAAAAGGGGTTAATTTTGCTAAATACGGATGCATAAAATAAGTAAACAAGAAAAACGTACATTATATACGAGCGCAGGGTAACGCTTAAGCCGTGTCCTAAATCTCTGGCTGCGGCTGCTAATTACACACGCGCCTATGGCAGCCATAGCCAGTGACTGCAGCCGTTTCCATAGACTTGCTTGCTATTTGCGGCCGCAGCCAGATAATTTTGCAGCATACTGTCACATTTTGTAATGGTCCAAAAGTTGAAATATTAAGAATTGTTGAGGGTGAGAATAATTCATCTTACTAGGCGTGGTTTCAATGGTTTAGGTGGTTTTATTGCTGCTTGTGGGAAGAAGACATTTCAGACTTTCCAAATCGATCAACAAACTTTTTGCCGCGCACACTCAGTCGGCTACGTTACCAATAACTGCTTGATAAATGTCAAAATAAATTCTTTTCGGTATGTTGCCTCTTTTAGTAATTATTTGCTTCCTTCGTTTTATGTTTCGTTTCTTTAGACAAATGCCAACGGAGAGGGCGCCCAGCAGGTGATCATCTTTCAAGACCCAGACGGCAGGCAGTCGAGACAAGGCTCGCTCGGTTCCAGTCAGTACCGACTACTGAGCGAAGCACTGGGTCACCCACACCGAGCCAGTATCGACTTGTCGGATCGAGTACCGCCACTGTCCACGCACCACGTCAGCTCAAGAACGAGCATTGTTTAACATACATTCTTCATCTTCATTTTTTAAATTTCTGTTTTAGAAACCGAAAACAAATGTACAAAAGTTAAATTATTCGTACTGTATAATATACCTAGGCTTATTATTAAAAAAAGTTGTTGGTGTTTTTTGTTGTTGTTGTGTGTTTAAAACGATCATTGTTTAGTGAAACTACTCAAGATCTTTTGTAATATTTATATAATGTTTAAAGGTTTTTCTTAATGAAACATAAGTACTAGACAGTTATGGGTTATCAAAACCTGTAGGGGAAAAGATGGAAGATCATAAGAAAATGGGTTATAGTACCATTGGAATATTAAGCAAAATGTATTTGTAATAATTGGTATAATCGTTTGAAATCTGGATCAATGTAAGATATTTGAACGTCACAATTATATGCCACATATTAGGCTAAATTAGCCATCGTATAAGATTGCTTTCAAATAATCTTTTTCCAAACTTCTCGAGAGAAACTCATTTTTCCAGAGAAAAGGAAAAATTGAGGAAATTTTTGATCATGTGTGAATGTGGCGAGAATTTGCTGCTGAATAATGGCATCGTTTTGCTGTTTACAAAAACAAATCTTCTCAGAATCTAAACATTGGAGAGAAGCTTGCCCAACTATTGGTGTAGCCTACTTTCAACGCCTGTGCACCTTGAACATTTCCAGCCATTTGTTCTCATGTTATATGGGTTGCTCTAAACCTTTCGTCTGCAATTTTGATAATTGTGCCAGCATTTGTGTTGACTGAGTTTTTTTTATAGAATGGCTGACGTGTGCGGGTATGAATTAATTGTTTTGGTGAAAATTTCAATTCTTTTTACGTTCATTTTGTCATAAGCGTTTGTCCCGAAAAGGAACTGCGAATAGATGCATTGAAACAGAACTAAATTCACCGTGAGAGTTTAAAAACAAACTCACTTTAAACTGATAATGATCTTGCTGGTTGGCTTAAGTCATTGGGTCGTAAAATATTGCCATTGTTAAAAATCAGATTTCGATTTTTAGCGACGCATGTTGTGTTTTAAACGAAGCAGGGTCGTGGGGCTTTTTGTCAAAGCGAGTTATCATCGTTTTTATCATCTCTAATTGAATGGATTAATTTTTATCTTTTGACAAATTCTGCTGGTATGGATTCGAAGCGCCATGTTTGCACCGAGCGAGTTAACAAGCGTAATCGTGTCAAATGAGAATGTTTACGTTGTCAAGCAGAAAGTGGTCATTGTGCTTTGATACGGTAGTCTTTCTTCGAGTCAACCAAATGACCGATTTTGGTTGTTTATATCGGGGGTTAATTCTATGTATTGGTTGGTTTACGTATAAAGCCAATAATGGTTTGAAACGCAGCCACACTGTATTACGGCATGAAATGGTAATAGATGACACAAGTCGTAGCCAAAGAAATGGAAGCAAGCCTTAGCCCTTGGCTTTGAGTAATCTTAGTTATACAGTCATTGGCCGTTTTACATAGTAGATCCGGTTGTATTCCCGTTCAATTACGTTAAACAAAAAAAAAAAAATACGAATTATAAACTGCTCAATTACCAATAATTATAATGACCTGAAATTATTATTATTTAAAATGCTGAAGAGTTAAGGAGAACCTGACGTTTCGATCCTAGCAGAATCTTTTTCAATTCATTTTGGCCCTTGAGAATTAAGATTCTGCAGGATCGAAACGTCAGGCCCTACTATAACTCTGAGCAAAATTACCACTTCTTACTCAGTATTCAGTAATAATAATCACAATATCCTAAAGCTGTATTATATAGCCGAAATGTTACCGCCAAAATTAAGACTTGATCCGACTATCGTGTTAGGGAATGGATATTAAAAAGAAAAATACAATGAGGTGTTTTATACGTAAAAGAAATTATTTGTATATTTGAAGAGGGGGAAAAATAGTCGGTGGCATAATGAGTGGCACCCTGACTTCGAGGGGAGCTTTGTATTGCCAACGCGTGTTTATTGTTACTAGCTTTCAACATAAGGTTTTAGATATAGTGACTTTCATCTAGACACAAACTAACTTTTACTTATTATAGAGATTAATAGAGTCATTATTTATTGTAAGAAGTTGCGATATTATAATTGCCAATTTTAAAAAATGGCATAAAATTCGCGAATTTGAGTAACGGTGAACTTGAAATTTGTCGACAAGTTGGTTGATCGAAATCTTGGCATTAACACAAAATAATTAAACAAAATAAAACTATTTATTGCATGCGAAAATCTTTGACAACAAAATTATTTTGTAAAACCATGATAATATTAATAATTATAGCTATTTCACAGTGTTTGTACTGAAAGCTTGCCACCAGATTTAACCGATTCGCACCATTGTTTTTTATACTTTCTATTAATTGGTTAAAAGAGACGAGCTAAGCACTCGTAATGGGGTCGATTACACGTCACAAAGCCCTACGCGGATCGTAACTCGAGTTACGATGGATCGTATCCTATGCAAAGGGCTACAATGCATCATAACTAGGCTACGATTGATAGTAATTATTATTTACGATGTGTTTGGTGAAATCGACCCCTGGATCGGTGAAACAATAAAATATGGACAGCTATTGTTCATTTTGCTGGCCTCAAAAAGAAACAAAATGTTTGCAAGATCTCTTTTTTGACGTGTCTTCCTTATTAAGATTTCTTTAGAGCTTTATAGGCCAACAAGGGCAATTATTTTCATGAATATCATTCATGATTTGTTAAGACCCATAGTACTCAATAAAATGGAAAGAATTATCGACGGAGAACGTCGGTACAATGCAGCGATCTCTTGCCAGGCTCGCTGACTTACGGTAATCTCAATTATTATTTGGGATCAACTTTGTGCGACTCCCCAATATCACGATGTGACGACAAGCCTCACATCAGCAAACGTTGCAGGTCAGGATATTCAAACTCTCTTGACCGATGGAGCTTCCAACTCTAGCTCTTCGACACTTCCTTTAACCAGACTCACAAAATTAAAGATTAGAGTTAGGAGGGCCTGACGCGTTTCGATCCGGCATGATCTTTCTCAAAGGCTATGACAAGGGCACAAGAACATGCAAGTAAAAGTAAGACACATGAATGGATGAGAGGATCAGAACAAAAGAAAGGGGCGGGGTTGGAGAGTGGGTTGGCAAGATTGGTCAGACAAAGAGGGGTCAGATAGGCAAGATCAAAGGTACACATTTTATTACTTGTATTAAAATTAAAGATCATGCCAAGTTGGCGTTGCTTTTTGAAGAGCGCCCTCAACGACGAGGAGATGAGCTGGGGACCAGAGGGGCTCTCCCGATAAGCTTTGCAACCGGAGTTTGACTGAAATGGGTGCGAGTAATGTGCCAGTATTCAACCCGGATCTGCCAGGATTGCCCAGGAACTACATCAGGAGATCTCTCACTCTCAGACGACCAAAGAATGTCCTCGGCGATGTGATAACAAGCAAGAGGTGGTAAAAACAGGAGGACCAAGTTTTATGATACAACCATGATGAAACATATAACTCCCATGATGTCACCGTAATGGGACGGGGCACCCCGTCATTCGCACCGGAATCTTCCGATGTCGCTCATCCTGAATCCGGGAACGATGCCGGAAAAAACACAAAACCGGAAAATCCCATAAATTGCGAAAGAAGGGTGCAATATCTGAATTAAAAAAAAATATTCCACTGAAAGGCAAAATGCAGGAATGTATTCACCTCCAGGCAGCAGCTGAATAGTCCATTTTTGGTAAACTGAAACTTTCACAATTCAGAAAGAGTGTTATGTTGCAATAGTAGGACCTATCGAGTGTTAGCCCAGTGGACTCTACGTGTAAACTTTTACATCCGTGACCTAGTAACTGGAGCTTGGTACTCTCCCTTTTTCAATATTTTGGACTCGACGGTCACTATAGCTATTAAATGTACATCATCAAAGTTCCAGGCGATTTATTACTTAACTCGCATGACTGTATTTCAAATCTAGTATATAGGCCTTTGGCGCATCCATTTTGTTACCTTCCTTGTATGCCCTTCGGAAAAGATAACACCAATTTTGAAATGAAAACGGGTACCAGACTATTTTGAATCCAAGCCTCGGTTTGATTGCACTGCATAGAATGCAGGATGGATGCACCGTGACTAAGGCGTATAGGCAAAGGATCGGGAACGGATTCAACACCGATGCATACCGTATCACATCCGGGTAAACTTTCAAACGAACATTTTTGTCTCAAAACATCAGCATAATCTGATAAAAATAATTTTAAGATAAAAAAAAAAACCCAAATCGTGCAAAGGAAACTGTGTCATTCACAAGGTTTCATTTATAAGAGTAGAAAATCCAATGCGAGATATTAATAATGCAGAACACATTATGTAAATTTCAAATGAAATTATATTGATTTATTGTACTTTACGAATTGTGTTTAGATTCATAATAATCATTTTAAAACTGTCTAATCCAAAATAGGAATGAAATTGACAAGCCGATAATGTTTGAATAAAATACTACATTTCGTAAGGAAAGAAACACAGAAATCAAGATTGCGAGTGGTTATTCCCAAAATATCAGATCTCAAAAAAATATAATTTTTTATCATTAATATACAACAACCCAACATGTACACAATTATCATGTTATGCCATGATGACGAGAAAAGTCCTAAAAATTAACTGTTTCGAGATTAGATGAGATATAATAATCAGTATTGTGTGTGAAAAAATACTGTGTACCGACAAAAACACACAAATAAATGAAAAAGAAATAACAAAAAATATGCTCCAAAAATACAAAAATACCACAAAAATTACAAAATACCACATCCATCTTGTAAAACAATTGAAAACTCACTGTTATACCGATTAACATGCTCGAATATTATCATTTCAATACACACATTTTCTGTGTACTAAAGCATATAATTATGACAATGCATTGACGTAACAAATTTCCTTTACGAGTCCTGTTAAAAAAAAAAGAGTTTTGTAACATGTAACAGTGTGTAACTTGTGACCGATATTATTTTTAAAAACTGCAAGTCATCCTCAAGTTCTGGGCGAAATAACACTAAAAACCACTCAAATTTCCTAGGGAGTATGCAGACCTTCATACTGCATGAGCTAAATTGAGAGAGGCCATTTCCACCCCTCAGAGTATCATTTTGTACTCCAGGGTGGGGAGGAGCAATTAGGGCAAAGTGACTCGCTCAAGGACACAGAATTGGGATTCCCCTGGCTGGACTCAAACACACAACCAGTGAAATTATCCCAAGAGGTTAAATCTGACACACTTGGAGATTCAGGGATAGAATTGATAGCATGTACCTTCTCCTCCAAAGCAGTACAAGAAGAAAGGGTCACGGGGTCAAAGGGAAGAAATGTCCTCATGTGTTTAGGTTCTGGTTGTGTTCGACAATGTGATAATAAACAAATAATAAAAAACATCCCACGTGTATAGTCAACAAAGTAAAAATGGTTTGATTGATTATGCAATCCAACGACTCCGGCCAACAAGGACCATGATCCAACAGCAAATTCTGACCAGGGCAGGGAGATGGAGGCAACAAGGAATCACCCCGGCTAAAAGATCAGCCTTACGGCAAGGACTCAAAGATGATGGCTTGCATGTTTTGCATACTCTGGCACTAAAATATCGTGTGCCATGTATAAGAAGAATGAGATATACAAGATTGCACATCGACATCACACCACCATCTCAGAGAAAAAAACACACATACAGGGGACACATGAGCAGTTAATTTAGGACAGCACACAACCATCTACACCAAGAACGCAGGTTGGTCAGTTCGACTTGTAACTGAGAGAGCCCTAGTCAAAAAAGTGTGACATAGAAGAATATTAAATCCTGTGAAAGGCAAGCCGAGTATTAAAATGTTCATGTTGAGTTACTTGCCCGTTACTTTTCTTAATTTCACCGAAAAAATAATGTACATTATGATGTACATTCACTTTCGGGTACTCTATGAGTGACGTCATGTTCCTAAGGTCTCCAGCTCTGAGCTCTTGCGTCGGCGACCGATGATAGAGAGGTTAAGTTAAGCATTTTTGCTGAGCGCGCACGCGGCATGCAAAACGAACCAGTGGCGTCTCCAGCACGTGTTGCCGTTCAAGTACGCGTTGTGGATACGAGAGGGCGCTGTTTGCAAAATACTGATGCTGCTGATGATTTCAATATTATTGTAGCCCAACTTTTTGGAAAATCTAGCAGTCTTCGACCCAAGTTCACACTTTGTTCAATTTTTCATTCACACATGTTTCTATGGGGGGAGATAATGTGCTAACAGTAGGCCCTAAATTTTTAGAAATAACTATAAAACTTTTACTTCGCGCTGTATTTATTTCAAGGCCGCAAATTTGATACTTTACAAAAAACTTTGCCATTTCTGAGATTGAAGAAAGTGCAGCAGCCCGACTTCATGACTTGACTCCTGGGGAATTCTTCCATCATCTTTCTTTCCTCACTTACTGCCTCCTTCTTCCTCTATCCAGCTGAAACCGTCTTTCTATAATCACAGCTGCCCCATCTTCAAAATGACATCCTGCTCTCTAGTGGTATCTTTGTCTGTGCATCCGACTGGAGATATGTCACCAGATCTGAGGATAAAGAAAGATCTCCTTCCTTTCCCGGATGTGAGGAATGCTGAGCTTATCAGACTTCCATCACCTGAAACTGAAACAAAACTGAAACCTTCCAACAAAGCCAAAAAATGACCAATTCCAGACTTGGTTCACACCAAGTATGACAGCAGAAAGACCCTTGCATCGACGGACGTTCCTTGGGCATCACCAAAGCCACCTGTCATATTAATATTTTGATGATTCTCTTCAAAATCCTATCTCTCCTCATTTCTTGTTATCATTCTCTAGTCTCATCACTTGCTCCTCCAGCATCTCTAATATGATTTCTTGGAGAAGATTCTTGTCTTTGATCTCCGCTTCCAAGTTCCATGCAAGATCTACAAAATAGAGAACAGATTTGACAGATTTAAACATCATATCTACAGGGGCCAATAAATTCATCAAAGCAACAGTCAAGAAAGTATACAGTACCTTTTAAGCACATCAGCATCATCTGTCTTGTAAAACGAGGAGAGAAGGGCGGGTCAAGTCACTCCAGTCTTTCCTTCCAGCTTCATCCGCTTAGATCCTGAACACCTGTGAAACCTGGCAACTTCTTCCCATTTCTTCCCAGCCTTAGAAGCAGCACATGGGTCTTTTGTGATGAACTCTCCAAGCGAAGCAAGATGATGTTGTCATGATGCAAAAAATCCAAGCAGCTTCTTTTTTTGTTGGCTCCATCCACAATCCTGCAAGCCCTTTCTGTTGGGAAGCTAACTGCTGGGAATAAGGTTTTAATCTTAAGCAGCATCTCCAATATCACTTTAACAACACCTTTGCCGGACCACAGGGTCAACAGCTGTCAAACACTGAAAATGGCACTGACTCTGTTAACTGCACAAACAACTTTTGTTGTAAGTTCAGAATATGCCTTTATATGATTAAAGGCTTATTCTTACCTTTTTTCACATTTTGTAATATGACTAAATAAAAATCTATTTTGGCAATGAGATTGCCGATATTGACATTTGCATGAAGGACACAGGTGTACCCATGATACACTCAGGAACTTTTGCGCACGCGTTCATGTTCAAATGCGAAACTTAACCTCTCTCTAATAACTCAAAACCTCTCAATGCAGCAGGGCTTGCTGTACCTTGTCACACACATCGACGGGACTCTCAGTATCCTGTGAGCAAATAAAATCTGCTCCAGGAATATTTGGAAATCGTTCCTTCCTTAAGAAGAGTGGCCGACGAGCCTGCTGTGGTGAATAAACGGTAGGCGTGAATCCTTGCAGCTGGAATCCCAATCAAATCCAACCAAATCCTCAAATCAAACAACGTTGTCAAATATCAGCCTCACACAACCGACAATAATCTCCAGCACTCGGGTAAATGCTGACCTCTTCGCCTGATCTCTATCAAAAAAAACAACAGCATCCAACTGACATAGAAAAAAAACAAAAACCTACAAGTGGCATACATGTGAAATGTTTGGTATGAAGAATCCATCAAACATTATTACACCTGAGTACCGGTATTTGTACTGTCAATGAGGATAAATCGGTCACCGGTGGATTCTGGGGGAGCAAAGGGGTCGTAGAAATAAAATAACGGTGGGAAAATGAAAAACAGAGAAGGGCAGAGCCGCGGAGGGACGCCCCTCCCAACCTCACATAATCTGAGTACAAATTATGACGACAAATTATTTACAACACATCATTTGCCAATGATTACGATAAAAGGTTTTCAATTAATACCACAACCAAATGACACCCCTCAAAAGAAGGAACTTATGAAACACGTAAACTACATGGACAAAATTGAACATTCAAAATTACATATTACTATTATCTTTACGTCAACAAGATTTTGATCTTTCCCATTCTCCTTTCCAACTTATCTCACGGATTTCAAAAAACAAAACAAAATCTGGCTAAATATGAAAACAATATAAGGTCATAAAATGTAAATTGTTAGTTTTAAAAATGGAGGAACAAAAAAGCCAATACAAACAAACAAAAAATCAAACTTTTAAAAAGTGCATAGAACAAAACATTAACAAAACTTTGGTGCAATTGAAAGGTTCACAGAATTTCAATGACATGTTGATCATTACTACAATAAGAGTAGCTGGTAACCCTAACCCTGCTCCATACCACACTTTACCACATATTGAGCTTTCTTGTGGTAAGAGTAGTATCCTGAATACCACAATACACCACAGTGTGGTTTGTGTGGTAATGCATGGTTTATGACCCAGTCCCCCTGTGAAGACTGTGGTAATGTGTGGTAAGCAGCACTCGTCTTGTGTGGTTGGTAGGTGCAGAGGGTTAGGGTTAATGTGTGGACCAAATTTAATGTAGAGACGTTTGGGTACTCGGCAACATTCTAAAATCATTGCAGTCAGTTTACCGTAGTCAGACTGAATTTTTGTGAACCTTTTCGCTGAAAATGCATGCAAAAATAATTACAAAATGGCCACCATGCCTACAGTGCAAGCACAGAGGTATTAAGGGCCTACATACAAAGCATTTCCTCCATGACAAATTCCCTTGGAGTCTTGCTTTGAATTCCTTCAAAATATCCAATCCTATGTTTCATCTGCATAGAACAACTAGATATAGACCGATCCGATGGCACGACATACCCTCCGCCATTACTGTGATGTCCCTGTCCACCTTTTGTACCCACTGAGTAGCAACAAAGAATTTCTGCTCCGTCGCACTCTGGGTGTATGTCCCCTGATACACTGGAGGGCCAATTACATGAATGGCAAGTTGAATTTGTGTATTACACACAAAAGGCGGGCGGGGACACCGCAGTAATGGTGGATGGTATTTCGTGCCGTCGGATCGGTGTATACATGCTCATTTCCATTAAAAAGTTCCGATTTTGACATTAATAAGTCTAAGACAAATCTATCGTATTAATGCTGAATTAATTCAAAAGATTGCTTCAATTTTGATAAATTTTAAAATGCGCATCTGGAGTAAAATAGTTACCATGGTTACCATATTGCCTCTTGAAAGCCTTTTCCAATGTGTCTCCATATAAACCATGATTCGGTCTGGTACTTGATGTTCTCCAGTATAGATCTAGGTACCGGGGTTGTAGGGTGGTGGCGGATAGTTGCTGGGGTTGTGCTGTAAAGGTCAGGGAAAGACAAACACAAATAAAAAACAAAAACAACAAAACAGAGAGTTCACAAAGAGATCACAATAGGCTTGCAAAAATAATATTGTGAAAGAACAAGGAAAGATTATACTTTTATAGCCAATGGTTTGACAACATGAACAATGGTGGCCAACAAAAAAGGAAAATGTGAACTGCTAAATGAACGTTGGCAAGGTGTAAATTTCGAGCAGGAATGAAATTAAAGGTGTCAACATGCTTGAATTTGTGATTTAGGTAGGACACAAAATTTTGCGCTGTCAGCCTGTCAAACAAAGATATTACCAACAAGCATCCATTAAATTCAGAACAATTGCAAATTTATCCATAATCTTTCTTTTTCAACCAATGATTTTTAAGTACAACTTAGTCTGTTTTGTTCTCTTGGCAGGCCTGACGATAGGCCAGAGACCTTCCCTGATCTCTTTGCTATTTTCCATTATTTGTTAACGAAGTACCAGTTACAACAGAAAAGTGGCCCAGCCACTTAGAAAACTTAATACCATGACTGTCTAATAGACAACTACCTAGAATTGTATTTATACTGTGTTCCTTATAAATAAACCACCAATAGAGGGCGCTCAGCACCGCTCACACACGTAAAAATCTTGGTCCCGAGAACGGAATTTTTTTTGCAGAACGTCAGTCAAGAATTCAAGGATGACGTTCGGTATAGCCAAATGTTCGTTATAGGGGCATTCCACTGTACATGTATTGGTACTTGCATTCAAGTAAGTACGTCACAGTGGCCATGTGACTTACAAAGGCGATTAACTAGAATTCAGACTTGCATTATGTGTTTCGACTAGAGCTAGGTCTAGGTTTTCACTCCATTGGAAATACATGGAGACATTAAGACAATAGACCTAGCCAAAGCTCTGGAAGCCAGTTTTGGGCACGGCCTTCCCAGGGCTGTCATCCACCAGGGATCATGAAAGTAGTAACAGTGCACAGTAGAATACAATCAAATACAAAAGGACACAGTATAGCATGAGGATAGGGGAGAGCAGGAACCAGACCGAGACCAGCGGAAAGACAAGCACAACGAATGAGAACACCGTTGTGTGAAGAGTCCAGCTGACCTCACCGGTCAACACAAACAAGTCATCAGTGTATACCTCGCCTTGCTTGCTGTCAGCAGTCTGGTCCGGGTAGGGTGGTTGCTGCTGCGGTCCTGCTGCTGCTCCTGGTGCTGCTACCTGCTGGTAGGGTGGTGCGGGCCCGGGAGGTGGATGTGGGTAACCAGCGTACGGGTTATACATGGGCGGCACGTAGGGACGCTGGGGGACTTCGGTGTTGACCAAGGTGCCGTAGCCCGTTGTGGTGGCGTAGCCCTGCTGGACCACGATGACCTGGCGCTGACGTTGGCGCTGCTGACGTTTTTTGACGACTGCGCAGCATGTCAGCAGAATGACCAGGAGGATGAAACTCCACACGAACCAGAACCCTGCCAGACAATCAACACAATATGCATTAACAATGTGCCGTCTATCTAGTCTATCTATTCCAAGGCATAAACATTGACGACAAAACGTGACTGGCATGAAGTTTTCAATCAGTGTGACAATCATAAAAAAACAAAAAATACACTTTCTTTTTACTTACACCATTCACTGGCTACATCATAGCAACAGTACTCATAATCGTAATCATAACAGCAATCATCGGGGCATAATGTACCATCCAAACAATACTCAGCCTGGAAAAAAGAAGAAAATATCGGAAAGTGATATTGGCTACAGACACTGACAAAACAGCGTTCGTGTACATTAGTCCACTCTTAGTCATTTCATTGTCAAGTCCTAGTTTTTCTTCAACTTCAAGGACAATAATCCCTCTTTGAAATACCGTATACAAAGATTAAACAATTCTGACAGCTTTTTGTCTTAAAACCTGTACAACTTAATGCTTTGTTTTCATCGGCTCCAAGGTCGGCGAGTTGGAAAGACGTCGCTCCGCGCTGATCTATTGGTGAGTGTAGTTTACATGATTTAGGCCACCTATTTTAGGCCTAACGTTAGTTACTTTACTCTTTAGGCCACCTATTCATATAAGGAAATAAAAACCACTTTTATATGTAGGTCTAACTCACCTTACCAAAATACACGTGACATACTTTGATTGTGGTGTCCTCTTGAATATTATTAATATTTAGCATGATTCCAAATTTGTGGAAAGTGGGTAGGCCTAGTGCTTTCATTTTGTACGGAAAATTATGGGTTAAAAACGAAAAAGCGACATTTCACAGACGAAACGCTGGGTGCCAGTCAACTCGGTCCGTAACCAACTCGGTCCGAGTCAACTCGGTCCGTGACCAACTCGGTCCGAGACCAACTCGGTCCGAAGCCAACTCGGTCCGTGACCAACTCGGTCCGTGGCCAACTCGGTCCGAGGCCAACTCGGTCCGTGACCAACTCGGTCCGTAACCAACTCGGTCCGTGACCAACTCGGTCCCTATGGGAAAACGTACACAAACAAGAATCCATGCAGTTTGCAGCAGCAGTGTACAACACATGTAGGCTACTTGCATTAATGTTTTTTAATGTCATCATCATAACATAATATGTTTGGCTTGTGGCTGAAACCGAGAAGAAATAAATTATGTCTTATTATGTTGATACCATAATAATTTGATAAAATGGCACAATACAATTTTAATTAAAATATTAATTAAATTATACACGAAGTCCAATGCCTTATGAAAACGTGCTTTTTATGTTTAAAATTAATAAATCAATTAATGAATTATAATGATGATTGTTTTGTGTTTTTGTTTTTTATTTTTTAGCTTTGTTTTAATTAATCTGTGTATATACATAAAACATAATTTAATATAAGATTTATAATTGGCAGGTGTTTGGGAAGGCACGGCTTTTGATGACAGGGTTTTTTTTTTTTTATTTACTTTTTGTCAGGCCCTGGGCAGCACCTGCCAATGTATTTTTCATTCTTTTAATGCTTTTAAGATAATAAATGAATACATGAATAAATAGACCGAAATAAATAGTTAAATTCACGCAATTTGCGAGACTACGTACTCGTTTTGCTGCAACAAAATTACCAGACGTTTTTTGCGTGCATTTTCCCATAGGGACCGAGTTGGTCACGGACCGAGTTGGTCACGGACCGAGTTGGTTACGGACCGAGTTGGCCTCGGACCGAGTTGGTTACGGACCGAGTTGGTCATGGACCGAGTTGGTTACGGACCGAGTTGGTCACGGACCGAGTTGACTCGGACCGAGTTGGTTACGGACCGAGTTGACCTGAAACCGAAACGCTTAGCCATTAACTGCTAATGGTGGCATAAACTACACATTATCACCGAGAAGAAAACCAGGCTTTGCAGCCGAGTTGTGAACCAGCTGGTTTTTTTAGTAAACAACTTTACGGAAAGAATTCCACTGACGGCCATGACGGAAACAGGGTTATTTCCTCCAAGAGTTAACTTATTGAAGTTATTGGATGCAAGTCATGATGAACTTCAATCTCAGGAGTGAAAACTGGTATAGCTTATCTAAAAAGTGAGATTTTCAGGGTTTTTTTGACCTACAATTATACACTTCGAATGCAGCGGTAGCCATTTTTATCAAAACGCCCTCTGTTGGTCCCATAGGTTTGTGCACAAGTGATGGCCGTCAGTGGAATTCTTTCCCAACTTTACTAAGCCAAGTCGAATGTTATAACTATAACTAAAGAAAACAGGATAGGAAGGTTGTTTGCAAACTTCGTTTCTCGTTTAGAATGGTTAAATGTGGACAACTAAACCAGATAAACTTACCGCTGCACGCCAAATGTGACAAACAAAAAATATGTAGACTGGGAGCAATTTAGAAGGGAGCGGTAGCGCCATTTTGACGAAAAAAAAGGTTTCCGTGTTTGTCAAAAACGTCAGACGATAAAAACTTGCAAAATGTGTTATTGCATACACAGTCTGGCCACCAAATTCAACACCGTTTAGGTTGAATGGAATATAAGGGAGACGGAAACTCGACCTTGCGGACAAAGTGCCAAACTTCAACCTGTCACGTGCGCAAATTAAAAGTGAGCCCTCTGGCGGTAGACTTTGTACTTGTGATTTATTGTCATCATCTCTGATTACATCATAGCTCTATTAATAGCTCAATGGTTTAATTAAATCATGCAAAAGTTTAATATAAGAGTTTTTTATGAAATTTCACTGAATCAACTTCATTTCCAAAGTCATGATGATGGTTTCAATGAAGTCGTGATCATAATAAAAAACAAAACAACAAAAAACATGGAAAATAATGTTGTTTTTTAATAAATAAATAAATAAAAAGAAATAAAAGCCTTCTTCCCCCCACTACTCAGTCAAAATGGAAATAATAAAATGGTCCAAACAATTCATGCATGTTAAATAGATGTTCAGTATTTATTTCATTTTTTTCTTTACTAGAATGTAATTTATGGTATAAAATTTTAAGTACAGTCCGGGTACGAGATTCAAATTTAGGCACAAAACATTAACGGTATTTGAGTTATTCAACACTACAGTTAGCGAGTTGATGAAAATTGTGCATATTACATAAACATATATGAATAATCTTTACTGCAATAACTGAATTTGTTAAAAGAATAATTATGCATTCACTTCCAAAATGAAGGGGCAAAAAGATGAAGTTGTTTTCGTCAAACTCGTGTCATAATTAGAGGCAAGACCTAAGATTTCTCTACTTTGTGAGTCTGGCATAACTGCATACTCACACACAGTCCATAACAGATGGCTAGAGTTGTACAAAAACATCATTCTGCTTAAAACAAAACCGAAAATTAAAATCTAATATTGTAATAATTATTGTTAATAATAAAATGCATATCTTTAACATGAAAATAGATATTTCTATAAATTGGCAGTTAATTATTTTTTCTGTTTTTTTGTTTTTAATCACTAAGTCATAATGACAAATAAATTGTTGGATGGTCGCCCATTTTCAACATGCAAGCCTTGTCAGAATTATGTCAGTGCTAAGCACGTCTACAAAGCTGTGTGGTGCCCCACTTACAATAAGCCATTTGCAAGTTGAATCTGAATAGTATCTGGTATACAGACTTCATTCATTGCACATCACAAACACCCCACTTTGAATTTCCCAGACTAAAGACTCTGTTGCTATATCACATGATTCGAGGCAAGCTTTTGCATAGCAATACCTATCTTTGGAATGGACTGGTTCTATTGTGAACAGTGCATTGGTTGGTGCAAGACATCTGTTAGGTAACTAAGCAAAAGCTTGCCCCGAATCATGCGATATAGCAACAGAGTCTTTAGTCTGGGAAATTCAAACTGGGGTGTTTATATGCAATGAAAGAAGTCTGTGTACCAGATACTATTCAGATTTAACTTGCAAATGGCTTATTGGCTTTGTTGTTATAAATGCTGTATGTAAAACTCAAAATAATACGATACGATCTAAATAAATAGTATACTGCTGATTAAATCAACTACTTGTAGGACAATACAAGAAATTACAAACAAAAACAAAAATAGAAGTTGTGTTTGTGTTTGTGCTTGTTTCTTTACAAACACTAAATATTTGGGTTTTTGTGAACATCCTGTACCGATGATGATGTGAATAACACAATGATGTATCCATATCAAAGTCATAGACATATGTAATTTTAATAACGGATATCCACGATGTCAAAAACAGTGTTAAACCTGATGATGTCATCATGACATCATTGCTTCGGAGACAACAAGTCCATCCCCAAGACAAAAACAAAAACAATGCAGACAATTCATTTTGAAGGGAAAAGGGGTGAAAATGGAGACAAAAATAAAATAAAATAAAACCACTACATTAAGTACACTTCATTTGGTGCCAATTTCATAGAGCTGCTTAAGCAAAAAAATTGCTTAAGCATGAAAAGTTTTCCTTGATCAAACTGGATTACCAACCAAATTTGCATGTGATATTTACTGCTTTTGACTTGTATTCGGCCACTGTTTGCTGAGCATAACATTCACAAGGAGTTTTGGCTGGCAATATTGATTTTATTTACCAAGGTTTTTGGTACTTAAGCAAATTTTGGTGGTTAAGCAGTTCTGTGAAATTGGCCCCTGATGTTCAGGACGACTGCTGAATATTCACAAAAATTAAAAAAAAATTCATTGGTTTCTTTCTTCTGCTAACTCTTTCCTGAATCTGCCGATGTCACGAACAGACGGGTCCGCCATATCAACACTACATCTCCCTCATGGCTTTCATGCAATCCTCGTCCGAGTTGATAAACAGGTCTTCTGGCGTTTCGAGTTTGCTGCCATCACTGGTCACACACCGGCAGGACCCTGTAAAGTGAGGCACAAGGGGCAGAGTACCAGTCAGGCCGGTGGAAAGAATACAAACGAATAGGGGAGACGCTTGGTGATAGATAGTGCAATGGATAGCTGACAAATGAAGTATTTTAAGGAATGACGATTGGGTATTAGAAATGGAAAACTGATTGAAAAAAGGTTTATTCTGAAGACGAGCACGGCACAATGTCTGAAACGTCGACTCTTTTCAGAATCCCCCTTGCTCGAAGACAAGGTGAAATTAATAATTTGCACAGCTTTTCTTTTTGCACTCATTTATCAGATTGTAGCACATTCGTTTCAGAATTCAAATTCACTGTTCTTCAAATGAGAACGAAGTCAATCTGCTCCTTGAACAGCGAGATACACATATTACTATTAAATTTCGATAAGCCATAGAAAAGATAACACGTACACGGTGCGAGTTTACTGATGTATATAACAGGGACACCGTCAAAAATCCTGCCCCAATATTTGCAGAATGATCCACTTACCAGTTGATCCTGAGCACTGCATTGGCTTATAGTATCCGTTCTGATCGCACTGCGGTATCATATGTCCCACCATGTGCATCTCTTTGTGTGCCATGGCACTCTGGTACTCTCTGTCACAAGGGCCATCTGAAACAAGGATTATAAAACAGGCGGGTTGATAAAAGTCAGCTGCAACTTTCCAATTTAATCTCGGCTCCAGCATTGAACACAATGACTTCCTATAATGATACCTGTAATTTTAGAATAGATTCACAAAATGGAGCTGGACCCTGAGCCGGAGCCAAGCTTTGAGAAAGGTCCAAGAGCTCAATCTCAAACAGGTCTTTAAAAAAATGAGTTTGTTTATCCCGCAATACAAGCAAGATTTGACACCTTAAATAGTTAGTATGGTCCCTCTGAATTATCACCAGAGGGTAATGAAGCACCTTTTCTTGGCTTGTGGCATTCGCCTTCATACTCCAGCTCGATAAAATCCTGGTTTCTGCTGCACTTGAGGTCACGCAAGGCACAATCATTGCCGTACGTCACGCCATCACTTCCACACACAGGGTCGTATATCTTGGTGCAGCGAATTGAACACCGATTTTCTGTTGGAGAAAATAACGTGATGGTTTGTTTTCAATTAAAGCTCAGATAGGCTTTAAGAAAAATGACAACATTTTGCAATTTCTTTTTTAAAACACTTGCTTGGAGTTACGAGGGCCTGGTGCGTTTTGATCCTAGTATTACACATGGGTAATCATTGTCGGTCAGTCACATACATGTACAGTGCAGCTAAGTCGGACATACCATAAACTGGTTTCTGGCACTGTTTGCCACAGCCATTCTTGCAGCATTTCTGGTCTTCGTCACAATCGCTGTCACCTGTGCAGTCCTCCACACAAATCCCAAGCGTGTCGGCTTCTACTTTAGGGCAAGCTCCTGCCTTGTTGACTGTAGCAAATAAAACGTTTCAAGCAAAGATGAAGAACTATTAAGGTTTTGACCCCATGCTCACTACGAAATCTCTGGGTGATCTAAGGGTTTATACTGGCAAGCTTCGACCCAAGTCGCTCCAGGTTTAATAGTAAAAGCATTCAAGGATTCCAACTAGTTTTAATTCTGTGGTTATAAAAATTAAACTCAGACATTGCCTCAGGGTTTGTTAAGCCTGCTCTTGACCAGGGTTAAGGACCAAGATCTTGGGGTTAAAGAACAAACTCTGGAGTCGGCCTTGTGATGAGAAACCAAGCACGAGCTACGATATTCTTTTTGGGGTTAGGATACAGAGTGTATTACATACATAACACAGAAGTACCACTTTTCGTCAGCCAAGTACAATGCCATGATAGTGGAAAACTACTTAAGGGGAGTAACAACCAGCATAGGCAGGAGTGCAATTTTCCAGAGGATGAATCAGATATACAAAATATTCATACATTTAAGTCTTTAGAGGATGTGAAAGAAAACTAAACGGCACTTGGACTTGGGTCTGATTTCAAACATATTACAGTCTTTTACAGAGTAGAATTTTAACAACAAAATGACGTCAAGTCAACTTCGTTTAATTCCAAGACCTATCCTTCTCCTTAATCATTCTTTAAAAATGTTCAATAGAAATAAACATTTGTACGAAAAGTGTCTCATATTAACAGAAAAATAGACTTGATTTTTGAAAGAGCTTCTAACTTCTTTTGATGACTGGTTTTTCATCTTCTATCATGTGGTCATGGTTCATACTGTGATCATGGTGAAAATGTTCCCTCTCCGCAGCTGTGGCACCCTGCAGGTCAAAATATTCATATTCATTACAATAAATAATCTAAATAATCAATATAATTAAAAACTCAGTACAATACAATTATGGTACTTTGTGATTTATGATATAAAATTTGAAGGTAGCGAATTATAATAATGATTATGATAAATACAGCACAAGTTTTATGATATAGGCCTAGCACCAGAAATGGTATGCCATTTAAAGGCATATTATCCCTGGTCATTGGGCTACATTTACATTCCTGAAACCATCTCAACTCCCTGGGGAGTATACAATAGCCAGTTGGGTTAAGACTTGTGGTTACATGTAGGTTATAGCTTTGTGGTTAGGTTAGTAGGCTGTGGCATGTGCACATGTTGTCAACGAATTCCAACTCGCTGCAAGTTAAGTGGGCCTGATTCTGCCACCTTGTTCTGGACTCAGCATTCCTGGACATTAGTCTGTTTCAGTTACGTGAGCTGGTACCCAGTAAACTTACTCACCAAAAAACAACTCTTCATCTGTTGGGTCTGGGTACCAGCTACCTAGAGTGGACTAATGTCCAGGAACGCCTTGGACTCTGTCGCAAACATGGCAAAGGGCGTAAGATCGAGTCTCTTACTTCCTAACATTGTAACAAGTTATCGGCTAAAGCACACTCACTAAACTAGACAATAAATATTGCAACCTCTGGCATGCTTAGGTCCGCTCTGGCCTAAGTTATGTGCCAAAACCAGGCGTGAAAATAACGTCAAAAAACAGAAGAAGACTCACCAAGAACAAGCAAGACAGCAAGAGTGCAGAAAGGGTACACCCTACACAGATTACGACACCCCGAGCCATCTTCGTAATTCTGACAGATCAACCAGCACAGTCTCAGTCAATGACAAACTGAACTTGTGTCGTAGATTGTTCGTCTAAAAATGAAAATGGGTATGCCACTAGGCCTATAACTTGTAAATGTATCGGCAGGGATTCTCAGACTTGTCTCTTCCACTTTCCAGTCACATTAGTACAACTGATCGGTGATGACGTTTACGAGACTTCCATGAAAAAACAAACAACCAACCCACATCCTTGTACAAAAAATAATAAACACAATCAAGTTAGTGTACAGCACGTAGCTACGTGTAGTATGTGCCGTCATGCTGAGTGACTCATGCTATATAATAGACAGCTTCCTTTTCTATGGTCAATGACATTTACTCACAAAGAGTACAGGAACCGATACCTAGCCATATCTTCGAAACGTCGACTTTGGCTCCGGCTTCGTCTTTGGCAGTCGGCTAGTGGTGTGAAACAAAACCGGAAACCGATTAAAACAATTGAAATAGTTTCAGTTCGCTAAAGGAGAAAAAAAAGGAAGAAATAAGGTGACGAAAGTGACCTGGATTTCAACTTAAAAACACTTAAAACAACCTCACATCAAGTAAGCAAAACAAGTAATTAATTTATTACATAATAATAATATGCCCTAATAAGAGTATCAGACCATTGTTAAGAAAGTGTTGTCTGCAATTCAAGACATTGTGTTTGTTTCTGTTGATAAATACCTCCAATAATGAAAATTAGAAATAATGAAGCATTTATGACATTTAAGAATGGAGATAAAATAAACACTCTTTATCATTTTTTAATAATTATACATCAAAATAATCCTAAGCTGCCCAAAGACTTTAATAGACTTCAATTATGTCCCCCCCCCCCCCCCCCAAAAAAAAAAAAAGAAGAAGAAGAAGAAGAATGTCTACATAAGAACATAAATCAAAACGGAAACTACTAGTGAACGCATAATACTGGACCTACATTCTGAACAAACCGCAAACTAATAATTGTGGGGAAAAACTTTTTGGACAAGCAAACAATTTTAGACAAAGACAACTTTCGCTTCGTCGAAGTTGTAATAAAAAATTAATAATTCCCGCGCAAATTAATAAGTAACTGGTGCCGCTTCCCGCATGGTCGAAACGAGTGGTGAGCTCTCCTCCGTCGGTGCATGAGATGGTAATTGGGGGAGGGGCTTAAATTTTCCTGCGGTGAGGCGGGGAGACACTTATAATTTTTCTTGAATACGATGGTATGTGGGTTCTGACATGTGAGATGTGCATGTGTGATAAGATTAATTATTATGAATTTTAATGACACGGGTTGAGGCTATGGGAGTACGATTTTCATTTTGTGTGTTTGTACTTGAGAAAGCTCCATCTCAATTTTGTTGGCTATTTTGCCCCTGATTTTCTAGAATGATGAGCAATGTGACAGCAATGGATTATTAATGATTTGTTTTTCCTTTTGGGCAATGGAAATACTTCATAAAACTTGTGATATGCCGCTCTGGTCGGTGGGCCAGAAGTCTAGGATGATGCACTATGCTCATCAACAATGAATTTATTGTCTGAAGTTCACCAATTTCTTGTGGCCGGGTATGATGGTCGCGTGTGGTTAAAACTTTTTGGGGCGAGGGGTGTGGGAGTTGGGGGTCAGACCGGGTATAGTAGGGTGTTTAAGCGACAAGATAGTTATAAGGAACCTCTTTTGTCTTAGCAACTGCAATTCATCTTCTTCGTCCCATCTTTTTCATTTTTGCCACACCCATGTGTTACTGCTGATAAGTGCCTTCTGTAGTAGTTTTATTGATCAAGGATAATAGCGCCCTCTTTTGTGCATCGCCTTCCTAACTGTTAAAGTAGCTTCCATTCGATCCTTAAAAGTACGTATCCTAACATGGAAATATCTACGAATTTATTGTAATCCGAACGTTTATTGGGTAAATAACAACCGAGAATTTCTTTAAATATTCAAATTGCATCTTATATTTATATCATTTGTCTTCAATTTGCTAAAATTGGTAAATAAATGTATTTTTTCTCGGGTATTAATGATAAAGGACTGGTACAAGTTTATTAATTTGGTACGCACAAATCGCTGACGTAGATCACACGCCTGCTCTGACTCCACTATTCTTCATTCATTAGCATTTGCTGGATATTTTTTTCAGGCGATCGGCACAAATGTCACACTGTGAAACCAGTTAAATATTGGGAAATCACCGATGCAGAGAATGATGTTGTAATCTTCTGGATTCATGGATTTTTACTCGTTCACGAAAACGCCGAGGAACATTTTAATTGGGATTTGGTGATAATTTTTTCGCACTTCGAATCTAGCGGAGTTAACCCATCTGCACTGTGTGTGTGTGTAGTGAGTTTCGGCCTGTCCAATTTTAGACACTGACGTCAGATTTCTGTTTTTGTTTTTGTTTGGTTCGTTCTCTGAAAAAAAGATCTTCAAAGATGTCTCTGTTAAGGTAGCTGGAATCGCAGTACATACTGAAAAGGTAAGTAAGTCTCTTGTAATTGTAGTCATTTAAATAAAATTTTGTCTTATTTTATTTGAGGTAGGGGGCCTAGCCTAATTTTATTTTTAATATGGCAGCCATTTTCACAATGGAAATCTGTGTGCAGTGTGTGCTACAAATTTTACATGTGTGGTGAAAATATTAATTAGGGGCTTTAAATGTAAAAGGAAAGAACCATACATTGCTGTCACTTACAGTCGATATTTTTGATTTCAGAAAGCTAAATTTCTGGAACTGTGGTTGGTAGGGTTTTGAGTTTGAAGAGAAATTGTGAGTGATGTTCAGTGACATAACAACTCAACACCAACACACAGTGGAAAATGAATGGGCAACTTGTGCCACTGAAATGCTGACTTGTCGACTCACTTGAGTGCAACAGATTTTAACAATTGTTCATACTGAGGATAATATTCAAAATGCTACCAATTAGGAAACATTGAAAAAAGGGGAAAGTTAAATTGAGTTATAGAATTAGAAAGTAGTGATGGAATTGGAATTGAAAACAAAACAACACATAAAACAAATCAAAACAAAACAAAAACATGTAAACAAACCTAGAGCCTTAAGGTAATACAGTACACGCACAGGTACTTTTGTTTATAACCACTCCTACTTCTACGTTGTAATGTTATACATCTGTAATATAACGCCATTGTTATCATTTTCCGAGTTAAATTGTACACGTATACGTGTACATGTATGAACTGTCACACACAGCCATGACTATGCAAATCCTGTAACTGTTGTGAAATAGCCACATCTTGTACATAGTTTACAAAGTTACAAAATATGTACATGCAGCCCTAAGTATCATATTGTGGCTTTACTTATGTGTAAGTGTACATAGTTTTATAGATATCAGACCACCTGTCTAGTAGACAGGACAAAACCAATATTTTGACAGAATTTTTTTTTTTTTTGCCCAGTTTTATTAAGCCCTTGTGAAAATCTTA
Organism: Astropecten irregularis; assembly: GCA_963971285.1. Lineage (NCBI taxonomy): Eukaryota > Metazoa > Echinodermata > Asteroidea > Paxillosida > Astropectinidae > Astropecten > Astropecten irregularis. The sequence continues at coordinate 13,232,092 of OZ020263.1, forward strand.
AAGATTGAAATTAAGAAATAAATGGACCATATGATAATTATAATCATAATTCTAATAACAATAACCCAAAATTATATAAAAGCAACATTTGTTGTTGGTAACACGCATTATAAGTATTGTATTGGAAATGCCATCACAACTTTTAATAAAAGAACGAGATAAAACCAGAAAATGCACGTACTACATGTACAAGTCTGATGGCTTTGTGGCACGGTCCATTATTTGAGAGCCCAGACGGGCGTAGTAAGCTACACACATGTAGATTACAATGCGATCAGACCCTGCCCATCCGGCTCAGATTAAAGCAATCTTACTCCTAGACTTTCAGGTAAATTGGATTGTCCCAGCCAAGGATGTTGGATTAAATTCTCTTGAGCCCAGTTATTTTATTTTTCCCCCTCCCACACCCCGATTCTTTGTTATATGTCCCAACCTGTTAACTGGGTCAGCCTCATGGTCGTTAGACCTACATGTACAGTAACACCTCTTCATAACTTGCATTTTATATGTGGGCGGGGCTTTTGAGGGTTGGGGAGGTGGGGAGGGAGATAGCAAAAAATGGAAATTGAATGGGATTATTTTTATATGAATTTGATATCCGGCAATTAGTAATTGTTTAACAGACTTAAGCCGCCTGATATCCTCTAAAGTCCTTTTGTGCCGTTCGAAGGATATTCGCAAGATTAGGGCTGCTGAGCGTTTTAACATCATAGGTGTCATTATCAATCAACCGGACTTAATCCCCTACACTTGTCTTGATCTAAAAAGCTCCATACAAATTACATGTGTAGTCATTTTGTTGCTTATTGTACGTGGTTGAAGGATAACAGATTCTAGCGTTGAGGAAAAATGTACATCAGTGTGGAAAAGCTGCAGATAATTTTGAAGATCAAAGATTTAATTATCAGGGATTGATTTGGAGGCTTTTGATTGATTTTCTAGTTTTTACTTTGAGTGCCACATTGTACGTACTGTAGCCAAAGGTTTTGTACATAGGGTTCTTGGATGTGAACTCAGTTTTCCTTGTGGTGATTTAATGATTAAATGTTAATTTGAAATTATTGCGAGTATTATAAGACAGCCTTTGCATACTTGTCAATTAGCAACTTCATGGACCTGAAAGCAATAAAAATGTCTGAGCCTGCTCTTCGCTACTTGGTTGAACTCTTGGGTTCACCTTCCCCTACCCTAACCCCCCCCTCCCACCTCCACCTACTTCCCCAACAAGGAGGTCATCTTGAAAAGGGGTCAGACATCTTCCTCGCAGAAGTCAGAAACTTGCCGCCGAGAGCTGAGGTCCCGAGACTGAAGTGATTTACAACCAGCAAGTTTGTGTCGGGAGTCAAGATTTATACACTCTTACGGCAGTCGGAGACGGAGACGTCTTCTTCCTTCGGAACACTTCCCAGGCAAGACGTCCTGATGCCGTGACCCACATCGCCAGTTGATCCACTTCTTGGTGATCTCTCTCTCTCTCCCCCTTTCTTTCTCTCTCCACCCCTTCCCTACAACTCCCCCACCCCCTTCACTTACAATAATTTCCTTTTGCCTAATTTAATTAGGATGGAGTAGCACTTGGCCTCAAGCTGGTGAGGAGGAAGGGGCGGTGGGCTGTGGGGCGGAGATCGTTAACTTGGGTACCATGCATTTTACAGTACATGTACAAGTTTGTATACGTAACATGATTAGACACTAGACAAGGGATTGCATAGTGCATGCGAAGCCCCCTTGCGTGGAACTGGACCCGGGACCTGTGTTTTCTCATCGGCCCAGTCAATGTCAGGCTGCCTGTCCTTTTGCTTCCATTCAGCCATTGTATACACCTTGCTGACCTGGGGTTGGATGTGTACACTTACACAGACAGTATTGACAGGATGTCGGCTTAACATATGCAATACATGTATACTAAGCCCACTCTGGGATCCAGCCAGGCACTGGCTTGTATTAGGTTTATGCATACTCACTGTATGTACGCACATGTCTGCTTGCACATGGTTTGGCGGGATTTCTATGTCACACTCGAGGAACATTACACGGGACAAGCTTTATGCCTTCATTTCAGTACATCTGCATGTAATGTAACATGTGCTTCCTTTCCGCTGCGGACATTGGCAAATACGATATAAATTGGAACGCATCCTTGACAGACTGACTGCTCAGCCAGCTCAAAAACTGTGGCTGGTGGAAACTTCACAAATCCGTGACCGGTCGGCGGGGTAAGTCACGTTATACAAGCACACGTGGCTCTTTTAGTTGTCTGTGTTTGGGAGAACAAACTTATCAGGCTGGATTCGGTTTTTGTCCACAGACGAGGAACGGGCTGAAGGTGGTTTTTGAAGGCAAGTTTGCAGGTGCGTACACTTTGTGGAAGAATTACAGTTCACAGCAATGGCCCTTATGCACCCCTTATTATCTAACCTCTGCACAACTCTTGAGCAAAACTCGGCACTGATGCAACCCCTGTTGTATTACAGTATGTAGGGTCGTTGTTATTGCTCCCTAGTATAGTAACTGCACTGTTGTGGCAAGCTGTTAGTGTTAAACATAACACAGTAACTACAGTGTGTACTTCAAACTTAAGGTTCTACATATATACATGTACATATGTACAGTACCTTTACCGTGTTTACTGTGTGTTTAACATTTTGAATTCTTTCATGCACAGTTTTTTTTCCCCCGCAATTCCACGATTGATTTTTGAGTCGAATGTCGTACTCGTGGGAAAATTGGCTCCCAGATTCCAGCTCCCACTTTGTCAGTCGCGCTTCTCCAATTTTGTCCAGATTGCCTCTGGCTAACCGGGAACGCTTGCACTGGCCTTACATTCTTGTCTTGCGTCCTTTTTTCCTCTTTCAAAGTACAAGGGTTTTTCTTGAACGAACCAAAGCAGGACCAGTGTAAGGATTCTAGTAAATCGTTAATATTCTTAGGCGAAAACCATCAGTACACTGTATCATGCATTTATTATGTTCATGTACATGCTCCACCTTATTGCTATGAACATGAATTGAACACAGAATTTAACTTTCATTGGCATATGCCTACTTAAATTAAATTTTAGATATGCGAATATGTACAATACACAATTACACATGCACATGTGTATGGACATGTACTAAATGTTATGCTCTAACTTCTGTCCTGACAAAATAATGAAAATATGTCATTTTTTCATTTAATGTTGTGGCCATCCAGCATGTACATGTATGTAATACAATATTACATTACATTGATAAATTTCCATGTTATTTCTTATTACTTAAAAATTGAAAATCTTAATTTTAAATAATATCAATATTTCAAATATTGATATTATTTAAAATTATAAAGATTTTTAATTTTTATTTATTGCATTTTTATTTTGGGACGAGGACAACCTAGATGATTTCATTTGAAAATGGCAGATGAGGGGCTAGTTCAGGTATTTGAATAGACTTTCTGAGTAGTCGTTGCTAAATTCTCTTCCTTTTCATCTGTAATAAGGGCTGGGCATATGGCTACATGTATATCAGCAGTAATTTATTACATTTAACCAGTCGGATATTTATGGTTGGAGTCGGACTCGCACAGACATAGAGGAGTAGACTGTCGATGCTCTGGACTAATTCTTCCGAAGATCCCTGGCGCTGCCTTGCATTTTTTTTACTTGTCAGTGATTGTGTGGTTTCTACACAGCACAATCTCCGTCCAATTTTGTGTTAAGGAAGATAGGGGCTGTCTTTAGGATCGTGTTCCCTGCGTCATGTGCGTCTAGAAGCCGTCATATAATGAAGTACGATAGAAACCTTACAAAAAGACATTGAGGCTCTCCTTATTATGGTAATTGATATGTGATTGATGGGGTACAGAACAGGAGCCCTGATCATTGCAGCTTCAATTTAGGCCTCCATGATTTGGCTTTTGGTTTAGAGAAATCCCTTACGCACGCAATATGTTCTGTATCCTCTTAATTTGTCGTAAATTTGTCTCTTGAATGTTGGCTCAGTGCGCTTTTTTTCGGGACTGGAAAAAAGATTTGGGAGCAAAAGGACAACTGATGTCAGTTTTATGTACTGTACATTGTACGTTGTACATTGTACATACAATACAATTTAATTTCCTACATTTGATATTTTTTTGTTGGAAATATTATTAGGTCATAACAATGCATAGCGATACACATACTTTTACATTTACCGGTATACTTTGATACATGATGTGATTGTTATGCAAGCTGGACAATGTACTGCAATTCCACAGAAATGCCAACCCAAGGGTTGAATTTGATATTTCATTGTATTTTTGTGGTTTTAGTACATGTACAACACATGTACATGTATGGTTGTGTAGCTTATACATGTAAGTTGTACTGTTTCACTTGGGCTAGTTGTACATGCGTGACTATTGCTCCGCTGTAGAACAAACCCATGTCGACTCCCCTCGCCAACTATTATTGTACAATATGTTCATTTTTAATCCAAATATGTGTAAAAAAAACTCACTTTTGGTAAAAAAAATCATAATAAGCCCACTGTATTTTTACCACAGTGATACATAAGATTTTGTGCAAATTCCTACAATTTTACAGCAAAATGAATACAAAATTTTTTAATATTCTGTAATGAAATTTGGGAGTCTTGTTTGTGTTGTGTCTGTACTCTGTTCTGCTGTATTGCTTCTTAGTACCATTGAAGAACAGTAATTGGCTGTATGAAAAAAAAAACCATGATGGAATTTAATAAGATTGTCTCTAAATTGTATTAAACCTTCTGAGACGCATCAGCCACGACCGTGTACTCAAGTCCTCGTTGAGCATTATAGTTAAACATTACATGTAATTTACATCTAAATTTGCCATGGGATCGGATAGTGTTTTTTTTTTACAATAGGCCATTGGTACACATGTCCTGACATTATGTACCGGTATATAAATAATGCATATAGTTTGTGTGTATTGACTATACGGAGGCCGTGTTAGTACCCACTGGGCTTTGCCCCATTATCTGCATGGCTAGATGCTACAATAATCTAATCATCATGCATAACGCATTGAATGCACTGGTTTATAATGTCATGTACAAGTTTGATATACATTAACGGTGCTGTTAAATTGCCTACATGTACAAGCGCCCGGCCGCCCGCACGCGGTGAATAAGTGTCTCGGTGTCGTCTTGGATCGGGACGGCTTGGCGGCTCTCTGATGAGAGGTCTAAGCTCTTGATGTCCTGACCTATCCCATGCAAGTCGGACTCTAGAGTAGAGTAGACATTAGATATCCTTTCAAGTTTTTTCAACAATTATAAATAAGACACAAATTTGTTGCACATTCATGGACGGACAATGTACATGTACTTGAACATGATGTAATGTAGGCGACTTATGTACAGTATGTAAAACATTAAAGTTTGCTAAGTACAGTACATCACTACATGTGTACGTATGTAAACTGTAGATAATATAATTTTCAGAAATGTACATTGTACACATGTACTGTATGTACACATGAAGGCTATTTCTTTAGCGGTTTAGCCTGTGTAGGCCTACATGTATCATATATACGATGTATCATACATGTACAGTAGTACTAAGTACTAACAGTACATGTACAGTACATGTACATGTCCTTGGTTTATGCATGCAATCTCACACCAACACACATTGGCACACGTGCGTTCATAACATGCACTTTATGTCATGGAGAAATTCTTTAACAGATCACCACATTCACTTGCACAGCCGAGCATGTTCTGAACGGAATTGAGCCCGTCCTATTTTCATCAGCCCACTAAATTCTAGGCACGTGTTCTCAAGTTTTTTTCTCTATTTTTTTTGGGAGGTCAGACTGAGATAAGGAAAAATCCGTTTCCGTGAGAATTCCAAATTTGTCGTGCAAGAGTTCCGTTAGATTCGGTGATATTTCGTCGATGCTAAAGTCAATTGATTTTTTTTTTCTGGCCTGAATCTTTTGAAATTCTGTGCTTAAAATACTTGCAAGAATGTAATCAAGAATACTGTAGGCCTATATGAAGGAAGAACGGATAGCAATTCAACTGTCGTCCAAATTAAAAAAATTATTCCATGATTCCAGCTGTCCTGTTAGCTGAAATAAACAACATTTTGTTTCGTGCTCCAAAACAGACATCAGGATGTTGTGTCCTTACTTACTCACGCACGACAAAGGAACTGAAGTCGCTGGACAATCGTGCAGGGTCAGTGTCACGGCTCAAGGCTTTGACCTTAAATTGTATGCGTACAGCATCGAACGCCACCGGTTTTTAGTATACTGTTTTTGTTTTTATATTCATTTCTTCTGCCCTGAGAGTACAAAATGCATAAGACCATAGGGCCATAATTATACAGTATGCACAGTGTATCTCCTGTGAGCTAGCTGACCACATCTTATCATATTGTACTAACCACAGCTATGCCAATAGCACACTGTGCAGTCTGTTTTGCATGTCTAGTCTGTGCATTATGCAGACTTCATGCACACATGTACAGTATGCATGCAGTGTGTACACACTGGATTGGAGTGCGTGGATGCATACGTTCATGCATGTAAATGTATGTATTTTAAACAAGGGGACGAATTTGTTCACGGAGTCCAATTCATCACACTGAAGCGTGAGGGTAGTTCAGTGTAGCCTGTGAATTGTACATGTAGGCCTACATGTACATTGTACATCTACATGTATTTAAAGGTTTACTGTAATCAAATTTAGGAATGGGGTTGAAAGTGCTTTAAAATTATTGCTTGATGATATTATCTTTATTCTACCGTGTAAGATGGTTCATTGTCAAATTATGAGAGATGATTTTATGCGCACTGAAGGCAGCCACCACTGCTAAAAATTCTGATTAAGATATACATGTATACACGTGTACAAAAACATGTGCACAGATTTTAATATTTGGATGTTGATGTGATTATTTGTCTAAAAATACACAGTTTCCAGGAAGGAAGGGGAGTACATGTTTGAACATGTAGCATACGTACAGTTATGTATACACGTACAGTACAGTATACATACTGTACTTGTACGTACATGTACTTCATATAATTTGTAATTGTATACTATATTCACAGGTACGCCAGGGCATGAACTTTGATTTTTTCCCCTTTGCTAATGAGCTATGTGGGGAAAAACTTAAATGTCGTAGTTATTAGTGGTTTATTTGAAGGGACATCACGGCAAATGGCCAGGGGCAACGGAAGCGATTGTTTCAGCTCCTGAGAAGATCTGTGCATCTTTATGCATGCATGTATAAAAATTAAGTTTTAAAAGTGCTTTCCCACCACTTGTTAAAGTCGCCTGCAGACGACTTTTGGAATTTTTTGGTAGTGAAGTAATTTGAATACTGCCCCCATATGGTGATTTGACAATCATGATGAAAGTACTGTGGCCGTTTTTCACTGTTTTCTTAAAAACTGGGCACCATATGGCACTGAAGGTTTCACATAATGACCGTCACTATCTTTCTTGATATTTTGCCCATGAATGTCTGCATTTTTATGACAAGAACCGAAGTATAAAGCCTCCATTAACAAAGTAACATCAATACAAGTAATAAACTGAGCACTGCAAAATGCTCATCAGCCAAATTAATTACCTGTTATTTATAAAATGCTTGGAGTTAGAAGGCCCTGATGCGTTTTGATCCTAGCAGGATCTTTATCGAAGGCTAAAGCCTTTGAATAAAGGCCTTCGCTAAAGATCCTGCTAGGATCGAAACACTTCAGCCTTCGATAAAGATCCTGCTTGGATCGAAACGCTTCAGCCTTCGATAAAGATCCTGCTAGGATCGAAATGCGTCAGGCCCTCCTACATGTAACTCCAAGCAAAATAACCTTGATCTTGAGAATTATAGCTGCTACAGTGTATTCTATTCGTTTTCCTAAGTACTGTAAGTTGTTTTAGAAGTCTTCCTTGGGCCAATATTCACCTTGCATGTTTGCTTTTTTGTTATTGTGTGAGCCTGCTGTCAAAAATTTTAATCAAATTCATCCCCCCCTGGAGTATCAAAGGCCGGATTATGCGGCCAATATATCCATAATAGAATTCTACTACTTATTATTAAATTGTGCGAGCGTTTAACATCCCAACGTTAGTTGTGCCACTTAGTATGCTATCCCGGCCCCGTGAATCTTGCCGGCCGAACACCGGATGACTGATTGACCTTTTGCATAAAAACACTTCTAGCAATTTGCAGTGCTTGCCTGACAACGACACATACGTGTTTGATGTACGCGTACTCAGGCAACGGTCACGTCTCGTGTCGGAGGTGGTTGAGGGAGCTGTTTGATGTTTGGACACGAGGTCTAACTCCTTATAACCACCGAAGAAGCACCTCTTATTCCACCATCACGTTACGACTGAGAAGGATTATGAGTGTTCTTTCCTAAAGCCTTGCTGGATGTTTTGAATAGATGCCAAGAAATTTTCATCTTCTTTTTTTTTTCAAATCAACTTTTCAATGGACTAGATTTCATTGTTGGTCTTCTGTTCACATTTTTTTTACATAATGAGATAATTTGACCTTTGGCTGGATTCGAACCCACAGCCTGGGGACACCACAGTAATGGTGGGTGGTACTTTGTGCCTTCAGATCACAGTGTTAGCCTATACCTTACCGTACCCAGTGTTTATGTACAGTTTCCATTTTGTTTGCATCCTTATTGTCAATTTGTCATTGTACATATTCCATAGGATGGTTGATTGTTATGGAATGCATACTATGATTCAGAATATAGTAAGTCCAGTGAGTCAGGATTGTTGATGATGATGAATTCAATAAAGTACATACTGTACATGTAATGAGGATAAAGCACAGTGCAAATGGCAGGATAGTCACTGACAGTTGGACCGCAGGGATATTTGATTAGCGTACATACATGTACAACATGTAACATACTTGCTGTGTTTGATGGCAACGAGCCAAAAAACCCTCTCCATGTATGTACAGTAGGCCTTCAATGATATACAGTGTGTTTCACCTGGGCTGGATTTCACAAAGCACTAAGATTAATCTTATCTTAAGATGAGTTGTTCAGTATCACCATAGTGATTTGTATTGTGACATCACATGTTGCTTAGCAATTAAAATGAATTCACACTTAAGATAAATCCTAGTGCTTCTTGAAATCGGCCCCTGCACGACATCACATGTTAGTGCGAAAGCCATGTCAACACATGTTTTAACTATTTTGTAGTAGTACATGTACATTATTTTACATTTCATACAAATGGTCTAGCGGTATGATATCTGTACTACAGTAATCAGGAGGTCATGGGTTCAAATCCCACCCGAGCCATGCTCATGTACATTAGGCACAGACTGTCTTTATCATAAATTACCATAATGTAGTCCTACATGTTCATAATGGTGTTTGTGTTTTCATTTTTTTCCATCATACAGTATAACATGTAGGCTTATGTACATGTACAGTACCCAAGGCTTAGGCCTTATTTGCAGTATAGTCCTGCAGTATTTCCTTTTTGTATCAGAAACAGAAAGCTCGGACCTTTATTTTTTTCCCCCGTTTTTTTTTCTGAACAGAAACTGCTCTGAGCAATTAGCAAGTGGAAATGACATCAACCTTGAATGGACTAAAACTTCCTGTAGATAACAAGATCATGGAATAAAATCTAGCTTGTTTGTGTCAGTATGTGTGTGTGTAGCTTCGTTTTCAGGAGGTTTTTTTTGTAGGCCCAGTACTTTATGGAATTTTTATGTTTTACTATGGGGTATTTCTACCTCCCTTATGTTATTTTACTAAGCAAAATCTTGCCTCGAATCATGTGATATACCAAAGTCTTTAGTCTGGGTAATTCAAAGAAAATTTGCAAGTTTCAGGGATGAGATTTCTCAGATTAAAATCGGATTTCAGATTTTGTTTTGTTTTGGATAATTTCTGATTTTTTCCCCCTTACAGGCTGTGTACAAAAGTATAGGAGATTCTCACATTTCGGACTTTTTATGCACCCTGTCAGCTGTTTTCAGACATTTTTATCATTGGTCAATCTCATCCCTGAAGTTTCTAATCTTTTCATTTTTTTTTACCCAAATGTTAGAATTTTTATCGGCCTTTGTTTGATAAATTCAGCCAGTACTTCTCAGTCATTAAGATTCTGAAAGAGACTCATGGAATATTTACAAATGTCAGCGTTTAGTTATTTGGCCTGTTGACTTGTGCAGATAAGAAATATGAGTGCATTTTTGTGTAGGTGGTTGTTTACTGCATGTCTTTAAAGGCCAACTAGTCATACAGTGTACATAGTATTCCTTTTTAATTTGGACACCTACATGTATCAGTCAGATACATGTTGGAGATTGCACTGTGTCAGTGATTAGTGTTTGCCTGTATTATTATGGTTGTAGAATGATACCCACAGATATAATAATAATAAAAATAATAAACAGTTCTTATATAGCGCATATCACAAAAAGTAAATTTAAGTCTCTATGCGCTTAGGGAAAATAGGAGAGTAAATGAAACAAAAGAGTATAGACAATGGAAAAATGACATACATTGGCATACTACAATTACTGTAATAGGTTATTAAAGTAATGAGTTATTAAAAGACTCTTGAATGTGTTAATTTGATCGACTTCCTTGATAGTTTCTGGTAAGTTATTCCATAATTCTGCGGCTGTCATTTGGAAAGATCTTGCACCATTAAAATTAGTTCATAATGAAGGAGTGAGCAAAAGAGATTTGGATTTGACACTAAAGGTCTAGGCCTACACATGTGCTGTGTGTGTGGGGCTCCATTTTTGTACATGTACATGTACATGTACATACTTATGTACATGTTATGTACCGTTGGCCTATTGGTCAGTGCAGTGGTTAATAGCACACTGCAGAATGGACTGACGTACATGTACATGTACTGATTGAGTTTGTGACACACAATGAGTAATGGTGGTTAGTGCATCATGTATATTGTACAACGCAGGCTGAATCATGCCTTGATTCACGCTAAGGTATAAACACACAGAGACGACTCGTCCATTCAGAGAAAAGCATGACCATTGCATAGGGACTGTATATTTAATGCTGTAGGGCCCTACGGTTACTGTAGCTATGTGTACTTCCTATTGGCCTTGCAGTAGCCAAACATTGTAATACTCATCAATTGCTATGGTGACCATGCTGACCTTTAAATTTCAGATATTTATTCATTCCTGGTTTAAATTTCAGATATTTTATTCCTGGTTTATTTGTTTTCTATTAGTGTTATTATTATTATAAATTATTTTGCTTTATAAAACATCATACATGTACATGTACATTGTACATGTATGTATTAAATAAAAGGTGCACTAAACCATTTTATATGGCATTGATTTTGACACTTGTAAGCATTTGTCAAAATTAGGAAGTATTATTGTGAAATAACCACAAGGGAAACTGACTAATTTTACTAATTAGGTAATGTCATAATTTGGTTTTTGTCAAAGAAATGCAGATTCATGGGCAAAAATATCAAGGAAGATACAGTAACAGCCATCTGTGAAAATGGCCACAGTATTTTTAAAAATCTGGTCACCGTTATTTTTGGTTTTGGTCATTGGTTTTACTCTTTTCTGGATAAATACACCATTTCAGACAGAAACATTGTTACGGTATGTTTCTACAATCACCATCTTTATACCCTGTAAGTTATACGTAAATCTGTGAATATTTCTGTTTTGGTTTCTTACTAAAGTATGATTTACCTTTAAGGGAAAGATTGACTTGTACCTTGATGTAGCTACATGTAAGTGAGATACCTTCGTGTGATAGTGCCTAACAATGGAATTATTGTTGATGATATTTATGGTTTTTGTTTCATTTTGTCTTATTTTTCTTATAAATTACAGGATCTGTCTTGAATCATACAGACATCTCCTCCAGACGAGACCCATTCTAAGGCTCAGACGGTATTGGTCTGTAGCATGAACGACAGGCAATATGTAAGTCCATCCCAGATACCATAGCCTCTAATAATAACAGTGGGTGGATAGGAATGGGTTTGTTTGTGGGCGGAGCATGGTGGGATATGGGGGAGGGAGTAAGGTGAAAGAATATATGAATATGAAGTTTAATATGGGCCTTTTATATAATATAAAACCAGCCTTGAAGCTAGGCTTGGGACTTGATATTTTCCTACTGTCATTTTAGGCCCGCAAAATGAAATAATAATAATAATAATTATAATAATCAGTTCTTCGAACGCATAATACCATTACATAGTCTCTATGCGTATATACATAATTATTGGATCAGGCCACGTGTTGAAGCCAAAGAAACTCTCCAGCTTCGCCATGTATCTCAAACCCTTCATTTCATTTTATAGGACACAAAATGACGGCAGCAACATAAATCCCAAGCCTAGCCTCAAGCCTCATTTTGTATGTAGGTTCTATGAAATTGTGCACATCATGTATACAAGTATTGGTTTGGCATGAGTGAGTAGGGCGCTCGACTGTCACCAATATGGCCCAGGTTCGATCACAGCTTGGGTCATATGTGAGTTGAGTTGGGCTTTGGTTCTCTCCTGTGCCGTAATTTTTTTTTTCTGGGTTCTCCGGTTTTCCTCCCTCCATTATTAAAAATCAAACAGTTTTGATCTCAGGCTATGCTCTGTGGTCATAATGGGTTGATGTGTCTGCCAGCCAAGGGCGCCCATGAATGTCGGCAAAATCGATGACATTGTAGCTGCATCTTTCACAATTCAGCACCCTAGCTGTGAGTAAGGATGATTAGCCTCCCAGATTATTTGTTCATCATGATAATCCCAAGATTATCCTATTTTAATCTGGTCGGCAGAGCATGGCCCATTCGCTACAGAAGATGCCCTCCGCCCCTTCCGCCACTAAACCCGGCAGCAGCAACAGCAGCAGCAACAGCAGCAACAGTTCCACAGCCAAGTTCCTGAGTCAGTTCCACAGCGTGGACGTCGGCGACACCCATTTCCTGATTCTGAATCGCTACCAGAGTTTAAGATCGGTGGGGTCCGGCGCCCAGGGTCTTGTAGTGTAAGTATCAGGTCTTATGTGAACCCTCACCCTGTGTTTAGCGGCCAATTTCATAGAGCGGCTTAATCGCCAAATTTTGCTTAAGCACCAAAAACCTTGGTAAACCTTTCTGTCTCTCTTTTACCTCCATGAAATGTTTTGTTGACGTGTTGTGGTTACCAAGAGTTCATGTACATGTCAGACTGTGCAACCGTGACAACCATCCAGGATGCATTGTTTTAAAGAATATATTAACAGAAATGATGTGACTCTGTACAAATGATTACAGTACTTGCATCCTGGCAGAATACTAGGAAAAGGGTTTTTCCGTTTGGAGTTCACGCTGTACTTTTTTGGCTGACATTTTTATTAAAGTGAGCCCACAGCAGTTAACAGTATTTTCAGGATTTTCATAAATGTTGAAGTTCAGACTTTATGGCCAGCTACCATTTATGCAGTTTTGCTCAACAGGAAATCGATCTCAAATTTGCATAGCAATTTTCCGTTTAGCGATGGATTTGGGCTTTAGCGATGGTCGCAAAGCGCTAGTGAAATCGACCCCTGGACTTATTATATGTTTGAGGATATAAATGACCAAAAGATCCTTTTAAGAATTCCACAATGGAATATCTTAAGACAGACTTAATAAAAAAAAGACCTTTCAATTTGTTTTTACCATTTTTTTTGTTTTGTTGTGAAAATGTTTATTTTTTATTATTTTTTCCAGCAAAGTATTTAAGCAAGCAACAATACTGGAAAAAACTTCTTACTTCAATACACCACAGTGTGGTTTGCGTTTTTTGTTAATATGTGGTTTATGATCCAGTCCCCCTGTGGAGACTGTGGTAATGTGTGGTAAGCAGCTCTTGTCTTGGGTGATAGGTGCAGAGGGTTTGGGTTTATAATTAAGCCTATTTTTACCCAAATTGTAATGTTTTTCCTTTTTTCTTCTTCCCTGGTTACACAGAGCTGCTTACGATGCGGTAACTAAGCAGAATGTTGCAATAAAGAAGCTTAGTAGACCATTTCAGAATGTCACTCATGCCAAGAGGGCATATCGAGAACTCCTACTCATGAAGACGTGCAATCATAAAAATGTAAGTAACCTTTGTGTCCGGGCATTTATAGAAGCCAAGCTGTTTCACTAGCCTATGAGAAAGATCCTGCTAGGATCGAAACGTCAGGCCCTCCTAACTCTGAGCATTTAGCCTTTGAGAAAGATCTTGCTAGGATCGAAAAAATCAGGCCCTCCTTACTCTGACCATTTAGCCTTTGAGAAAGATCCTGCTAGGATCGAAACGTCAGGCCCTCCTAACTCTGAGCAGCCTTTGAGAAAGATCTTGCTAGGATCGAAAAAATCAGGCCCTCCTTACTCTGACCATTTAGCCTTTGAGAAAGATCCTGCTAGGATCCAAACATCAGGCCTTCCTAACTCTGATCATTTAGCCTTTGAGAAAGATCCTGCTAGGATCAAAACGTCTGGCCCTCCTAATTTTGACCATTTAGGCTTTGAGAAAGATCTTGCTAGGATAAAAAAAATCAGGCCCTCCTTACTCTGACCATTTAGCCTTTGAGAAAGATCCTGCTAGGATCGAAACATCAGCCCCTCCTAACTCTGACCATTTAGGCTTTGAGAAAGATCCTGCTAGGATCCAAACATCAGGCCTTCCTAACTCTGACCATTTAGACTTTGAGAAAGATCCTGCTAGGATTAGATTAATTAGATTAATTGTTGAACATTCATTCCAAAGTGTCGATGACGACAATTGTAGGCTGTTTATTTACTGTACTTTTGTTTTTGTTTATTGTTTGTTTGTTCTAGATTATCGGACTCCTTAATGTTTTCTCACCACAAAACACATTTGACGAGTTCAGCGACGTGTATCTGGTGATGGAATTGATGGACGCCAGCCTGAGCCAGGTCATACAGATGGACCTGGATCATGAACGGCTCTCCTATTTACTCTACCAAATGCTCTGCGGTATCAAGCACTTACACTCGGCGGGAATCATCCACAGGGTAAGATGGGGTCAGAGGTCGAGGTTGAAGAGGGTCGGGGGTCAGCTTTGAATTTGGCCAGGGTCAAGATTGGTTGGGATTTAGTTGGTCAAGATGGAATGGGGTCAGGGGTCAAGATTGAATTGGGTCTGGGGCCAAGACGGAATGTGGTCAGGGGTCAAGATGGAATAGCATCAGTTGATTAAGGTGGAAGTGGGTCGGGTCAAGATGGAATGGGTCAGTGGTCAAGATATTGAACAAGAAATCACATGAAAGACTCTTTGGGGTCAAGATTGAATTGGGTCGGGGTCAAGGTAGAATTGGGTTAGGGGTCAAGGCGAAATGTTGCATTGGGTCCAGGTTGCAACTGGAAGTGCTCTCGCTTTTATCCCGACAGGATTTAAAACCGAGCAACATCGTGGTCAAGTCAGACTGTTCCCTGAAGATCCTGGACTTTGGCCTTGCCCGCACCGCCGGCACGACATTCATGATGACACCCTACGTAGTCACTAGGTATTACCGGGCCCCAGAGGTCATCCTAGGCATGGGCTACAAAGAAAACGGTGAGTTCCGAAGAATTGGCAACTAGTATCCTGCTTTGCAAGCGACCTTTGGCTTTGTAGAACCCGTGGAAAGGCAACAGCAATGTAAATTTGTCACGCTCTTACCGACGGTGTTCAGCTCGAGGGCTGCTTCCTCCGTTTGCCTGTCGAAACCTGTGACCATTCAAGAGTTTTGAACGGGATTAGAGTCCATATAATGTCACCGGTGAATAACCTGAGATGCGAGTGACACCTGACGTCCGTTCTCCCGTTTGTGACTGGGGTTCGGTTTTAGGAAGAAGGGGGTGGATTCTGGAAGAAGTTGTTTAAGATGATAAGTAGCTGGAGCATTTGTGGCACTGCGCCATCAAAAAGGGCAAAGCTTGCCTTTAATACCAGTTACTAGCGCTTTATACTCGGCCTTTTCTGAACTCCCATGACATATTGGCAGCCTAAAAAATATAAATCTTGCAGATATCTTTGCAATCTGATCCGTTACTCGCATTTTTTTTGTTTTCTTTTATCGTCAAGGTTACACCCATATCCCAGACACATAAATATTTTCAATTTCCTGACAAGTCTTGCAGAAGTTGAAACCCACCGATCCCAGCTAGGTCACTGGGATTCCAAATTTGCAAAAACTGGGCTGAAATAAAAAAAAAAGTTCAGCCCAAGATTCTTATCGGCTCTTGTCTAGAAAGTTGTTAACTCCATTTGGCCCCGGTCCGGGGATTTTTTCCTAGCCGCAACCTCTCCTTCGCTGGAACTCATGACAGCTAGCATGTAGCATCAGGTTCCCAGCAGGCTGGGACGGGTTTTTTTAATCGGGACCGGGAGCCTGGAAGCTGGGTCGGTAATTCGAAGAGGAAGTCATCCAATACCGACCTTAATATGCCGTCTCCTTCCCCTCTTGGCTTTGTGTGACTGGCAATCCAGGCCAGCCGAGGTCACTGCACTCAAAGACAGAGCGAGAGCGAGAGTTGGGAAGGGGGAGGAAAGGTTGATAGGGGAAAGATAAAAAAATCCTAGTGAGTTTTTAAATTCAAACTGTGGACTAAAGGCCTTTTTACACGACTCTTCTGTTTGTTTGAGCATATTTTAACTCTTGCGAATTGTTCCCTGGAAATTGCTGACCCTTTTTCTGACGAGAGGGTGGTGAAATGATGTCACACATAAGGTACTGGGGTGGATTTCACCAAACTGATCGCAACTTGCTATCAATCGTAGGAGTTATGATGCAATGCAGCCCTCTGTAGGCTGCAATGGGTTATGCTTCGTAACTCGAGTTACGGTCGAGCGAAATCATCCCCAGGGCAGATTGTCAACTGTGATACAATTCTTCTTAATCGTTGCATCTTAAGTCATTACTACAAACCCTACCAAACAGAAAATTCAAAATGATCTTCAATTGATAAGTGATACGATTGGTTGATTGATCGATCGATCGATTGAATGTTTGATTTGATTGAATGATTTGATTGATTTGATTGATTGAAATTAATCTTTTTTTGTTCATTTCAGTGGATATTTGGTCGATCGGCTGTATATTTGGCGAGATGATTCGAGGCCAGGTCATGTTTCCGGGGATGGATCGTATCCTTTTTCATCTTCATGACGTTTTCTCGCTTGTTATCATGTTTGTTTGTTTGTTTTTGTGAGTCCCTGTAAGGGTGTCCCATGTAGACATGAGCTGGTTGATGTTAGTGATAACATGGCCCGATTTCATAGAGCTGCTTAAGCACCTAAATTTGCTTAAGCACCAAAAACCTTGGTAAATAAAATTAGTATGCCAGCCAAAACTCCTTGTGAATGTTATGCTCAGCAAACAATGGCTGAATCGGCTGAATTGCCGGTATAATGTACTCTGCTGAGTTTGCTGTACACCTCCGGCGAAGCTCAGTCACCTTGGTTGTTTCGAAGCCTCTTTATGAGAGCAGTTGAAAAAATACCGGAGGTGGGCTCTTGGAAGTGGGTTACTGGGCACTTGTTTGGCACAGTTTCTCTTCCTAACCCCCGGGAATGTTTATTTAACCCGGCGTCTGATTGGCCCAGATCTGGTCTACTTTCCTTGACCCCACCATCCCCCCAACCTCCTTCAGACATCGACCAGTGGAACAAGATCATTCAACTCCTGGGCAGTCCCTCCCAGAAGTTCATGCAGCGCCTGCAGCCCACCGTCCGTACCTACGTGGAGAACAGGCCCAAGTACCAGGGACACGCCTTCGAGTCGCTCTTCCCCAACGAGCTGTTCCAGAGGGAGCAGAGCTTGACGGAGCCCCAGAAGTTAAATGGTACTGCTGGCAGCCTTGTCGTATTCTTTGCCTCCCTCCCCCTACCTGCCCCTCCCCAAATTCCTGGCTTTTCTTTCAGACTTAAAGACTTAAAGAATTATTTTCTTTGTGTAGAATGCTGTAATTTTTTTTGTTTCTCATGGTTTTGAAATGTTTTTCATTTGATGTCTTTATAGCCACTATGGCCAGGAGACTGTTGTCCAAGATGCTCGTCATCGACCCAGCAGAGAGAATATCAGTGGACGAGGCACTGGAACACCCCTATATTAATGTATGGTACGACCCGGCTGAAGTAGAAGGGGTACGTATTGGTAGCATCCATTGTCTGGTTTTAGGGGGGAGGGGAAAGACTTTCGGGTGTGGCAGGTTTGCATCACTAAGGCAACCTTTATTGAGACGGGTCTGGATCTCTGGTCTAGGAGGGAGTTTGGTTCGTGATTCCTGTTCATGTCCTGATGGACAGTTGTGTTTTTTTGTATACTGGGATAAAAACTTTGAAATGACGAGTGACAACTGTTATGTTTGTCTGCTTCTCTTTAGCCGGTACCCATCACCTACGATCACACAATCGATGAGAGGGAACACACAGTGGAGCAGTGGAAAGGTAAGCCATGCAGCCATACCAGTGACATATACAAAGGGCATTTAATACGGAACCTGGCTCGAGGCGAGGCTTGGGAAATATTTCGCTAGTGCCATTTGAGGCCCACAAAAACGAAATGAAGGGATTGGGCCACATGACAGCTAAAGAAAGGCTCCAGCTTTGCCATGTACATGTATCTCAAGCCCTGAAAATTTCATTTAGGACACAAAATGGCAGTATATTAAAAAAAATCCCAAGCATAGCCCAAGTCAATCTTCATTTTGTAAAGGCACATCGTATAATAATAAGTTTGAGTGCCCTGGGGTCGATTTCACCAAACTCATCGTAACTTACTATCAGTCGTAGGACTTAAGATGCATTACAGCCCTATGATGGGTTATCCTTCATATTAAGTTGAGTTGCGATCGACCATAGGGCTAACTTGAGCAGTAAAATGGTCTACCCAGTCTGCATGATGGAGTTCAATGGTTTAGAAGACACTAACCTAAATTGAATGAGCGAGGGCAGCAGACTACTTAGTTACAGTGATTACTTTACACACCATACCCATAGTGTGGCCTTATAGTACCAGTACTCATCCAGGTATTGGTGTTTTATACACAGATATTGCATTTGCTAAGTTGATACTTGTGAGATTGTCTTTTTCCTGATTTTATATTTGAATGATTTTCTGTCTTTTTGTTTTTCTTCGTCAGCTCTTATATACCAGGAAGTTATGTCCTTCATGTGTAATAGTGGAGTGTACGTCGGGATAGGAAACTGCAGAGATTCAGATTGTAAGTAGGTTCATAGGAAATTAGGGGCTTTCTCAAAGCTGGGCTCTGGCTCCGGCTCCGGCTCCGGCTCTGTCATCCATATGCTGAAAATATAGGCTGTGGTTTTTCATTGAAGCTGAAGCTCTGTTCTCTTTTTCAAACCAGAGAATCTAATTTTGAACCACAGCCAAAAGCCTCTATTTTTATACTTGTTTTTTTAGAATGGACTCACGAAATGGAGCCGGAGCCGAGCTTTGAGAAAGGTTCTAGGTCTGAAGACGGAATTGGGTTGGGGAGCTTGCATTTACTCATTTCATTTGATCAGAATTGCTCTACAAAAAGGGGGAAATTTATGTACACATTGCCTTTTATTTTAAAAAATAAACACAAATGATTGATCATTGTTCTGCATACCGGTCCAGAACAAGGCATTGCCTTAAATTCTATGTCCTATTAAAGCTCACATTTATCCAGAAAAGAGTCAAACCAATGATCACTGTTTTCTCAAAAAGTGGGCACCGTATGGGACTGAAAATTTCACAGATGACTGTTACTATATCTTCCTTGATATTTTTGCCCATGAATCTGTGGTTTTTTGACAAAAACCAAAGTATGATACTACCTTTAAGAATAAGCATTATTAATTTGTTTTTGTCTCTGCCTCAATTTACAGCAATGGAACACTGCGGGTCGGAGCTTGACCTCGCCCATGCCGCTGCTGCTGGCGTGATAACGAGTGCGTCGCACGTTGCCTCCCAATCGGCCTCCAACAGCGCATCCAACAGTATGTACAATGCTCAGGGAGCTCACTAGCCGCGGACTGACACGAAACGTGCCGCTCGTTAAAAAAAAAAAAACGCAAAAAAAACTCTTGACGCTTCAAAGACTCGTATAATTCCACACACACACAGAAGAAAAATTCTGAAAACGAAAAAGTGTATGACGGACGCGGGAGGTCATTTGCATAGGACCTTTGAACCTTGAAGAGATTAACCTATTTACTGAATGTTGACCCGAAAACGAGGGACGGTGCTTGTATGTAATCGCTATGACGTTTGGGGGAAGCGGGCGGGGCAGGGCGAGGCGGGTAGGTGGTATTTTTTTTCTTCCAAGATGCAGTAATATAAAAAAAAAGTAAATGTTTGAACGCTGTGTGTATGACTGGAGGAAATTTTTTATGTTTGTTTGCGCAGTGCATCGACGTTGGTCGGTTTGCATTTGCGCGACGAAAAAAAAAATGTCTGACGTGAAAGACGGCAATGTACGTTGCTGTAGTTTAACAAAACAAAATTGGAGAACTTAACTCTGCTTTTCGATGTCGATCTCTACTCTTTACAAAAAGTCTAACATTGCTGTCGGGTCTACTTGCCGACTCAAGTTGGCAGGTCACTTATTGTAGCTATAAAGTTATAAAAATGAAAAAAAAATGTTGTCGTGTGTGCAGTTAACAGAAAGGGAGAATGGACACTGATTGTCAACTAATTTTTTGCCGAGCATAGCATAAATTTTGACATCTTGTTTTGGAACAAAAAACAAACTTGACAGCCCGCTGTGCAAGTGTGTGGAGTCAATTCCAAAAAGTTGCATTTTTGCTTTGTGATGTGGCAAAAATTTGGTGTGGCGCCCTCTGGTGTTCACTGGTGTCCAGCTCATCATTTTTTTGGCCTTGTGTGGTTACGCCGTCAAATCGGCGTGACGTTACCGTCCTCACGAGTTTTTTCAGAGAAAGTCCGTTTATTGTGCCGTTCACGTGCTGAGATTTGGAGCATAAATTTATGCCATATTCTCCGGCAACTGATGGCTTTTATATAAGTATATATATATGATGGTTATAGTTTATTTAACTTATCGACAATTTTATGCAGATTTTAAAACAGTCCGCAAGATCTCCTCGTAGCTCTAAAACAGTCGCCTCTCTCAGCTGAGTTTTCCTATATATTTGTTTCCGTTTTTAATGCAAAAAATATTTCATCGGCTAAAATTCCATTTTTTTTGGGGGGGGGGAGTCAATGTTGTCACCAAGCTTTTGACAACAGCCAGTGTCATTTTGTGCTGTAGTAGGCGAAAGATCTACCCTCGAAGTTGAAAAATCGCAGCTTGCTTAAAAACTCGCGACTTTTCCACGATCACTTACTATGAATGTTGAGATTTTTCTGTGTGGCCAATTAATTTCTTTTTGACTGTTGCCAAAACAAAAGCATAGCAAAGCATAACAAATCAAAAAGGCGAATTTGACAACAAATGTTTCCAAATTTATTTTATTTGTAGTTTTTGCACTTTTGTCATTTCATTTTTTTTCGAAAAAGAAAGTCCAAGTGCTTATTTTATTTCCCAAAACCTTGTGTAATGATTCTTGATGGTTCTAGGGTCAAATTAAGGCGAGTTGAAAAAGAGGAGAGGGGTACATGGCATGGTGCAAAGTATTTCACAATTGTGTGCAATCGCTCATTGTAGCAGTCAGGGTACCATACCTTGAAGTGTCATCAGAATTGAATGACCTTTGACCTTAATACCGCCATCTGTCACCTTAGCCGTCATTTTTACAAATTCTGAATTTCATTCCAGTCGCAGTAGAATTCAAAGTAGAACAGTGGGGCTGGTCGTAACAGCATAGTACCGTTTTGAACAAAAGAATTCCGTTCGAGGATAACAATGGTTTCATTGTTGTTCCTTTATTCTTTTGTCCGTGATCCGGATACAGTGCACGTACAATTGTACAGACGAATGTCATCTATTGACATTTGTCAAATCTTCATAAGCTGTAGAGAAATTCTTTTTTTAAGGTAGTCCGGTAGTTTCAAGCAAGTTATGACTTTCAATTCTATTTCTACATAAACTGTGAATGAGCTCAGCAAAATGTCGTTCTGTGTGGAGTACTAAGGGCTTTTGTACTTGAAGTATATATATATGTATGTATATACATATATATACAAGTATATACATTTAAACGTATGCAGAGAAACGATTGGTTCAAATTTGTTTCCTTTTGTTGTCTTCCATTTGAAATAATGTGGAACTGAAGAAAAAAAATTGAGGATTTGAGCATCTCCAATCGGCATGGCAACGGCCGAAGATGTTTTGGAAAGGAGATTGTTGTTGTTTTTTCATGGTTTTGCCATAGACACGGTGTATATTATTGTTTATTATTATTATTGTTATTTCGTTTTTTTTTAACTGTGCCATTTTAAATTCTTCGCCCAAGGCTTATGTACATACTCCGTGCTAAGAGAGAGAATACGATTGTTTGTTTGTTTTTTCCCAAAAAGTCTGTCCGAAGACAAATGTCATGGATGTTTTTTTCGTTCTTGGGGATTGTTGAAGCAAAAGCTATACTTAGTGTCGGCTGTTTGAGTATCACTTTTCAGGGGTTTAGCTTGTTTAAGGACATAGCTTTTCTTCAAAATGGCAGAGATGCCAAGATGGCTTGTGGTCAAAAGATGGCCTTCAATATGCGCATTCTGCGTGACACATGTACGTAGCTGACATCGTTTTAAAATTGTTTCGTCATCTTTTTACCGCACGAGATGACGGCAAGATGAAGGTAGTTCATCGGGTCGACCGATACTCCTTTTCACGTCGTCCTTTTGAGTGGAAGCTTGATAATGTTATTCATGTTCAAACAGTAAAGGGTCCGCTGCGGAAGTCTCGTGTTTGCTCATGAAGTGTCTCCTAGCACTTTCCATTCAGACTTACTCATCAGGGTTATAAACACCAACAAACATAGGTGTCCTTGAGGTTTGAAGCAATGACCCATTCAAGTCACTTTTGTACGTGTCTTCTTAACTTGTCCGTCACGTGCAGGCTCAGTAGAATTTCATTCTGTTTGTCTGTAGACACCGAACGCTACGCATGCACGTTTTCCCACGAGCATTTTCCAGTCACCGAATTATCTTGTACTGTCACGGCACAATTTGCCTTCATCGGCAAAATGTTGGTTGCCACTTGCCTTGTCTGCAGTTTTGCAATTTTTTTTTTGTCTTTTCTCTAGTACGGACAAAATGGCACCCGATGGGGAACATGCCGGAAATTACAAAAACAGTGAAATCTTGGACCTTGCATCTTTTTATTTTAAATCTCAATGCCAAGATGGATTTTTTTCCCGAGTTAAAAAGCCGAAAGCAAAAAATGGCTTTTTGTGTAGATTTTTTCTCTTGCCGATTCCTCCCCCAACAAATTTAAAAAACCAAAAAAAAAAGAAAGAAAAAAAGTAAAAATGGTTTTCAAATTGTAATGCGGTTTGAGAATTTATCTTAAAAGATTATTATTATTAAAAACAATTTTTTTTTCCAGTGTAAAGATTATTTTGTATTTTGTGTATTATTGTTACCTGCACTTGGCTGAAAACCGAGTATAAAGGATCATTGGAAAACATTTTTTGGTTTTTTGATTTTTTTTTCCTCAGTGTAAAATTGTACATAAATTTAGCGTATAGTGAAACAAGTGCAGAGTAATCCTATTAAATATTGTGTCTATGTGGTGATCAGCTTGAAGATATGGATAGTAATGGCGTATGTCACATGGTGACGAGAATCTAGAGGGCGCTCTTTACGTGTTTAACCCAGAGCCGTCGGTCGAGAGTGAAAGTGAGAGAGTTTGCGACGACCTCAGATTTGAGATACAAAATGGCCGGTCGGTTTGTGTACATTTAAAATGAGGTCGGCCATTTTGAATTCACGTCGTGGTCTACGGCTCTCTTGCTCTACGGCTCTCGGTTCAACCCACAGCCCCCTCACGGAGAGACGGCATACGGTTCCCAAAGATAGAACCAATGTGGCCAATTATGCACCAATGCATGCTGAGAATTGCACGGCAACGCTATGTCACTTCTTGCCATAGCAACCATTTGGTATCCGAACTCCAAAATTTGTCGCCATTCTCCGAAGGGACTTTGGTTGGTCAAACTCATCTCCCCAAATGTGTGCATTCGGATTTTGATTCTTTGTCACTTGTTCAGAACGTTCATTTGTCGGCTTTTTTGACGGCCATGTGAACCAGTCAAAAAGCGTCGAAAAATGGACTGCCAAATTTGTCCTGGCCAAACTTCATCCTTTCTCGACGCCTTTCCTCTACCAAAGTTGCCATGTGAAATACGCCATTAAGCCTGGTTTGATCCACTACAAAGGTTCTACATTTGGCAACGGTACTTTTCCATAATTGAAGCCAGTTTCAGTATAAAACTCTAGAAACATGAGAAAAACAAATCTAAGTTTAAAAAGAAAGCATGCGGCACTGTAACTCGGCAGACAATGTAACCAAAGGGTTCATTTCGGGCAAAAAGTCTACGATGGCAAAATTGACCCTATTTCGCTGAAAATTGAGCCCAGCTTTCCTGCATTAATCCTGGCTTCTCGCATAAGAAACTGGACAGTCGTACCTACAAACATCATGTGATATTTTTCTCCGTAGAACGCTTTGAGTGGACCTTACCAGGCTTGTCATTTTGAACGAAAGAAAAAAATGGAAAATTACAAAAAAAAGCTGTCCCAGAAGTGTTGTATGTATGTTATACAGTACTTGTCCTTGTGTATGTTGAATATATAAAAAAAAAATTAATAAAAAAAAACCTGATGGTTTTTTTTTTCTGTGTATCAATGAATTTCCTGAAAAAAAAAGCTGGTTTTTGGAAAAACTACAAACGAAACGAAATCCTTTTACACAGAAGTACTATATTAGTACTTGAATACTACATTAAGGTCTTGTCCCAATTCTCTGGCTGCGGCTGCAAATTGCGCACGTACCTATGGCAGCCACTAGCCAGTGACTGCAGCCGTTTCCATAGACTTGTGTGTTATTTGCAGCCGCAGCCAGAGATTTGGGACTTGGCCTAAGTTCTAACTACCGGTACATTGATGTAGTATGATTGTTTAGTAGTACTTGTTGATAACTCCACACTGTAGACTTGTACTACTAAACTTGTTTTTTTCCTGTAGTACTCTCTGTGCAGTATTGGTACTAGTATGGTACTTTTTTGCCCCATCAAAGGATTTAATAGAAACCAGATTTTTGGAAACATCTTAAAAACTGACCACAGAGTAGGTTGTTTAAAATAAAATCTATAACGTGAACAGTGAATACAGACAGTTTGTTTGTTGGTGTCACTTATTGTTTATCTGTGAGTGTGTTATTAGGAGGATCAGTTAGCCCCGGCTGGCTTCGGGCACCAGGGAATGCACAGTACCAGCCTAGACTAATTTGGAGGCCATGACTTTAAGTCGGCTTTTCTCATTAACAGAGAATATTCTCTAGCGACCCAGTGCTGGATTTCACCCAAAACTAAGATTAATCTTAAGATGAGTTGTCAGTATCACCATAGTGATTTGTATTGTGACATCACACTTTGCTAAGCAATGGGAGACTTTGGACCTGGGTCTTCAACTTGATAGCGCAAGCGCACAATAACACGCATATGCTCACAATTGCACTCGCATGCTCAGAGCTAGCAAAAAAGAGACCAGTCTGCTGCCGCCAACGTCTCAAAAGTTTCCCATTAAGGTTGATTCACAAGAAGACAACCAGGCAAGATCATTCTCAGTTGCTCGATGCAAAGCCTTTATCATGTGTCTTTTCCTTGATGAACTTACGCAGTCACTGCAGGGGATGACGGTGGTCATTGATCATCCAATCATGAGACGGAATCTGTACGAGGTTCCGTACCTAGCCTGTCTTAGTCTGTGATCTATCTCAACAGCACAAGCAATGCAGTCTTGGAAGGTGCGTCGCGTCGATGGTCTCCCCTCAAGTCAACTGTTATACGATGGATTGGTTTGTAAGGCAGCGGTTTTATTACCGTTATCAATCTCGGGTCAGGAGCTGCAAGTGATGCCGATCACCTTCCCAGATGCATTGGTCTTCCATTTGATGGATGACCATGAATCGGATGATTAACATGATGGGGGATGAACTGCAACCTCTGCAGGTGGCTTTTGTCATTTTAACTTTGGAAAGACACCCTTTAATTACTAACGAGGGTTACTCATGGACAAATAATTTAGGCAGATGGCAATTTTTGAAAGCCCCTGCTAGAAAGCTGTTGCCGTAGGCACCCTGATGATCCAGGTTTTGTCATTTGAAACCCTTCTAAGTTTTTCTTTGGTTGCTGCATGATTGCGAGCCCTCTGCGTTGTCATCGCACCTTGTACCGTTCAAAAACCTGAGACGCAGCCAACATTACGCATCCCTCGGCTTCCGCAACGGTACCTGGGCCTCATTAACTGCAACGGAACTCCGGAGCTTAACGGCATCGCGTAGGAGTTGGTGCGATCGTGACTATCTCATAAGGCCGGGTCACCGGTTTCTATTTATAAGACCGCCCTCGTCATTGTCTTGTGGTCATGCGCTCATTTCCAAGTGAGTGTGGGCGTTTGGGATGTAACTCTCCGGCTAGTAGTCATTTGGAGGATGTCATCGGGCACTTGAGGTTTGAGGTTTTGTGGGAGGGTTGGAATTGGCACTGGGGCATCAGTGAGGGGAAGGGGTACGACGTGGTGGGGGTAATGACTAGAAACCTGTGGTTTTAGAGCCTGTCACGGTTGACACACACTGATGGCGTCTGTGAGAAATCGCTAGAAACCAAGAATGCTTGTTTGGAAATGTCAGAAAATATGACTTGGCATCCTGTCTGGGTTCATAGAGTAATCTTGATGTTGAAATGCCTATCCTGACTGTGTGGTGTCACGTTGATGATGATGCGACCATTGTTTCAATGCTAGTCTAAGAATTGAGTCAGATGGCAGACCTTTTCATAGAAATCCGATACTCCCAGAGAGAGAGGACATCCAGGGTAGCTAGCGGGCAAGGAGGGAACATGGATAAGACAGGACATGCACCTAGAACCTTCCTGATAGTAACCCTGTCTGCCCACCTTTCTTTATCCCCTAAGCCCCGCCCCCTACCCTGCAGTGGGTTCATTTTACCCCATTCACCCATCACAATTCTTGGGTGTACAAGGGCATTCACTCTGTTTAGCTGGTACCAAGCTTCTACAGTAAACTAACTCCCCTAAATATGACTCCAAGTTCATCTGTTGGGTCTGGGTACCAGGTATTAACCAGAGTGGACTAATTTCCAGTAATGTCGTTAATGTTGTAGCAAGATTTCACTAAGCTAATACTTTTTCTGTTTGAAGATTGCCATCATGTGTTCTTATGTCTTTCATCTGGTGTTAGTCTGAAGATGTGACCCATGAAATGTTGCATGGGTAGCTACTAGCTAGGGGTCTCTAAATATAAAAGACCTTTAGGCAATGATGTCATCAACTATGGAGCTGTTAAGCACAAAGAAATTGCTTAGCACAAAACGTCTTGCTCAAGAAAAAAAAAAAACCATTAAAAAAAATTCCATTTGATATTCATGG
Organism: Astropecten irregularis; assembly: GCA_963971285.1. NCBI lineage: Eukaryota > Metazoa > Echinodermata > Asteroidea > Paxillosida > Astropectinidae > Astropecten > Astropecten irregularis. The sequence continues at coordinate 13,259,617 of OZ020263.1, forward strand.
TCAGCAAACAACAGCCGAGCAACAATCACAACTCCAGGAGACCGCCCAAATGGCTGATTTTCTACCCAGCCCCTCTCTCATAGACAGTGTACAACCATAGACCGCTAAGCACAGGCCCGGGAGAACGCCCAAATGGCTGATTTTCTACCCATTCCCTCTCTCATAGACTGTGTACAACCATAGACTGCTAAGCACAGGCCCGGGAGAATGCATAAATGGCTGATTTTCTACCCAGCCCCTCTCTCATAGACTGTGTACAACCAAAGACCGCTATGCACAGGCCCGGGAGAACGCCCAAATGGCTGATTTTCTACCCATTCCCTCTCTCATAGACTGTGTACAACCATAGACTGCTAAGCACAGGCCCGGGAGAACGCCTAAACGGCTGATTTTCTACCCAGCCCCTCTCTCATAGACTGTGTACAACCATAGACCGCTAAGCACGGGCCATGGAGAACGCCTAAACGGCTGATTTTCTACCCAGCACCTCTCTCATAGACTGTGTACAACCATAGACCGCTAAGCACGGGCCATGGAGAACGCCTAAACGGCTGATTTTCTACCCAGCACCTCTCTCATAGACTGTGTACAACCATAGACAGCTAAGCACAGGCCCGAGAGAACGCCTAAACGGTTGATTTTCTACCCAGCCCCTCTCTCATAGACTGTGCACAACCATAGACCGCTAAGCACAGGCCCGAGAGAACGCCTAAACGGTTGATTTTCTACCCAGCCCCTCTCTCATAGACTGTGCACAACCATACCGGTGTAGAAAATCAGACCGTTTTAGGCGTTCTCCCATAGACTGTGCAGTAGGCTTAGTGCACGTGTTTGGGGAAACGCCTAAATGGCTTATTTTTCTAACTCGCCATTGCCTATACGTTTTTCACAGCCAGCCGGGTAGAAAAATACAGCCATATCGGCGGTTCAAATGGGATTTTGTGAAAAATCGCTATCCTAAACCAAACCGGAGAGGGCATTTTGGGGTTTTCTTTTCTGTGATGAAGAGATTTTAGGCTCTCAGTGGAATATTTTACTTGACAAACCTTTTATACGGCTCAATTTGAAATACAATTTTATTTCAGGGCGATCAAAGCTTTTCTCTTATAAAGGAACGGTGTAATATTGTAACATTGGCTGGTATTCATAAAAACGTAGCATATGCTTTTACTTCACTTTTCAAGTATTTAGCATGCACCATATTCATAAAAAGGGAAGGATTTGCTTATACTTTTTTAAGCATATGCTTCAGGTAAAAGTATCTCCTTCAAGACATCGAGCAAATACTAGAAGTAAAAGCATCTCCTTCTATACATATTCATAAAGAGTGGTATTAAGCATAAACTACAAGCATATCCTTGGGAAATTCTAAGGTTGCTCCAGACCAGGCTTGAACGTCTTTGTGATTACTTGTGCTTGGCGTGGCTGGCTACATTGAACTTGTTGAAGGTGCAGGGAGGAAAACAAATGTTTATAATGTCAGGCAGTTGTATTGGCCATCGTACTTCATGCGTTTTTATCATTTTGGTGAAGAAAATGTGGACTGGCTAGCTACCCGTCACATCTTCGTCCGACATTTTGCCCGATGTTACCTCAGTGAGGAATGGTTCAAGTGGCGGATCTAGAGAGGGTTTTGCGGGGTGTAGCGCAGACCGATGTATTATTAGTAACTATCAGTATTATAAATGGAGACCGAAAATGAGCACCCTTTAAAATTCTGGTCATTTTAAAACCATTTTCATACCTGCATGTGATTTGAATGTTTTCATGTTTTATGCCCTATAATTGGAGAAAAATCTCGAAAAAAATATTCTGTTCTGTAAACGAAGAATTTGATGTGCTCTAGCCATGACACGTCCCTCGATAAGTTTTTCAGATTGCGACTCAGTTTAGGACTTGGTTTCATCAAAATTACACTTTTTGCTTTCCAACCCCCCTGTTTAATTTCTGAAGGCTAAATCTGCCCGGACTCATCTGTTCCCCCAGTATGGTAGTTCCCCCAGTAGTTCCCCCAATATGGTAGTACCCCCAGTATGGAGTAGTGCCCCCCTAGTAGTTCCCCCAGTGTGGAGTAGTGCCCCCGGTAGTTCCCCTAGTAGTTCCCCCAGTATGAAGTAGTGCCCCCGGTAGTTCCCCCAGTATGGAGTAGTGCCCCCTAGTAGTTCCCCCGGTATGAAGTAGTGCCCCCCGGTAGTCCCCCTAGTAGTTCCCCAGTATGAAGTAGTGCCCCGGTAGTTCCCCTAGTAGTTCCCCCAGTATGAAGTAGTGCCCCCGGTAGTTCCCCCAGTAGTACCCCAGTATGGAGTAGTCCCCCTAGTAGTTCCCCCGGTATGAAGTATTGAAGATTTTGGTTTTAAGACCAAGTCCAAACCGAAACTTTAAATATATAAGAATTCGCAGGAATTTCCACGTGGTACTATTGGCACAGTGGAAGTGCGCGGGACTACAGTGCAGGAGATCCCGGGTTCAAACCCGGGTGGTACAGTAAAGTTTTTTGGTTTTAAGACTAAGTCCAAACAGAAAATTTAAATATATAAAAATTCGCCGAAATTTTCACGTGGTACTATTGGCACAGTGGTAATGCTTGGGACTACGGAGCAGGAGATCCCGGGTTCAAACTCCGGTGGTGCAGGAAAGTTTTTGATTTTAAACTAAGTCCAAACCGAAACTTTAAATATATAAAAATTCGCCGAAATTTTCAAGTAGTTGCATTGGCATAGTGGTAATGCTTGGGACTACGGAGCAGGAGATCCCGGGTTCAAAACCCGGTAAGACAAGGAACTTTTGGTTTTTAAGACTAAGTCCAAACCGATACTTTAAATATTATGGATGAGAATTTCTACTGGGGACCCAGTCCAGGGTAGCGGGTAGCGGGTAAGGCCCGGGACCCCGGTGTCGGAGATCCCGGGTTCGAGCCACACCGAGTTCCGTGGAGAGGCGAGACCGTGGAGAGGCGATTCTCGTGGATAGTGCTCTGTCTACTAGATAAAATAAAATAAAATAAAATAGAATTTTGCTCTTTTCGCCTATGATGTTAATACCAAAAAAGAATAAAATCTCCAGAAGTCACCACAAGGATTCGAACTCGGAACCTTCGAAACCAAAGCCAGAGAGTATATCCGCTATACCAACTCGACTTTCTTACTCAATGATGTTTGGAAGTAATATATGAATATTGGCATTAAATTGAAGCGAAAATAAACAAGTACGAAATAAGTACAGAAATAAATTGAGGTGAAAATGTTAAGTACAAAATGTAGCTCAGGAGAAATCAGACAAACTAAGTTTAAGGGAGAATAGTAACATATTTTTTTATAATTTAGTTTAAGTAGTGAGCATTTGTACTTGAAAAATATACCAATTATTCTTTTGATTTTCCGTCTTCCATTGCGCTGAAATAAAAAAATGATCACGTATCATAGACTAGACAGACAACAATGAGGATAACATAAATTCATTTACAAAGAAACTTTTTATTTTTGAAGCTCATTTTTTGTGGCTCTTTGTTACAAATATAATTTTAAGGCACAGCTATAATATACTCATTCTTTTTTTATAAAGCTTTAGATTATTTACACAAAATATAATAAATTCCTTTGTCATAAAATACATATGTATTTTTCACAAAAACTTGGTAGGCCTATGTTTTGTCTAAAATATGGGTGCCCCGTCAGTAGACAACATAATTTTGGGGTACAGATTGTCTTAAATTATATATTTCCACATCGAAATATCACAATAACATAATTATTACATATTTGTCATTTAACATTATTTTTCTGAAACGGCTGTTTATCATAGTAAATTTGTACATCTATTTCATTTGTGATGTAACTGTATCCACAAAGCCAGCTTAGTCGAGAACAAAAAGAAAACTTGTTGAAATAATCAGGAAGACAGTTACAATTTCTAGGTCATGCTTTGAGAATTAAAGGAAGACATTGCAGTGACAGGAAAAATTGAAGGAAAAATAGCTAGAGGAAGGCAGAGACTCACTTTCATCTCAAGTCTCAGCCGCTGGATGAAGATCAGTGAAATTGAAATAATAAGAACAGCAAAGGATAGAAGATTATGGAGATCCATGGCCACCAGCGTTCTAGAAGAACAACTTGGAGAGGGATACTACCCTGTAAACAAACCCAGACACCTTAGGTCCTCTCAGACCAGGGTGATAATTGATTACCACCCTCAGGTTAAGGAGTAGAGATAGGGCTGACTGAGTGATTGGTACTAATTAGGGTCATATCCTGATCTATAATGTAATTTGTATGGGCGGCTTGATTCATCCTTCTACAGTTACACACTATACAGTGGTCATTCTATATCTGGCAAATACGTATTGAGGGATTGATATATGATTCAAAGGAAGGGATATATTGCCCAGCCCCCTACCCGCCTTTCACAAGATTATACACTAAATCACCAAATGAAATAAAATGTGAAAAAGGGTTCTTAAAGGTGATTTCATACTTTGTTTCAGTTTTGTCAAAGGAATACAGATTCATGGGCAAAAATATCCCAAGGAAGATACAGTAACAGTCATCTGTGAAAATTCCCGTCCCATATGGTGCCCAATTGTTGAGAAAAAATGAAAAATGCCCACAGTATTTTTAAAACTTTTCACAGGATTTGTGATCTTCTGATGATCAAAAAACAAATTGTTGTCATTGGTTGTACTCTTTTTTCTTGATAAATACAGCATTTCGGGCAGAAAAAGTTTAACGGTATATTTCTAGTCTGATTTCTACCATCACCATCTTTATACCCTGTAAGTTATATAGGTAAATCCAATTATTATTGAACCTTATTTTCATATTTCTACCATCCTGATGAAACTGTTTCATGATTTTAATGGTTTTTCACTGGTATAACTGACATCACTCAATCTGCAATGGTTATTAGGATAAGTTGCAGTGATATATGATGCTTTAAATCGAGTCTAGACATTAAATCTAATCAATTGGGTGAATGTCAGTGAGGGTTAATACTGTAAATCTTCAATCTCATGAATATCGTCTAGTCAAGATATAAGGCTGGTGATATGTGTCTGCCGGATTGAATTTGTCAAGATTCTGCCCAGACACTGTCATAAATCATGTTCAATGGTTTGTCTCTTCATCTGGTAAGAAAAAGATCTTTGCATTTATGAGCTGGGGTATTATGTGGCCTAGTGCTGGCCACTAGGTGTCATACAAAGTGTAGGATTTTGTCAGGGTTGCCTTAATTGATACCGTTTTCATCATAACTGCTTCAGAACTTGTTTCAAGTTCAATTTGAGGTGTGCCGATTCCACTTTTTGGTTCCATTTATAGTGCAGAAACATGGAAGAACTGGATTGCGTTTTAGAAACAGAAGTTTAAGAATCTTTGCAAAAGTCACTAAAGACACCACCATCCAGCCCCGCCCTCCTCCCCTCCCCCTTTTACTTCCATGACCACACCCACTACAAACCACATGCCAAAGTGGTGCAACTTGAAAAAACAAAACGTAAATTCAAAACTCTGCAGAATTATGGCGATGATTGAATCTTTGGGTCCTTGCGTCACAAAACTATAAAATTCACGATTCATTGGGTCTGACTCAGAACCAGACTGGATCAGATAAAGGGATGTGTACGGCGTATGACCCCGGACATAATGGAACGTTTCTGCCGAAAATACTGGGGCTGTATATTACGTGTCATACTGTTCATCGGGGGGAACTAGATATCCATTATCAGGGTTATGCTTGTGTTGTTGCATTGGCGGTTGGATTTGATTCACATTCTGGGGCGCAGGGAGGCTGAAATCGGAGAAAAGCGAGGAGTAACTAGGCTGTGTAAGCCCCGTGGGGACCCAAGCATTCTAGCTTATCATAGTTCAATTCATATAAACAGAAACGTGACTTCAAGTGCAGAGTTGAGGCTGTGCCAGAGTATGATCAGGAAATGTTTAGGCCTAGTGGTTGCAGCGAGTACATTTCTACCTCACGGGGTCGATTTCACCAAACTCATCATAACTTACTATCAATCGTAGGACTTATGATGCATTGCAACCCTACGTAGGATACAATGGGTTACTCCTTCGTAACTCAAGTTACGATCGATCTAGGGCTTCGTGAAATCGATCCCTGTATCCATAAGTATGTAGGTTTTTGGATGTGAGCAGCTGGTTTTGAATTTGATGTCAAGTTTTTTTCTACCAGCAAAGTCAATCTAAAGCCAATGTCTTCCAATTTTCACATGATTTTTCTCAGAGATAGTTTAAGACTTTTTAGCAATCAAAGGTATCCTCTTGTGTGAGGTGTACTTCGGTGGCACCACATTGCATGAAAACAATTGCCTCATTTGGTATGGCCCTATTTTAAGTATGATTTATTTATTTTTGGTAATGATACCAAGGATTCCTCAAAAGTGACCAAGGCACTGTAGCTCGCAAGCCTGATGAAACCTGTTATGGAAAGATGATTTAGAATCATCTAAGTCAGAATAAAGTTGAGATTGTGACAAACTTGTTTCAATCTTACGGAGACTCAGCTAGGGACAGTCTAATAATGATTGAGACTGGACTCTCTGAACCTCGAACATCTAAGAGAAGACTACTTACTGAGTAGATGACTCATCAACCTACCATATAGGGGCTTTCCTTTTTCTTAAGTGCACGTTGCAAGCACATCCATTTTTTTTTGTTTAGACAGTTTTTATCTCAGGCTGTGTAAGCATGTGGTGCCGTGACTAACAAGCTAATTTCGAATGACATTTAACCTCAACCCCACCTCCCCCTTAAAAGATGAAAAAAAAAAAATCATGTTGCATAAATACATGAGTAAGCATGACTATCATCCTGTTTGGGAAGCTAGTAACCATGACGACACATTTTTTTTCTTTTTGTTGGGGGGTAGAGGAGATAGCATTTTCAGGGTAGTGTTTATAGACAAAAAGAGGATGATTTAAATCAAATCCAATCGGCTTTGACAGTATTTTGGCGGAGAGGGGGAGACGGAAGGGGGCGGGGCCGGAATGAAGGAAGTGGGATGCGACTGGGGAAACCGTACAGCACGTACGTCAGACAGGAAATCATTCCAGGGGGGACTCGCATTCAGCATACGAACAGGAATGCGTTATGACTGTGCTCCGTCTGTTTTATATATCAAAATTGTTTTTGGATGCATTTTTTTTTTTCGGATTCAACAAGAATGGGAATTTCAGGCCCAAATTCAAAACGGACGGAGAAATGAATAGAAGTGACATCCGGGGTGGGGGTGGGGGTGAGGGGGGAGGGGGGGTGATAGTGCACCTGATGGTTAATTGTACCCTGTGTCTGGGTATGCAGGAAGAAAAGTACATTTACAATGCACAGTCATGGACTGAACTTGGAACGGCGAGGTCAGTGATCAGTCAGGGATGGGTGAATCAAGTTTTGGCCTTCGATCCCGGTTCCCCAACCACCATCCTACTCTAGGAGTAGCATCAGGCACAGATACAGCCTAGGGGGTCCCGATGGAGGACAAAGCTAGGCCACACGACCTTACAAAACGGCAGGTTGATGCAAAATTCCGACAATTATCATAAAAATCCGGAAAAGTCTGGATGCTGTATGTAATAATGGACATTGAGCAATTTCACTTTTAAGTTGATTTTAAAAATAATGGCTGGTAATGTTAATTTCATTACGTTATTCAAGTTTAAACTTGCGAGGTGGCCAGAAATGGTGCAAGTGGTTTGCAAACTAGCCAAGAGACAAATATTAAAGAGGATGTTTTTTATGATCAGAATAAATCAAATGCTGCCAAGTTTGGACAAGCACTAGTTCCCTCAACGCCCCCCCCCCCCAAAACCGACCTTATCTACGTTTGTCGTACACTAGTTCATAACTGGGACACTAAATAGCAGTTCCCCTCCTTACAACCAAATTCTACCTCCCCTTCACGCCTCAGGCTATAAAACTGATTAAAAAAGGGACCCAGTCCAGATCTGACTCAGCTCCATCAAGTACGTGCAAATCAACGGTCGGCAGCTATAACTAGGTTCCAATGACCCGTACTCAACCCAGTACGGCTCACACAACAATGGAGCCTGACGTACGTTCGTTCGGTCGAGGAGCCCAAATGAAGGTATAATTCTGTGTCAGTGACAGGGGTGAAGGGGCGTGGCATGGCAGGGCAGAAAAAAAGGGAAAAAAAATCCCGATCCCAGGTTAATCTTGTCCTCAGGCTAAATGAGACAGCATTATTATGATGTCTGGCTCCCCCCAAATGCCATCATCTTGGCCTAACCTCTTGGTATTTTACTCGTGCTACGATATCATATAATACTGCATACCTGTGGGAACTGTGTATAAAGCGGGTTGTTGATTGACAACTAATGGGTTGATAGGAGGATTATATTTTCAAGGGGGAATGAGTTGATTGTGGACTATAAGCTTATATCCACAATCAACTAAATTCATACTTCAACTAAACTGAACTTCAACACTGCACAAAGTCTTAAAGGTACTATATCATACTTATTGCTGAAAATATAGGTTGTAGTTTTTCGTTGGAACTGGCTCTGTTTTCCTTTTCTAACCAGAGAATCCACTTGCGAACCGCAGCCAAAAGCCTCTATTTTGATACCCGTTACTTTAGAATGGATTCACGAAATGGAGCCGGAGCCTGAGTTTTTGAAAAGGCCCTATAATTCAGGATGGATGGGAGTGACTATGATAAGGACTAGCAGACAATGAGCTGATAGTAATCATGGTCAGGTGGGGGCGGGCTGCCAGCAAGATCTAGGGGGGGGGGGGCAATAACGAGCCCCATCCTGTCCACATTCAGAATCTCTCGTGGCAAATTGATTGCAAACGAGGACGAACCGTCATCAGTGCCAACTATAAACTGGTCTGAGTCAGGCAATGGGTCTAGTATATGCATCAACCTTTATAGTTCTATGGCTCATCACACTTTTAAACCATAACCCGACTATTGTGTGGATTTTGGAAACCTAGTAAAAGATGGTGTTACTGATTAATAAGTCAAAGGCAGTTTTAAAGCGGCTTGTTTGAATTTTCAATTAATCATACGATTGACTGATTGATTGATTGATTTTTTTCTTGGAACAAATATGACTATTGGTACATAATTTGGTTCAACTAGTTTAATACAGGTTTATCTTCATGTATAGGCTTATCTGATCAGGCCCAGACGTCTCTTCAACGTGTCTACTTCTTGTTGCAATTTCCGGTTTTGATCCTCGGCAGCATTGCGGGCAGCTTCCTGAATGAAAAAGATGAAATTGGGAAAGAAAGAAGAGTCAGAAAAGAAACAAGCAAATAAGACTTGAAGCTATGCATGGTGGAAGTACTAAAAGAAGGTAGGTTTGCGATGACACTATGTAATCTCTTCTGTGAGAGTGTGTGGTTCTGTGAAGAACTGGTGGTATTATCTCGACGTTACAAGCACTGTGCTGATGTGCCCAACTCTCCTGAGGACGTACAGAGCACACTGTTTGGAACCACACACTCTCACAGAAGAGATAACATGGTGTCACTGCAAACATACCTTCTTCTAGAAACAAGCAGATTGACGTTAAGAAATTCTTAGAATGCCAAATCATTTTTTTTGTAAAGAATTTCACTCCAAAAAGCATTCTGCCTTGATAAGTCTGTTCAATGCATCTGACAAGGAAAGGTTTAGAGTTAAAACTATTAAAGTACAGAGACATAACCCTGAGTCAGATTCTCGGGAAAAGTATGTGTGAGTAACTTGAGGTTTTGATGAATTAGGCACATATTTTGTTCATTTGCAGACATTTGGCAGAGGATTGAATTGACTGACTTAGATACTGGCATGAGTCAATGTTTGAAGTGGAGGCCTTGTGTCGATCATTACGCTCACCTCAGCACACAGTTTGACCCTGAGTGATTCACGCTCCCGTTTGACCTTCTCCAGCGTCTTCTGCTGCCTGTTGATCTCGTCCTCCTTCTGTCTTAGTCGCGTTCTCAGTCCCTGCGAGGGCGCTATTGTCTCTCCGCTCGGTATGGGCTTTTTGCTCTTGGCAGAACTGGGGTTGGGAGTGTGTCCATTCATTTCGTTGCCATTGGTGGCTGGTGATGATGATGATGCTTCTTTGTCCTTGCTGTTCTGACGGGGCGTTTTCTGGACAGCATCACCGTTGAGTGCCGTCCTGACGGCCGGCTTGGGGGGCTTCAGCGCCTCTCCATTGGTCCGGGAAATGGGTTGCTTGTGGAATGTGGGTTGCAGATAGTCGTCCTCGTTCGTTGTGGCTGCTTTCAGGTCGCGGATCAAGGCATTGTGAAGAGGGTTGGGGTTCTGGTAGACGCTGGTGTTGGTACCGTTGCAGGCATCCGCTTGCTGCTGCTGCTGCTCCTTGAAGGCTATATTCAGGGTCTTGATGTTCTGGTACGTGGACTGGATCTGACTGTGGACGTCGCCGTTTTGCAGCTTGTGTTTCTTCCCTCGCAGGATCGCCCCGCTGCTTTCAATGGCAGCACTGCTGATTTTACTGCTGGGACTGCCGCTGGAGTGGCGACGGTGCCCGTTTGTCACGGTGGCAATGGAGGCCGGGTCCCGATACGAAACACCATACCGCTTGGCTTTCTGCTCGCTCTGCGTGAGCGGCTTGTTGGGCATCTCCGAGATGCGATTCTTCAGCGATTCAATCAGCGAGGGTCCATTGGACAGGTCCAGGTTCTCGTAGATACTGTTCACGTCGGACGGCGCACCAAACTCGTCCCCGAAAAACTCAAGCTCATAGCTGTAGCTCTCTGCCTTCTGCACTCTGCTCGGTCTCTTCTCCGGGGTCTCTCCGACAGTGTCTGGATATGGGGGGATGATCTCCACCTCGTACTCACAAGAGCTTGTCCTCTCATACAGACTCCCCGAAGAGTCAAAGCTCGTTACGGGCGAGGGCGCTTCAATGACCTCATAGTCCATCTGTATGTCATTGGTCGGGGGAAAGAGTTTGTCCTGATGCTGGATCAGGTAATGTACGAGGCGCAGACTCAGGGCGGTGCTGCCCAGGAGGAAGGCCCCCTGGGCGTGCTTGGGCCGGAGGATGTGCGGGGCAAAGATGTTGGCCAGGTTCCCCAGGCCCATCTTGTTGTAGATCTCCTGTCGGTGGACGTCGTGGAGGAACTGGCACAGGTACTTGAGGAGGTTATAGTTGATGCGGGGCAGGAGCGCCAGCTGGATGATGAGCTTATACCGTCCCTCATGCTCATTGTCCTGGAGCTGTTGCATGATAGGAATGAAGTATTTACAATGCCGCCAGGGAATGATGGGCTCCGGAAGCAGCTGGAAGTAGCGTTTCAAAAGAGAAGCGACGGTGTGAACCCCGGCGCCGATATCCTCAAAAATTGGCTTCTCTCCATTATCAAAGGCATCTTGAAGCTCTTGAACCAAGCTACTGCGTCCATTCAACCTAGAATAAGAAGAATACAGGGTAAAATAACAAACCATACATTGTTTTAGAAACAAAAAGAGAGAAGAAACGGACAAACTAGAAAGCCTCCTCACCTGAAGATGCCCTCTTCTCTAATGCCGTTGGAAATGATGAAGTTGACGCACAACTCTACCACTGATGGGATGACCTTAGTGCAGGTGTCACTCTCGTTGATGATCGTGTCTTCCAAACTTTGACCAAACACTCCTACAAAAAATCCAAAGTCAAAAAACAAATGTTAAGTCATGCAGCCTCTTCCAATTGATTACCAAACCAAAAACATTTCCTTATCAAACCAAAACAACATACGAAACCCCCCAAAACCCTGTAGCGCGAGCCTGAATCATCGAGAATGTTCAAACAGTTTGACATCATTGTTTGACATTTCCTTATACCGTAATTGAGTTTTTCGGCATTATATTATCAATTAAGTCCCCGGGACTTGGTGAGTGTGCTTCCATAGTTGCCGCTCCCGGTGGAGTGCATGTCTGGGCCGAGTCATGGTAAATTGTTTGGGTTCCTCCCATGAGAGTTGCTGGACCTGTCTTCTAACGACGGGTTAGAGCGGTGATTCGGCAAATTGTGTTTGGAGGACGTCGGCTGTCGGTGCACGTACATTATGACATTCCGGCACTTCCACTCCACGGAGCAGGGTGACACTCTTTGACCCACCTTTACTCCCTTCTGGATTCTCAGAAGTTCCTTATTCTATCCCAAGATTTGGTTTAGACTTAGATTATGAAGTCTTAGGAATTCTTATGTTGATGTGACTTGAACTACTATGTGGAAAGCAAGAAGTGCTCCTGGTCATTGCCTTGGTACCCCTGGTTGTTACCCCTGGTTATTGCCTAATTGGTGCCCCTGCTCATTGCCTTGGTACCCCTGCTCACAAAAGCCAGTAATTAATAACTCAACGATTCAGGCAGTGTGGCCGTGCTCTTGCTACCCGTTGTCAGAAGAAAATTTGTTAGTCCCGACAAATTACTGATGCCCAAAATTTAGTAATCTGAAAATTCCAACTTACCTCCCCTGACTCGACGGATCTCTCTCTCCCAATGTTCCAGCTCTAGGAGGGTGGAGGCACACACCAGAAACGGCTTGGAGGTCGAGCTCTGCTGATTGCTCCTTTTCGCTGCGAGATGGACACAGAGAAACCAGAGTGAAAGTCTTATTTGTGTCTCAGATGGCTAAAGTCTCTCCAACACTCTCTCCAGAAATTGATGCCATTATAGAACACCAATGCAACAGAATGGCTTTTCAAAAGTGAAGAACATTTTCTCCATCGTGCATTCGGTTGAAAAATGTAGAACTTTGGGAAACTGACAGACTGTCAACGGCTTTTTGGAAAATCCCATCAAAAAGTTTGAATGACCATGCTATAACAACTTCAGAATGGTGCTTACAAAGCAATTTCAGTGATATCTCTTTGAAATAGAAATGATTCGACCTAAATATCAGAGAAATTTAGGCAGCTAGAAACAAAAAGGGTGTAATGAACAAGAAAGAAGACATTATAATCCAGCAAACAAAATTTGCGGTGAAAATCTGCTATATAAAAAGATGGCTTGAAGGCATTGCATACGTTTGGTAATGACTCTGAAAATTTATGGCAATAAAAACTTACTTGGTGAGAAGTACAGCTGCTTTGGATAGTATAATGCATACTGAGAAACGTTCAATTCGAAGTACCGCGGTTATGGAAAAATATGTCACTTTTTATCTCCAAAAATTATGAATCTGAGAAGCGTTATGGCCGTAACGCTTCTCAGCTATTGACTAACTGTTCTCTGGCGTGAAATAACCGCTCTAGTTTTTCGCCAAAATCTCAAAAACGCTACCACCTTTTGAATTGAGACTTTCACAGGTTAGTTTTATGGTATATATATTCAATTATATTGGTTTGAAACAAACAGTAGGCTCAAATTACCAAACGTACATGTATGCAATCCCTTTAACAACATAACAGCAGCAGAAACATTTATCAGCAATATTTTGAAACAAGGGCACTGAATCTTCACCAAAAAACGTACAAATCTTTTTTGAAAAAGTCAATCCCGACTACTTGTAAAAAAATTTACCCCAAAAGCCAGGGTTCAAGTCAGTGCACTAGAAAGTCATGTTCAGAGGCCACGTAGACCAACATCCTTGCCAAGTAAGTCTTGTCATCAGGAAGACGTCAACTACCGGGGCAAACCACCGCGGAATTCCGGCAAGAAAAAAAAATCCCGAAATTTAACGGAGCAATTTCCACGAATTATGCAGATTAGGTGTGAGCTTGCGCTGTTAATTGGTCTGTGAGTTAACATTTGAGCCTGCAGTGTCTTGCGAGAGCGTGCGGTGCATTGTTGTTTGCGGACTATAGCGCCACTGCATGCATCTCATTTGCATATTTAATGAGAATGATTTTAAACTATTGAGTCATATGCTGGTTTGACGTATGTATACCCTATCAGGAAATTGGCTTAACATGGGGTCGTGCATATCCTGCAAATCTGCACACCAGGGTGGATGATTGCACATGTGCATGATTCTACGATCGTTCTCGCCGAGAAATGTTGAGCAATACCCACCAGAGACTCCGTGCAAACCTTGTCTCCTAGGGCCTAGCTTATGATCAACGATCATACCATATTATGCCACAAGTCGGCCCAGTGGTGGTTTTGCGCAAGTCTGATCCCCCCTCGAAATTGTTTAGTCATACTTTTGTCAAGTTTCCGCGATCAACAACTTAAGACCATGAAGCAACTTGCATTTAAGGAGGAAATCGTGTAATACGCCTCGACATCAGTTAATGTCTTGTTGACATTGATTAAGCCACAGAGAGCAGGGAAGAGATTTAACTTTGGAAAAGATGTTTTTCAACAGTTGACTATTTGTGGTCCCTGGCACTTTTAGCTTACAGTTGTTCAAAATGCTCATCAGCAATAATTGAACTGTATTCCTTCAAGGCAATTAATACTCACATTCAGAGTTCGTCCTGTCATTGGGTGATCCTCGTTTTGACAATTGTCTGTTTTCTGTAAAGAAAGAAAAATAGATAGAAGAGGATTTTAAATTTGACAATCAACCAAGAGAAAAATTCTCACGGCTTAAATATACGGAGGACTTTTCATTTTGGGGCTAGCTCCAGAAAGGTCAAGAAAATGACCTGTGGGGGTTATCTAACTGCCACCCTGATGAAAAACGGTGACTCGTCACAGGTCACTTTTTTGAAGAAACGGAAGGATATGAACCCAGGCCACCTAGGATATGTACACACAATGCGGACAGCTACTCATCATCATGATCGGGTCCCCGAACACCGACGGTAGACAAGCTGAGTCAAACTTGTGGTTAATACAGTATTGTCCGAGGAAAACTTGCGAGAGGGCTGAGGGAGCGGGAGATGTATTGTCCAGAAAATTGGTGGTCAGGCGTGTTACATTATTAACAGGCAGAAGGTGTCTGGTTTGCAGGTTTGCGGTTTATGACCAATCAGAGGGACTGGATTCAATCCATCGTCACGACAACGCACGGACTGACACACTTCAAGGATGAGAAAGGCCACACCAAAAAAATATGAAAACACCAAGGAAAAAGCTGAAATTTAAGTTAAAAAAATATCTGACACTAAAAAAGTTGAATTCCTTTACACTAGTCCAGTAATTTGTATTTTTGAAATGTATGATGAAAGAAAATAAAACAAATTCAATTCCAATTCTATTTAAGGTAATAGTTATCAAAAGACTTATGGTATGGTCCTATTTTAATGACGTCTTATTCCTTGGCTGGCAAGTACTGTGGGTAGAATGTAGTAAAAGCGGCAACTTTTTGGTTAGCACAGCAATGAAATTGTCATGACAAGATAATGTTACCGGCCGCTCCTGAATACTACCACCACAAATTATACAATAGCATTGGAATCAAATCTTATACCTAGGGGCTGATAAATAAATCCAAATAGTGCATGACTCAAATCAGAAAACCGCATGAATTTGTACAAAAAAAACACAGCAGTGGGACTACACTTGTTGCACTGACTCAAAGCTGTGGTCAGATAGAGACAGGTGTGGCTTAACGGCTCCCATCTTCCCTGGGCTTAAAGGATGACCCTTAGGGTACGGCGGTGTCCGCAGACAAGCAAGGATATGCTGACTCTAAAGCCTTGTATAGAGCTCTGATTCTCCCACTTAATTGCCGGAGATTTTTCCTCCCGTCTTTGTTTAGTCACACACACACAGAACTTGATTCCAAAATGCCACATTTGGAATCCGCAGACGTCGCCTGATATATACTTGTCTTAATAATCACTGCCTTGAAGTCTATTCAACCATTTTTTTTCCTGTATATGTTTTTGAAATTGTGAGGTTAGGCCTTTATGATTTTAACTTTCACTGGAGCTTTCAGTCGACGTTCCATATCCAAAAAAGTTACGCCTCTGCTCCGTGGACTAAAATTTCTCTGAGCAATTTAATAGTTGGTTGAAATTTCCCGGAATCATTCCACTTCTCTCCAAGATAGTCTTGATTTCGCCTTGGGAACTTACAAAGTTGGCTAAAGATCAAGGTAGCATGTGAATGCTTGCGTCAATGGCTTCCAGCAGCTGACTGAAGAAGTCGTCAGATAAAGACAGATAGCTTGAATCTTTTCCTTAAGGAACATGAGGAAGGGGGGTGTTACCAAACTCGACCGCTAGACAACTGAAATCTCTCTGAGTTCTTTCCCGGATCATGTACTATTTCCATCTGAGCCGACTGGAGCCGACAGAAACTTAAAGTTTGTTTTTTTCAGGCATGAGATCAAAGATCCTGCTGATCGGGATCCCATTGTAGCGTATCCTGCATGGGATGTGGATCTGCAAGATCACTGCAGTGCCGAAACAGGCCTTATATAAACTTATCAAAGGCTAATTAACAGGGCAGACAAAAATGCCGAACTGTGACCTATTCTCATTTACTGTGACCTACTAAAAAAATGTGTTGAAATGTTGGTTACTGATTAAGTTTACTCCGACAAAAAAATTTGATAACGTCCAGACGTCCACTCCCCTTGACCATGTTGACCTAATGACCGGACATAAGATGAGTCACTGTCGTGGAATGACTGGACTCGAGTTTCAAAATTCAGCAATACTTTAAAAATGCCGGTTATCTAGCTTCTATCAAGTCGATGAAAAAATTATTTTGAGTCCAGCTTGGAATTGTGGGATGCACAAGGGTCGAAAAGGCCGGGCGCCACCACCTCCTTACTTTTGAACAGTCTGAGTAAAATTCTTTTTGTTTACTGTGTTTCTGAACTTGCAGTTTGACCCAGATGTATCCCACAATGCTTTGCGGAAACGTCCACCCTTGGTGAAATCCAAAGAATTTTTTTCTAACTTAAAATTATGTAAAATACCATTTTCAAAGAAAGGAAACTAGTAATGAATATTCATGAAAAAGTTCAGAATCTGGAATAAAACGCAGAGTGGTCAAATAAGACAAAAAACTCTTGAAAATTCAGGCAAAATATAACATGTATAAGGGAAATCTGATAAACGGTAAGAACAAATAACAAAGCCAGGACTGGGTGGAATTCAAAAGTGACGGTGCAGCGTTATCTTAATCTCATGAGAATAATATGAATCACATTCTAGCAAGTTATCAACAGTTAGACCTACCTACCAGCCCATAAAATCTGTCAATCGTCACTATGAAAACATATCCACACCCTTTATTATTATTTTCAAAGGGCAGGGAAAGAAAAAAACGAAACAAAAACGAAACAAAACAGCAAAAATGGGACAGGAATTAGGCTCAGGATGTCACAATGATTTACTGTCGAGGAATTGTGCCAAGAAACGCTGGAAACAGGAAGTGAAAGCCAAACGATGGCCAGCCCTTTCAAGGCGGGGAACGCTATATGACTTGGACACATCACTCTAAATAGGCCTAAATCAAATCAAATGGGTCATCACTTTCCAGTGTCCGTTCCGTCAAAACAACCTTCACGGCAGCATGACTTCACACTATACCTAGGTTTACTGTTATTGAGCATTACACAATGCTGTGCAACAAAGCATAACAGTTAGAATCTTCTTAAAATCGGAGGACTTTGACCGGAGCCAAAGGAATTACGCAAGAATATGACAAATCACGTCCCAGATGCAATACAACTCAAAGATATTCCTTCTCAAGACCAGTGGCCATAGAGCTGCTTAAGCACAAAAAGTTGCTTAAGCACCAAAAACCTTGGTAAATACAATCAGTATGCCGGCCAAAACTCTTTGTGAATTAACAGAATGTTATACTCAGCAAACAATGGCCGAATACAAGTCAAAAAGCAGTAAACATCACATGAAAAATTTGGATGGTCGTCCTGTTTGACCACAGAAGACTTTTCATGCTTACGCAACTTTTGTGCTTAAGCAGCTCTATGAAATAAGCTCCAGCATAATAGAATCTCCACACTGTATAAAACAATGTTATAAAGTCACTCTGAAGTTATCCACATGTTATTTTCTTCCAGCTCACCACCTCCCAACCCAATTTTCTCTGTCGTTCTGACTCTGACCAGCTTCAAGCAAGCCAAGTGAGGTTTCAGTGAGTTCTAGTAGGGGGAGGGGGAGGATGGTAGGGGAGGGGCCCGGAGGGGGGCAAGACAAGACACGAAGCTTGAACCAAACAGGTGTAATTTGTTGAAGCGCTCGATCAATTGCTATCAGGAAAGCACACTCATTCTGAGTCAGAGCGACACGCTAATCCCCTTCAGAGGAAGAAAGAAACCAACATGCAATATCCATCCTGATCAGCAACAGGGGCTCGAGACGATCCAAGAGGCAACCAAAAAAGGGGGTAAAATCTGGGGGTTTTTGGAGGCAGAAGATTTCCTGACGTCAAATCTTAATGTACCCATCTTAGCCAATGTCTGTATACGTCAATTGGTAGGTTTGACCTACAAATAAATTATCAGGGGCGGATTTCATAAAGCCCTATGATCGATCGATCGTAAATTCAAGTTATGAACCCAGCTTCATAAGCTTCATAAGTCCTTCAAATAATTGATAGTAAGTTACGATGAGTTTTGGGTGTAATTGGCCCCTGACCAGCTATTAAATGAACACTCATAGCAATTATCATGAAGAGTTGAGAAATTGGTTCTTAATTAAAAAAAAAGAAAGAAGCAAAATCAGATAATAAAACAATAGACTGTCGGTCGAACCAGGACCGGAGTGCTACATTCATTTGAGATGTGACGATATTGCAGTGCATTGGTAGAAAGTCTTTCAGTAACCATTTCTATTGCTACATTGCTACCAACGAATGACAGTACCTTTAACTGATAAACAGTTTGGGCCAGTTTCCTATTCGGATATTGACCAAAAACAAAACAAAAACAAACTGAACAAACAAACAACAAGAACAGCTGGTCTCGATAACACTGACCGTCAAGTCTGGTGTATTTCAACCGGACAGCCAAGCCTATTTGGTGACAAATATCGTACCTGGCACTAAGCCCTAGTGCGGCAATATTTCCTCTCTTTACTGGGCACTTCCTCTTCGAAGGGGAAAGGCGGGCTTTCTCCTGAATGATTTGTCAACAAACTTTGTGGGGCAGAACCGTTTCGGTGTTGGAGCATAGGGCCTAAAGTGCCTGAGCAAGGCGTATTAGGGTCGGTACATGTATACACTCCAAACAATTCTGACTTACTTTTAATTGAATTGCTAGCTTTAAAGGCACAATCATACTTAGGTAGTTTTTTTGCCTGACATGCTGTATTTATCAAGAAAACCAATTTAAAAAAAAGCATGCAATTTAGATCAAAATACAAAAGAACAGCCTGAAAACATTACTAAAAAACACTGTAGGCATTTTTCTCAAAATTTGCCCAGGTTTTAGGTTGGGGAAGTTTTATTTTTTGAAGGTCATATATTTTATACAATATTTCATGATGACTTTTGCTTGGCATAAGGCCATGAACCATTTGCCAAGTGGTATTTTCTCAGTGCTCTAAGCTGGCCGATCGGCATCCTGCAGATTACGCATTGTAACTTAGCGCGGCTTTTATTCTAGTGATCGATGACGGCGTTTTCCTCTTTTGCTGTAAAAATGTGTTCTGCATATTCCTGTCTACTCCACACATGTGTTTATCTATAGGCTTTATCTTTAAAACTTGTTGGCTACAAAAAAAATGTAAAAAAAGAAACACTAACTTATCTCCCCTCAAAAAATAATAAAAACATTTCCCAATTCTCACCATCCGTTTGCAAAATCTGAAATTCTGGCAGGTTTCTTTAAGTGTCATATCTTGAGCTTGTGCCAGACGTGAAATAGTTTGCCTGGAAGGCAGAAACACAACCATGCCAAAGAAACCCCGGTGCTGCATGTAACGCAGACACACACACTACCGGCCCAGGTACATGCCGGGTTTCCCCCTGACCACATGGTCAGAATCCGCAACAGAAACCTCCAAGCAATGACGTTCCACAAAATCGTCATCCCTTGGGAAATTAATCAACTACAAGGGTACTACGTGCCCAGCCAGACTGGAAGGCCAGGGGTGGTTACTACAGGATAAACGTGGCTTGCCCGTTAGTGCTAGAGAAGACGTAGAGTACAAACTCTGGAGGAAGTAAGGTTCTGTAAGACAGCACGGCAGGTGACAAGACGAGGAAACCGCGTGGAATTTTACAAGTGTCAGAGAAAAACCGCAAGAGCCGCAAAGAAACGTTGATGCCGGGCTAATTCTCTTTGATTATCGATGCGGGCAAAGTTAACTGGGAGTTAGATAGTAAAACAGCTGTAATTGGGCCATGACAAATCCCCTGGGGCGTGTTGAAGTTCCTCTTAACACCTGTTTATCCACTGGGAGCGCGTACGGATGAAGTCTCTATCACAAAGGACCCTCACCTGTTCGTGGTGACCAAATGAGCCATAGGAAAAGATATACAGTGCCGAACTCTATCAAAGTGCTGAAACATAACGTTGCGTTAAAAGAAAAATCTTCATTTAAAAGTTTGGATACTGACCTAAGAAGATGACTGTATAATACTAGTAATACCACTGCTCTACCAACTGTCCTAAATGCCACTGGGGTGATCATAGAGAGCCTCAAATTCAAAGGGTTGCAATCTGGTTGCAATATTACGCAGAAATACATACAGGCCTTAATTTAAAGATAAAGAGGGTTAGCAATGAAGGGCCCGATGTCAGGAAACAAAATGGGTGACTGCATTCTGAAAACACGTACATACACAAAGTAGCAGCCATTTTGTTTCCCCGACATCGGGGCCCTTTATGTTGCTAACCCTCTAAAAGTTGTTGGAACTTTTTTCGATCTACTTAGGCTCTGAATGTAGATAAATCTCCCATCGTTCTGATCTATTCGATTGCCTCTTTGATAGCTGAAATAAAAACCTATTTCTGGATCTGGCTTACCTTGATGGATCTCCAGCACGTACCCCAGCGGCTCCTGATTGCTCTGGTTGCTGGCGCGGGACACCAGCCGGCAGCCCTGCAGCGACATGCTGCCCTGGTGCTTCAGGTAATGCAGGTGACCGTTGGCCAGGACGCACCAGCTACGCTGCCAACTACGAGAGAAGAAACTGGTCAGGCCGTGGGTGGAGTGCCGCGGCCGGTTCAGCAACCAACCATTGAAGGTGGTGTCGTGCCGCTGGAACCGTCTCAAATCCGTCATGTTCCCGCGGTGGTATAGCTTATTAGCGTCGGGTTAGTATAGAAACTAGTCCACTTTGGCGGCAATGACTGATGATGGAGTGGCGACCGGATTATCTTGTCACTGTTCATAAGAGAGATAAGGAATGATGAGCGTTATTCAAGAACAAAAACTGTCATTAATTCAAACTTCAATGCCAAGCAAGCGCAATACAAATCACACAAAATATTGGCTGGTATCCATGCACAAACATGCTGCTTCCCTAAGAATTGAGATGTGGTTGCTAGACGGTGTATAGCAACAAATTCCTTACATGAAACTAGAACGTGAAAGTAAAACCAGCCAGATTTTTCCACAAAAAAAAAACAAACAAGAAAAATGTCTGCAATTCTTTTTCAAAAACACCCTAGCAACCTATACTACATCACTTAAATGGCTGATACATACTCCAAACCAGTCTGGATGATATCCTCGGCTCAAATGACAGCTCTTCCCCTAATCCTCACCCTTTTAATAATAAGTGCCCTTGCCCTAAATTGATCCTACAGCCCATATGGCTGACCACAGTGACAAATCGGAATGCCAAGCCTAAAACCTCCCGAGATGCAAGCATGATGGAGGCAAAAACTTGGCAGCGTGACCACATCAGGTCTCCATGGTGATCAACAAAAGAAAAAAAATCCAAACCACAGGATGACAACTTGAGAGGAGTGGCGACTGGTTAGTGTCATACATCATTAACATGCTGTCATACTTTTTCACGTCCTGGGGTCCTAGCTAGCCTACGGGTGATATTTTGGGAGGTGACATCACATCAACACCAATCACGCCTATTGTTTTGGTACAGGGCTCGGTTATATAACAGCTAGCTTCTTTCTTTGTTCTGAAATGCAGACTATATAAAGCTTGATTTGAGTCAGTTCCAGTACGGGAGGCCATGACGCGGACTGGAAATTAGTTTTGAATGATCTTTTTTAGTTCCTGTTTTAATTCTCTTGTTTCCTTCCTGACTAATATGGCTCCCTTTAAGTTCCAGCTTCTCAAATCATCTCATCTATTTGATTTGATCTCCTCTCCTAAGCAGAGTTATGATTTCATGAAACCAGTGTGAAACTGTCTGGGGTTCAAGTTGACCTCAGTGTGACAAGACAGTGGTATCAGCCCCCCGGGGTTAAAATCGGATAGTCAACACTCCAGTGTGAAAAGACTTCCACAGGCTGAAAAAGTCTCCCAAATGTGGGGGCACAAATTTAACGTGATGCAGGCTTGTTAAAAATCCTCTGCAAGTGTCGCAGAACTTTTCATAACCTCTCCCGGTACTTTGCCCTGACAGCTGATCCCGGGGTCAACGATGATTCACTATCGGATCACCGTATGACCCTGAACAACAAAACAATCAAATGCTTGGGATATTGACAATCTGTCACATTACGTGTCCAGGCACCCCGTTAGAACTTCACCCGAGCAAACCTGCCTCAACTTATACGCATCCTTATGGTACTTTTTCTTAAAGGTAGTATCATACTTTGGTAGCCTACCAGAAAAGAAATGTTCACAGATTTACCTATAACTTACAGGGTATGAAGATGGTGGTGGTAGAAACATCCGTTAAAATGTTTCCACCTGAAATGGTGTATTTATCCAGAAATGAGTAAAACAACGACCAAAAATCTTTTTGATCAAAAGAGAAAAGACTTAAGAAATACTGTAGCTGTTTTTCACTGTTTTCTCAAAAAGTGGGCACCGTATGGGACTGACATTTTCAGAGATGACTGTCACTTAATCTGTCTTGATATTTTTGCCCATGAATCTGTATTTCTTTGACAAAAACCAAAGTATGATATTACCTTTAAAGGTAAGTTTTGAAAAACGCCCACAGTATTTTAAAAATCTTTTCACTAGTGTTATTTGTGAGCTTCCGGCGATCAAAATTATAATTTTTTTGTCATTGTTTTGCTCTTTTCTGGATAAATACAGCATTTCAGGCAGAACAATTTTTACGGTATGTTTCTACCATTACCATCTTTATACTCTATAAGTTATAGGTAAATCTGTGAAGATTTCTGTTTCGGTATGCTACCAAAGTATGATTGTACCTTTAATAGGAAATCAACGATGCCCCTCTGGTGAATTAAGATTGTTTATTGCCACTTTAATCCAATGGTGAGTTTGATAAGAGAGTACAGGCCATCCTACCTAAAGGGTCTCTAGTGGTATAGCTATAAAAAATAATTACATTTGTGAAAAGTTGTTATGTATGATTTTCTTTCTTTTTTTTAACCGTGAAAATCAATAAAGGAATGGCAAAGAATGATTGTTTTTTGTTAATCTGGAGAGTTTTCTCAACTTCCCTTGGGCATACACTAATATTGTGCATAGATCTAAGGTTGTGCTGCCGGTTCAAAATGAGTATGGTCTCAAACAAAATAGTTCAAATGATGAGTTGTAACTTTTCATTTAAGATACAAGCTTGTTCGATATCCATAGGCCATGGAGCCCTAAATCAAAGACAAGTGACTGGAAACTAACACAATCAGGATTAAGAATCGGCAAAACATACCCATGAAACATCACAAACACAGTGCTCTGATGATGATGTCACTTGGAGAGCGCAACAGCCACAGGCTTGTTGATGAACAAGAATAGGCTTGAATCTGCAAAATGTATATCAGTCCCGGCCACCTCTTCAAATAGCACGGAGAAAATAACCCAGATGGCAAGATGGGCCTGCCGATTGGGAATGCTGACCGGCGGAGAGGAAACTTAATTAGGTTACCCTGAATTCAAACGATACTTATTGCTCCCTATGCATGGATGGTCACACCATCTGCATCGCATCCAACTCCAGACGGCATGGTCTCTTCGAATAAAGATCCCACTTCATTTCTTTAATTTGTGAGCAACCCCTGACTCTTCCTGCTTTCCTTAAACTGACAAATGTTGCCCTTTAAGGTGCAAGCGAACGTGGCGCTCGACCTCCCCCAGGAAAGAAAGGGGGAATTAGGCCTGGACCAACACCACTAGCGTCGAAGCCGCCATCTTGTCTGAATTTGATACAATGGTTATAACCTGGAGCGCGGTAATTTGGTTCACACTTAAACATGTTATAAGGCACGTAAACGGGACAGAGTACGTTGCTTGGATCGGTTGGTTTCAGGTCGGTTGGCATAAGCCCAGCCCGGAAACTTAGCTGGGCTACCAATTCAACTAGCAGAGTATTAAGTGAGACCATTGATGTCATAAATGCCCATCTCTTGGGTTTCGTGTGCTGTGTTTCATGGGCTTTTCATGGGTGCTCCTGGCCAACAGAATGCAATATGTATTACATCTTTGTTCAATGGCACAAGTCCCACACTGGTTGTATAATCTTATGTTGGTTTTTCAGCAACTTCTGTAGGCCTGGTAAGTTGTGAGAAATCTTATCTCAATACAAGTAAGAGAAAGAAGCTGCTATGATTAAAACGTCAGGCCCTCCTAACTCTGACCATGTAGCCTTTGAGAAAGATCCTGCTAGGATCAAAACGTCAGGCCCTGATCATAACTCCAAGAAATCTTATTTGATAGGGCTTATGTAGTCAAATGGAACTGAACAACAGGACAGCTATCAACATCTTCCCTAAAGAACCAACACCCAGGCTAATTGCTGGGTGAAACCAATGTTTCCCTGGGGAACCAATTAGCAGAGTAATTGGGTGTAAAAATCACTAGTGTCATGATGATTGACACATTGTCAATCTGTTCAAAGGAAGCACAATGTCAATTTTAACCAAGCAATTTGGTCAATTGTCGTTCGCTGACCATGAATATCAAATGGAATTTTCAATGGTGATTTGTTTCGTTGGTCGAGATATTTTTGTGCTAAGCAAATTTTTGTGCTTAGCATCTCCATGAAATTGGCCCCTGGAGTGGTTAATGAAAGTGGAGAGGGAAAAAAGAAGAAGATACATCAAGTCTTAGACACAACACCAACCTTTTCCTGTCTGGCAGCCGATTTTTTGTTACCATATCATCACACCGGCTTAAGAATACGCAGAAAATATCTTCCAACTCAACTGCGGTATGGGGCAGCACGACGGAGGAGTTCACGCGAGTTATTTTTAGTGTAATCAGCCCACAACGTGATTACAACGAAGCAACCGGCAATGACTCCATACTCTCTAGAGAGAGCAACCCCTCAATGACTAAGGGGAGCCCGGCAAAAGAAAAAGGTTACCGTGGCCCCTCATGAACTCTCGGCAAAATGTCATCGAGTTTAGGACTTTCTGCCGACCCTGTAATTATTCAACTTTCAATGTCCGTGTATAACACCTGTTTTGATTGGTGGAGAGATTTTTTTCTTTTTCTGGTGTTCCTTTTTGACGAGCCGTGTACTTTCTGAGGTGAGTCAGCTTTGTGTACCATCCGATGAAGACTGTGCAGTCAATTTTATGGAATCCTTGCACTTGAACACGGGTCTAATTGACAAGAAAACATGTTGTATTTGGGGCTCACAGATTTATGATCTAGCTGGCAAAACATCATGCTAACGAAGTTACAGGGAGCCAAGCTCAACTCCTGAAATGCAATGGAAGAAGACAAGGAAATTGTGATGAGAGCCTCCTTATGGCGACTGGATGCAAAATTTAGGTGCCACTTTCCTCTGTTTTATTGAGACCTGAGACAATTCAAGACAGACTGGAGGAACGTGGAATCAACTCAGTTAAATGTTGGACCTCTAAATAGAAACATTGTCCCTGAAAAGGAACAGAAGAAGTGAGAGCCTCTTTGGGGTGTCGCTTTCCTCTGTCTGTTAAGACCTGAGACGATTAAGATCACTGAGGAGATTGGAGGAACATGTGGCATCAACTCAGTTGAATGTTATCTCTGAGCTGTCACATTTCCCCTGAAATGTAACAGAAGAAGTGAGAGCCTCGCCCTCAGCTCCCGGCCAGCGGTGCAATATTTGGGGTCCACATACTGTGCGTGTGGGTCTTCCTGATGGCTGCTGTCCGGCTGACTGGAGAACTTGCCTGTCCACCTGTCTTGTTTTAACTCCAATTTGAGCAGTGGACCAGGCGGGAATGAGGGTTATGGCCAAAGGTGTTAGTCATGTAGAGGTCTGTAAATACTAGCTCACCATGAAGACTGCAGTTTGAAAGGCACATGATATCTTTGAAAGTAGTGTACGTGTCTTGTACAGAAATGGGTTAGAACCCAGGACCTTCTGCTTGCTAGTGCAGATGTCTCACCATCTGGACCACAGATCTCGCTGGGGGTCATCAATCCAATCCCAAATCCGAGCCAAGTACTAACAATTCGTCATTTATTTGCTAATTGATATACTCAACGTCGTAATCTACAGACATAACTGAGGTCAGCAGAATTCTGATCATCCATGGGGGAAAAAACAGTTTTAAAAAAGAAACAACTGCGGTCGAGCTTGATGGCACAACCTTACAACAACTTGCCTCCAGGCCTCTTCCCTCAGACTTTTTCCAAGTTGCTGGGACGTTGGAGGGATGGACCTGGACTGAGCTAGAATGCACTGTATACCTGTAGGCCTTTCCTCTTGGCTGCTGTTAGTGATTAGCCGTAATCTGTCTGGAGAAAGAGGGGTACAGGCCAACGGACATCTGGATATCCTGGACCCAGATTCCAGGGGACATCGATGAAGAGCAAAGAACCAAGCTAGGCCCTAGCTCCTACTTCATGGAACCGATATTCATCAGGAAACACTTCTTGCCAAAATATTCATGCTAAAAAGAAATCCAAGAAATAAAGCAGCTCCGAATCGCTCGCAGAAGGAAAGGCAAGTTCTGACTCATTGGAGAATCTAGACCCATCCGAGCTTCATCTGTCAAGATTACTAGCATTTGATGAGGGGGCAGGCTGCTACTGGTTCACAGGGGCAGCCCTGCATTTGGTTCATTGGGGCTTCTTTGGTTTGAGAAATTCCCGTGGCAATATCTTACTGATCGAGGTCCTTCCTCAAAAGGGGGTCCCTAATTACCGAGCAACTGCCTCATGACAAATGACTGTGCATCTCAAAATCTTCCAAAACAGGGACACGAAGATCTAAAGACTGACCCCTGCTGATGACCAAAAGTCATACTCCAAACACTTCATGCTGGTCTTAGAACAGTTTGGCCATGGAGCGGATGTGCTATGACGCAAGAAAATTGTCACAATTCATAGAATTTTATCAGTTGTAATTAGAGTCATTGAAAAGTGAACAAAGCAAAATTGACTAGAGCGGGATTCGAACCGGTGACCTTCTGAATACCGTACAGGTGCTCTACCAACTGAGCATCCCAGCCCTACGTTGGTGGTGACCCCAATAGTCAATTATCTTTGTTCGTTTTGTAGTCAGAAGCCATGAAACCATGCACACACCGCCAGTTGTAATTAGAAGTAAAAAGATGAACCTGGTAAAGAGTTAGGAAGGCCCGACTTTTTCACCCAAGCACTAGTAGCAGGATGTTTCTCAGAGTCCTATTTACTGTACAATGAAAACCGACATCCAAACATGGAAACAAGACTTTAAAACAAGATTGTAATTGAGAGTGATGGGTCACATAATTGGCGCTACATGCACAGCACGGTACATTTGTAACCACATAATATAAGGTCTGACTTGCATTGTATGTGCGTAAACCACATTGACCATGAGTGCATGGGTTAAACACGTCCTGCCTCACTCCACTATTGACACAGCCAAGGATGCCGGCCGCAGACATATACAGCACGCATTCAGTTAACCGCCGAGTGAAATTATAACTGACAACACAAAATCTAATTTAACCAAGTGTATTTTTTCTGTGGTTCCAAACCATAGACTCCTGTGAAAACACATCGTGGAGGTCAATGTCGCAAAGCATCAAGACAGAGCTAGTAATCTAATAAATGTGAATCAATCTTAATTGCTAGGCAAAGTGTGATGTCAGTACAAATGGTGATACTGATGTTGTAGTCTTAGTGTTTGGTGAAATTCAGCATTTGTCAGGTAAATGGCATTCTGATGGAATTACCAGTCAATGAGTTGGTATTTCCCTATTAACTAACTAAACTAGCAAGCTTCATGCATTATCTGCACTCGCTGCCTGACTCTCAAATGGACCGGTCTTGAGCTGCTACTTCTGCATCTTCAAACTGACCACCCAGTGTCTAGGAGTGAGAGATCTCTCTGAATGACATCTCTCCATGTAGTTTGAAGCCGACCACATCTGCGCTTCCCATGAGTTGGTTTCCATAGGTACAACATACTTAATGTTCTCTCATTGTCCATGCCTAGCACATGTCCAAACCACTTTAGCCTATTTCCATTCACCATACACTAATTGCTGTCCATGTGATAGTATACAAATATTGACTGCTTCGAGTGCGATGGTTAAATCTATGATACCCGAGGTGATCCCCTGCGCGTTCTATTTTAATAAAATAGAACGCGCAGGGGATCACCGAGGGTATCATAGATTTAACCCATCGCACGAGTCAAAGCAGTCAATATTTGTTTTATAACACCCCATACATAGATTCTGCAAACTAACAGACCCGCTACAATAAAAAAAAATAATTTAGTGCAGTATAAGCTGATAAGTACGCGAGTAATGCACAATCATGTAATTTGAAGAGGTGCCAGTCTAAACTTTGCATCCTCGCACACATTTCTCATTCAGGTATGTAGTATTATGCACAACTGCTTGGGTTCGAGGTGTGATACTACCACGGTTACTACGTGCTGTACTCTGTGCACTAAAATATAAGTCTGGGTACCATGCAGCTCGGGATAGTACATTGATTGCCATGGTATAGTACATTGGGATAGTACGTTGCTTGCCACGGGGTAGTGCGTCGCGCGCTGTGCGCCTTGTATAGCAAAAATATATAATGTCATGTGACGCGCTCTGAACCAATCACGAGACGGAATCCGTAGACGGGGTGTTATAATACCCATTATACATCATTATTATTTCTGGATATGAAACCAAGGATTCCTCAAAAGCACCCTAGGCACTGTAGCTCAAAAGCCTGATGAAACCATTCATGGAAAGATGATGAGAAGAAGATACAGTTTTAGAGGTGGGAGGAAAACCCCAGAGTAATATTCAGGGTAAAACCCACAGAATCAGGTAGAGGGACTGATAACCCAATCCACTTGTGGACCAAGCCGGGCTCGAACCAAGCCGGGCTCGAACCCGGTCCATAAAAGTGAAAGGCGAGGAAAGAACCGCTACGCCAACCTGACTCTCCGACATAACACTACAGCACAGTAAGGCGATCCCCAACCTTTTACAACTCACATGAGAGCATCTTTATACATTGGGGACAGATAAAAAAAAATGGCCAGTTCATGAATCATCATCTCTACACCTGTTGCAGTCAATTCAAGAATTACAGGGGAAATAAAGTCTGGCAGAGCTGCCCTTCATCCAAAAAAAAAAAGATCATAGATCCCAACAAGGGACTCAAGAGTAAAGATGTCCTGGCTCAAGTAATGTCCACATTCCACGGGGCAGTTAATGTTTATTGTGGGTGTGATGAATGTTCTTTGGTCCGTTGAGAATGCAAAACATTTTTTGAAAAGGTTGGGGGGGTCTACTCTATTGCATCAGAGGATGACACCAATTTAAAACTTGGACACAATATTGCCATCATATTGGTTAACTTGCGCAACTAGTTGTTTGTTTGTTTGTGTACGTGTATGTACTCCACCCTAATGTTGCACAAGGGGTGTTACGCAACTGGGAGTAGTTTTGGTGCAATATTGCAATGCTGCAGGAAGTTTGTTATTAACGTGAGTGGATTTCAAAACAAAATTGCAAAATTTATGCCTCAGAGGAGATTCTTTTAGTCTATATCATTTATCCACAGTAATTGAAAATTGAACAAAGAAAAATTGACTGGAACGGGATTCGAACCAGTGACCTCTGGAATACCGTCCCAGCACTCTTACCAACTGAGCTATCCAGCCCTATGTTGGTGGCGTAACTAACAGTCAATTATCTTTATTTTTTAAACAAATATTTTTTCATATTTTATAAACATCTGAAAGCTTTCTGCAGACAAGTGGCAAATATTTAGGAAGTTGAGCCGATCTAAATAATTCATCATCAGTGAAAACTGAATCACACAAGATGGTGCAGGACGGCGCATGGGACGACGGCCATGCGACGAATGATTGGTCAGACTCAGTGGACATCCAGTTTGGTTAGAGCTCAAAAGGGCAAGGACAGTAGAGCATGGAGATGACAGGCCTTGTCAATGTGGTCGGGTAGATACAAACCACAGCCACACTTCATCCCAGACGCTGCATGATTTAGAGGCCCTGTGGTTAATCCAATCCCCCACCATCAGATCGATCCCCAAACGGTTCACAACCACAAGAAGCCAAATCCCTTTTTCTCACCTAAAAGTCTCATGACTTGCTCTGTACAGGTATAAGGGCCTACTCACCGATTGTGTCAGCATGATTCTTCCTAGATCCCAGAAGGTATGGATGAGCTTCACGGGCATGATCGCAAAGAGGGACATCAAGCCCAGGAGGATTCCGCTGTATCAGGGAGGATCCTCAGATGGGTAGTCAACGAGATGACGAAGCAACGCATGACATTCACGTAACACCAGCACAATATCATAAGCACTCCTCAAGAAGTTCTGGCAAAAAAGAAAAACACAATCACTTAAAGGCACGCAGGTTGCAGAAGGGAGGGTTATAGTCTAGCTTTGGCTCAGAAACTTGCCATTTTGTTCGCATCACATCTCAACAACAACAAAACAGCTCAGAATTCCTGAAAACTCCTCTGAAGTTTGAGGCGGGCAGGTGGTGAAGAATTCCGAGTAATGTGATGCTAGTATCCATTCGGCACACTTTTAAAGGCTTCAGAGGCCAGGACCTAGACACAGACCTTGCTAGGCATCGCTAAGTGTTTGCGGTTTCTGCATCATAGGCCAGATGACAGCAGCATGTGTGCATGCACTTGCACTCTCTACAGCGACTGCATTATAGGTTGCAAAAAAACGTACGTTGTCTGTCTTGTTTGGGAGCTTATCAGCACGATCATCTAAAGGAAAGGATATGACGAGTTATGACCAATCCTTCTGTGTAATAATGAGACACAGGCACGCTGGAATGGGTGAGATAGCTTTTGGCCTATTAGCGTCCCCGTGCAATTAAAGGAACTCTGTCATTTAGCCGCTGAACAGCTTGCCAAACCTGGCCTTTCAACATGTGTACACTCCCTACGATGATTTGCGTCAAATATTTGAAGAGTAAAAAAGACTGACAGGGTGATAATTTGTACAAGTTCCGAGATTAAGAAAACTGTCAACAACATCACACCACAACAGTTACAACTGAGGAATCAAAACAATGTCTGATTTTATAGAACCGAGCCAGAGTAATAATAATTACAGGTTTAATCAAATACAATATGATAATGAAATTGTCAAACTAATCAGACAGGACACTAATTAATTAAAATCATTAGAAATGTGAAAAACTGACAGCTGCTGTGACTAGCTACCACAAATCTCCACAGGGGAACTGGATCATAATCAACCACGCATTACCACACGAACCACACTGTGCACTGGTGTATTGTGGTATACAGGATACCACATTTACCACAGTAAAAATAATGAATGGAAAGTTATGGTATGCAGCTAGATTAGGGTCAATACAAGACATACATTTGAGCAAATTTATATCAATGATACTTTGGGAGATTTTCTTTTAAGACTTCGAGGGCAGGCATCAGTACATCTTTAAGGACATCTTATGATGAAATTGCATTTTTGCACTATGCCAGATGTTGACATCGGGGAATGTGGAGGCGGGCATACTCTACGCTACAGATGTCACTGCCTAGTGCAACTTTTACATTTCTTAGGGGGTTCTTTTTAGCCAATAGGGCATCTGGATATCTTCACATACATTAATAAAAGAAAAAAGGGAGGGAAAATGAGGGAAATAATGCTCAAGTTGTAGATTTTAGGTTGACAAAGCCAACTTGAATCAATAATTTTTTTTAACAAAAAAGCAATTTCAGAGCTCACAATGAGTCCAGATGGCTAATGTGTATATAATACAAAGAAAAACACATCACAAAAATTTGCGCGATTATTTTCGATTAACGATGTCCAATTTGAGCCACCGTTGTTTTGCATGCTGCATACACAATCACGTACATTGTACATATACATGTAGAAAACTAAAACATGGTTAAACCTTTCGAAAAAACCCATACACTACAGTTTGTTTCATTGCGATGAAAAACACAGAGATCGTTCCTCAGATTTCATGGAGATTTTATACCTCTTTCTTACCGTTGATGAGAAGTTAGGCTGAATCTACGAGCTTTTAAAATCGATCGACAGATCATGCTAAACTTGTAAGTTGTATGGAAGGCTGGCGCAATGAAGAGCGCCCTCATAAGTGTTGAACTTTTATTAGACTGGTTCCCGTTCCCTACCGTTGTTTCCTGACGTCTACGTCACTCGAATACTCGATAACTTATATCAGGCCAGTGAGCTGTTAGTGCTAAACTAATGAGACATGGATGGCCTTTGCGAAATGGGGCTTGAGGCTAGGCTTGGGGTTTATTTTGCTATCGCCATGTTGTGTCCTAAATTAAATGAAGGGCTTGAGATACATGACGAAGCTGGAGCCTTTCTTCGGCTTTGTAGTGTGGCCCAATCCCTTCGTTTTGTTTTGTGAGCATCAAATCAAAATGGCGTTAGCAAAATAAGTCCCAAGCTATATATAGCATCATGACTGATTTGCTAAAGTTCCTTAATTTCGTGACAACATCCAAATATTTTGGCAAGTTCCTTGAAAATGTACCTGAAGTATAATCTCGGTATTTTGGTGTAATTATTTGCTGGCATGTTAACAAACCAAAACAGAAATGTTAACAGATTTATCTATGACTATATAGATGGACATGATAGAAACTCCCTGCTAAAATATTTCCGCCTGAAATTCTATAATTTGTTTAGAAACGTGTAAAACAAATAATTTACGTCTCGGCAAGATCAAACAAATATTCGTTATGTTTTATTGGAAAAAATAGTCGTTTTTCGCTATTTTCTCGGGACTCAGATGTCAGATTGAGCTCAAATTTTCACTGAGGGTAATTATTTCATGTACATGCTGGATCAGACAAAGTGCGGGTGCTGTTCTGTGACCATTTAATACCAATCATGTATTATACATTTAACCCATCGCCATCATCCATATTGCCTATATCCTTAGGCCTAACACTCATTGGCACATAGTATAGACGCCCATTTTGGTAACTTTCCTTGTTAACTTTTCCTGTTACAAGTTACTTTGCTAAACACGTCTGTCGTCAAACCTGGTTAATACCAGCCTGCATGGATACAGTCAATCACAGTATGGAGAAAAGTTGATCAAACAAACCAACAAACAAACACCCCAACAAACAAACAAACACCCCATCAAATTCCCTAAACACTTGCTTGTTCTGCTATGGGCACTAATTGTCGCACGTCATGGTCGTTAGGCCGCACAGGTGGGGTGTTACGTGCGAAGCCCGCCCACTACAAGCAATTAAAATCTCAATAATGACTCCCAATCGAGTATCGCATTGGCGTACACGCACAGTAGGGAATATAATAACGACGTACTTAGCTGCTGGTAAAAACATTAATGACGTTGGGGAGGGTATACCCGGACTGTTCTCGGTGGGCCTGTCTTCCGTAGCAAGCCCCGAGGACGTCCGGCTTAATGCCCAAGAGCACCAATTAGGTCCCTCCGTCGGCCTCGCCGTATAAGCATCTTGACGTTGTTGTTGGCAAAATTGATTAGTCCCAAAACGGGCAACTTAACAGGAAGTGTTAAACGCGCCACAACTTAGAGCGGATTATAATTGCTCCATGTTCGATACCGAGGCGATAGGCGAAAATGAGGAGACATATTGACTGGAATCCATGGTTGCTATGGCAATCATCCACGGGGTTCCTTTAAACTGTATGCGATTGTTTAATATATAATTTTCATATGCAATAAAGTATTCTGTATAGCAGTAAAGTCCTGCAACTCAACCGCAGGCATTATACATGACATTTTATAGTACCTAACTTCATCATGACATGCACTGCCTAATGTTCATAAAGCTGATCAACTTACTTTGGTCCTGCTGCATCATCTAGCAGCTAACATGACTGACGAAATGACTAGGATTCTGTTCTCACTTCAATTATTTTATTGTATCAATATTCGCAACGATTCCGTGGCAATGCAACGCCATTAATGATGGATCATGGACTATGCACTTAAAAAAAAAAAAACCGGCGCCATGAAAAAGACATTTTGTCCTCAGGTGCAGCATGCATGCATGCGTAAAATGGATTGCCAATTATTACTCGAGTCGGTGTTTTGGATTTTTGAGAAAGGTTGGTGCCCTTACGACAAGTGGCCGTGCCGTCGAACTTTACAAAAGCGTTCGACCAATAAGACACCATCATTAAAAAGAAATGTCCATTTCAAATTATCACAAATCCCGTGAGGGGTAATTATTTTCAATGCGTCACGATAATGAAGGCCTCCTACACCGAACGTGCGCAGAAGACAAGGTTATGGGCTATCAACGCGCATCGTGGTTGTAGATGCGTTCGTTTAGCTCTCACGAGGCAGCCCTGATCTGGAAATGGTCGTGTATACCGCATAAAACAAGCGAGAGGGTGGAGGGCGAGGTTGGCTGGTGTTGACTCGTGGAAGCTAAACGAACGCACCTATGACCGTCGAGGAGTGAAAAATACTATTTGAATAAATCAATGCGCATTACGTCAAATCACGCGCACGGGCCGAAATCAGTATAAAATCTCCTGTCACTCGAAGAGCGAGTAAATTGAATGACGGAAGCCGATGTGCAGTGACAAGACAAACTTTACTCGCTTTTTTTCTTCGTGCTACTGAAACAAAAGATAGAATTTGGCTGTAAATTCAGAATTACAAAGATGGAAAATGTCACTGAAGCCTACCCAATCGCTTCGAATGACTGCATCGGTGCCAATGTCTCTCAGCCTACTCTGTCCGGGAACCAAGCTGAAGAATGGGGCATTCGCTGGATAACTGCCACCGTCTCCCTGATCGGTGTCATCGCTAACACAGCTTTCCTTTACGTTATCTATCGGCATAAGTCCATGCGTAATACCACTAACATCTACCTTGCAAGCCTCGCCGTTGCCGATAACACGGTGCTGATGATTGGTGGTGTTGGCGTCGCGATCAACAGCATGTCGCTCGTACCAAGCCCGGCGATGGCCTGTCTCTTCCAGACGGTCATAGCGATGCCGTTTTACGCTAGCATGTCCTTGGTCTCGTTGGTCACGCTGGATCGTTTCTACGCCATCTGTAGCCCATTGAAGCACCGGGCCATGAAGGGCAAGGCGCGAAACATCAAGCTCTCTGCTTCAGCCTGGGTATTTGGTGTCATCTACGCCATCTTATCCAACAGTCAGAGCATCATCTTGGGAACTGGGTGCCGGATGCTGCAACCAGGCGACAAGATGATCAACACAGCTGGTCTGAACATTGACTGCAGTGATCCGGGTGAGGACCAAGAACAGTTTCGAGTTTTGCCTCACGATGACGTCTTGAAGCCCTTGCCTTTCATGACTTTGCTGATCGTGAACATCTTCCTGTACGCACGTATCATTCACTGCCTCCGGAGAAGTGCCCAGAACAGCAGCAAACTCAACGGCCAGCAGAACGTGAAGCCTGGATGGGTCCGGAACATCAGCAAGTCTCGGATCCGCATCACCCGGATGCTCGCCGTGACCACCCTGGTGTTCTTTGTCAGTAACCTTCCCCGGAGTGCCACCACGGTGGTGCGGTACATCCAAGATGTCCTGGGTACGGAGCGCTTCGAGTTCCTAGACACGGGGATCGTCACCATCCTGAGCTCCAGTCTGCTCTTGTCCAATTCGTGCGTCAATCCACTGATCTATGTCCTGACCAACGCTAAATACAAACAGGCGTTCCGGGAGGTGTTCCTGTCCGGATTGAACCGTATGGATCGAGATTCCCAGTCCGGCGCGGTCTTTCACGTCCAGGTTCCGGTCTCCCGTTGAAAGAGAGTTCGGTAAGTGGGGAGAAATGTTTTTATATAACTTCAAGATTAAACATAATAACAACTTAGATACGATTAATGAGGGTTTGCATGCGGTGAAAAGGTAATAAAGGGGAGGAAGTTTGCGATAGCACATTATGTGACATGTTCTCTTGAGTTTGTGTGGTTCCATGGAAGAAAGAACCTCCATAAGGAACCGGAGGTAGGCCTAACTCGACGTTCTTCTCCTGACTCACGGCAGGTACGTTTGTACGGAACCCCAACAGTGCCATAATGCTTATCGAGTTCCATGAAAAAGTGTATGTATAGGCCAAACTGACACCCGTTCGGGGTCTCATATGGCACAGTTTGACCATGGAACCTCCGTCGTTTTATAGACTATACACACACAATATAATCGGTACACATATTACATGTAGACTGAAGCACAAAACAAATTGTAAGGGTTTTTTAAGGAAGACAAATAGGTCTATAAACATTAATCTAAACTCTAAAGCAATCTTTCAAACGATAAGAAACATCCGTGATTGTGTTTTCCCGTGGTCATTTCCAAACACTAACACTTCGACCGATTATGACACGTTTTTGTGAAGATCGAAGAAACTTAAGACATTTAATTAGTCTCCGGATGTACATACAAGTTGCCCAAGGTCCCTCGTGGGACCGGGGAGGGGAGGGCGACCTCATTTCTCGTCATCGTGGCCAAGAAGGCTTTATCATGGAAAGCAATTAGCAGTGGATTTGGCAATAGAAAATTGCGAGTATAGGCTAATTGCTGGACAAGTGAGCTTACGTTCTCGTCAGCCTTGCCAGTGCATACCAGCTGTGGGGTCCAGCTGAGATGCGTAAATTAATGACCTTATACTATGTACCACTATCAAATCATATTACCAAATCGTACCACTGTATTCCTACTCATGTAGCACGCGTTTGTAATAACCCTTGATAAATTCTAAATAAACGGTTCAAGGCAAAACCTGTACGTGTTACAAAATTACGCGGCAAATCAATTTCGAACGCGGAATCTGATGCAAATAATACGGAGCTCCAGAGGTGCCATACCACGTCTTGAGATCCAGAGATAAAATATCTCGGGATGACGACAAATTACAGACAGGATGATCGACATCTTGAATTTAGGAAGTCGGAATTCAGTGATAAATTATATCAGGATGTCGAAATTTCGTCCGTAAAATGTAGATCATTAATTTTATCTCATTATGCATTTATGCCATTCTCACCAAGTGGAATGGCACCACTAGAGCTCCGTAATGATAATCTGCCAGGTATTATTGGTTTTATAAACAGGACTTTTAATTTAACTTACTCCGCAGACCAAACCACACAAATTCGAGTGTTCAAAATTGGGGTACAACTCAAGTTCATGCCAAAAACTGCAGAAACTTAATGTACATACAATAGGTTTATAGCTAATGTTCCCTTCTTCAAAGCCCTTAATTTCCAGCTTTCTGACGCTTGGTGATTTTTCCCCCATTTTTACAGATTCCATGGAATAAAGGAGTATTTTGTGCCTCTCACACACCGATACCGTCACGCGTACTGCACTGGTCAGTGGTCACAGATGAGATATTTTAATGCCGAACACACCCAGTGCGTATACATCCACAGACACGGTGGAGCATTTTCACCCAAAAGGACACCTTTTCACAGTCTTGTCATGAATTTTCTATCAGCCGTAATTACGAGAATTTTGTGAGATTGAAAGAAGGGAATTCCTCGCCATAGGACGAAGATGTAGCCCCAAGATGAAAAACCAAGAAGAATCAGTCTAATTGTATAATGTTTTATCATGATTTTGTGTCCCACAGTAAATTATGTCGTGCTCAGAACACATTGCAATTTATTGCACACATGGTTTGTATCTCTATAAGAAAAACGTAATGTCTCGTGATGCTATAAGAAATTGCACAAACACACGTTCTGTTAAAATGAATTATGCACACAAAACAAATCCCATTATTTGGTTTCTCTGGTCGTCGTTCGTGTTTTTTTTTGTCTCTGTGAAATTTGTTTGACTTATTTCAAAGTCTTAATCTTCCTTTCTGCTAACTGCATTATGAAAATTAAAATCAGTTGGTCGGTTGACAAAAAGAATTAATCATATTTGTTTTAGTTCTCGAAACCCAAATGGTTTGTGTGGACAATGTTTTAAAAAATTCATTTAGTTAATGGTTAATGGATAAAAAAAAATGGATGAAACAGAAAGAAATATTTATTGCAAAGGGTCAGAAGTAATAAAATGAGCGACTGGTTTTGATCAGCTCAGGAAATGAAACTTGGAAAAACCACCAGATTGAGATGTTGCACGTACAATGCATATTGAGTGTCAAAATGAAAAACGAAAAATTAGTTTATTAATAGTATGGTGATGATTTGTTAATTATATTTCGATTGGCTCGCATTAAATGTGTCATGTTCACCAAACTTGCCTCTGTTTATTTGTTTGTTTGTTTGTTTATTTATTTTTGCCGCAGTAAATATTTGCTACCTCGTGTTTTTATCCGGTTAGGCGGGCGCAATGACACGTGGTTGCGTCAGATGGATCGTTATTTTGCTGAGATGGGTATGGGTCACGTGGCTGCCTGGGGGATGGCCATCAGAAGACTGAAGGAGTACCGCTCCAAGGTAGATGCTGCAACGCGCTGCCGCGGCGCATGCTCCCACTGATTGATTGATTGTATCCAGTAGTGGGGACCCTTGTTCATTGCCATTCAAGTTGGTAGTTTGTGGAAAGGCGTTCAAACTAGTCGACGTGATGTAATGGTTCAAACTTCCAAATCCTAATAATTATTTTCATGATTTTGATCACAGGGCGGGGCAGGGCAGGGCAGGGCGGGGCAGGGCGGGGCAGGGTAGGGAGGGAGTGCAAACACAAAGCAAACATAAGATATGGTTCTGAGGAGAACCATGACTCAACGTTTCGGAACAGTATATCGGGTACTCTTCGCGTCGTCAGTCTCATTGTGTTTGTAGTTTAAATATTTTCCCTTATTTTGAAACAAAAAGCAAAAGAAATAGTTCGACAGTAATTTCGTGGATAGTAGCCAATAGCCATTATAGCTTCAACGGCATTTTATTACATATTTTGAAGTCTTTTCTTTGGTAAGGTACAATCAAAAGATCTTCTTTGGTCTATTTTCATTTCCCACTTACGGTGAGGCACTGTGGCATTATGCACAATCTAAATCTCTTCCATTATCATTTTAAAGTCATTTCTTTGGTATTTTCTAATTACTACTTATGGTAAGGCCCTGCATAAGGTACAATCTAAATCTCTTTTTGGTCATTCCTTTGGTATTTTTTGTTTCCCGCTTACGGTCAGGCACTGTTGTACTATCATCAGATCATTTGTATACCAAACCCTAAACTTACTGCAATACAGAAATAAGTTTAATAATTAAGAATACATGTAAAAATTCAGCCTGGTTCTTATAATTGCAATGTGTGATTAAATAACAATAATGCATATAAAATGTACATATTTTATAATATAATCATTACAAAATGGCTGCTCCCATAACCAAATATCATTCAAAAGTCATTCATTTTAAATACTCATGATAAAATATACAAAATATATCTTTTAATGCAAAATCAAAATAATGCACCGTAATAGCATATAATCTGGAACAGTTTATTAGAAGAATGTCAATGTGTTATAATGGCATCAACTAAGTACGGTATTCAGAAGGTCACCGGTTCGAATCCCGCTCCAGTCAATTTTTCTTTGTTCACCTTTCAATGGCATCAATTTTTAATATTAGTTAAAACCTCGCAATACAATATCACCCACATAATCATAATTATTGGGTTTACGTAATACGTATCCGTAATGACAGCCTGTTACCTTGGTTACCAGTTTTCAGTTGCTAAGGCTGACTAACCATGGTCGTGATTTCCGAAAGATTCTTAACAGGGGGCCAAGTCATAGTCACATGAGACCAATTTGTACAAGAAATGGTCTGCAAGCTTTTCGGGTGGTGTTTTACAACGCCCGCACAAAAATTCTGTGACAAAAAAATTCTTTTTGAAGATTGCTCGTAATCTGAGTGTGCATGCATAAACCTCTTAACCTTTAAGTAGTTGTGCTGCCACCAAATGTTCAAGCCTAACATGTTCTATGTATAAATGACATAATTTTTATATTAAATTTATTGTGTCTACTCTTAGTAGCTCTTTGTAAAAATTAATTACAAATGATTTCTCTTTTACCTTTAAAATTCATTCAAATTATCTTGATGAATATATTTAAAATGCTGAAACCAAAAAAAATCAAACAAAAACACAAGTAAAATCTTGATTAAAAGAAAATGACAAACGTTTTGGATTGGAACAATCAATTTTTTTGAAAAAAAATTGAGCTGCTTGGAAGAAAACGATGGCGGCTGATTCTAGTTTTCGAGGTACATGCCATGAATTCCGTACGGGACCTCGGCGTCAATCTCGGCTCTGGCGATCTCCTTCATGTCTCGGGCGTCTAACACTAAGAGGAAGGACGGCTTGTTCCTGTCCAAGCTGATGGTAGAAGCTATCACGACCCCTAGAGGATAAAGCACGACGGGCACGGATCTGTGAGCTGTTCTTAAGGCGGTCCGGAGGACAAACTATCTGAGGCCTTATTGATACTCGGATTCTGCGTGCTTCGAAAGGTTTCAGACTGAACGTTTGCGGCGGCAGGTCGGCCGTGCAATGCTTCAAAATGGGGGTCTCAATCCAGCGGTGGATTTTTACAAAACACTCAAGGCCTTCACGAAATGAGGCCCGAGGTTAGGCTTGGGATTTATCTCGCTGCTGCCATTTTGTGTCCAAAATGAAAATGAAGGGTTTGAGACACATGTCGAAGCTGGAGCCTTTCTTCGGCTTCGTCATGTGGCCTGATCCCTTCATTTAGTTTTGTGGGCCTCAAATGGCAGTACGACCTCACGGAATTGATTTGAATCCTCGAATGGTTTGAGTACAAGGTTCGAATCCCGCTCCAGTCAATTTATTTTCTTTGTTTACTTTTCAATGACTTGACAATCCAGTTAATTTCCCCTTATTTGATGATATAATTCTATTGCAGCTTTGTAGGTCCCAACACGTCCCCACAAATGGGTACAAACTTCCATATGCACATCTTAAAGGTACTTAAAGTATTTGTCAAAGAAAGGCAGATTCATGGGCAAAAATATCAAGAAAAAAACGGTAACAGTTATCTGTGAAATTTCCAGTCTCATAAGGTGCCCACTTTTTGAGAAAACAATGAAAAACGGACACGGTATTTTAAAAATCTTTTCACCGTTACTTTTGATCTTTTAAAGATCCAAATTATTTTTGGTCACTGGTTTTACTCTTTTCTTAGGAAATACAACATTTCAGGCAGAAAAAAATAAGAGAGATATGTTTCTACCATCACCCTCTGTATACCCTGTAAGTTATAGGTAAATCTGTGAAGATTTCTGTTTCGGTATGCTACCAAAGTACGATAGTACCTTTAAGGTGAGGGGTTAGCAGATAAGAGAGATATTTTCAGGCCCAGGGGGGTCACATTGCTTTCAATGAGAACTTACCATCATCTTCAGATGTGGATCCAGGGGACGCGATGAACACGGGCTCAGAGGGGACAGCGCCATCCTCCCTCCAGGCTATGGACTTTGCTGTTCTGGTGTCGACTTTGACCAACTGTACAAACAATGAACAATGGCGAGATAAACGATCAATTCAAACAATGTTTAAAACCTCAAATATTTGCTCGAATGATACAATTCCATCCAGGCCATTTAAAGGTACAGTACAGGATTGGTAACATACCCAAACAGAAATGTTCACAGATTTACGTATAACTTTCAGGATATGAAGATTGTGCTGGTAGAAACATACAATAAAATATTACTCCTGAAATTATTTATCCAGAAATTTAGTAAAACAATGACCGAAAACAGTTTTGATCTTGTGCCGAGATCAAAACCATTCTTTATATTTTATTTAAAAAAATGTAGTCTAAGTTTTCACTATTTTCTCGTGACCCAGATGTCTGACTGAGCTCAAATTTATTTAAGGTTTATCATTTCATATACGATGCTGGATTAGACAAAGTGCGATTGATGTTCTGTGACCTTTACCAATCATGTATTATACCTTTAAATAAAAAACCCCACAAAAACGCTATTCAGAAAGTTTTATCATGTTGCACTTCTGATTTCAAAAATGATGTGGTAAACACTCATCTGTCCAAAGGTTTGTCTTTGTTTAAAGTGCCCTTATGGGCAAGGACCACCTAAAAAATGGGTTCAAAGATTTCAATGAAGTTCATAAATTATCTATAACAATCCGCCTTTGGACTACTTCCAATTTGCCTATAAATCTTACCTCGCTGAAACTGGAACTTATGCCATAAAAGTACTGGTACGGCTTCCCGTTGTATTTTTCATAGTTGACGCGCGGCAGCTCCACAACTGTGAAATATACCAAAAATAAAGATGGCTGATGATAAAAAGATTTCTGCCAATGAAACCCATGTCAAGGACTTATTGAAAGGTGCTGAAGGGTGTAAACTGTCATTTGTAATAGTCAGGAATAAGTCTTTTGCGAGTTAAAATTGTACAATATCTGGTACACTCAATTCTTTCACTGAACATAGTACGTAAATATCAAAACCAAATTTTTTTTTTTACTAATACTTTTGTAAATTTTTAACTAAAAATGGTCATCTATAGTAATTTATTGTAAACCAAATATTTTTAGTCTTCTGACTTTTTACTGGGTGGTCTAAATAAACCGAAATTGAATTGAATTGAAATGAATTCTGCAGACTAAAGACACTATTGCTATATCACATGATTCGGGGCAAGCTTTTGCTTGGTAATGTCTGTTCATAATGGATAAGAATGGCACAAAGGAACCAGTCCATTCCAGAGATGGGTATCGCTAGTACGCCAAAGCTTGCCACAAATCATGTGATATAGCAACAGAGTCTTTAGTCTGGGAAATCAAACTGGGGTGCTTTTGTGCAATGATAGAAGTCTGTGTACCAGATACTATTCAGATTAACTCGCAAATGGCTCATTGATAGTGGCTGTTTAGCCTGAAACACACGACTCACATTTGTCGTCCAAGATGACCTCTGGCGTACAGTGGACAGAGCCATCATCTTTGAGAACGGATGACGCCTTACTGTACTCCAAAGAGTTCAAGTTCACGCCAGTTTTCTAGACGGACAAAATGATAATGTTTATTGTTTACTTTAAAGATACAAACATTCAAAGATTTTAAAGAAATGATTGGCGAAAGAAAACAAAAAGCTTTAACAAGTGAAAGCAAAATTTTGATGAAATGAAGTTCAAAGAATTTCAATGAAAACATGTTTTACTTACTGCCAAAAAACTATGAAAATGACAGAGTTATCTCTTTAATATCCAAAATACCATAGGCATAAATCCATTTCCGAGACCATAATTATACTTAGTGTTGCATTTCTACGCTAGTCGAATATTAAAACGAGAAATCCTTACTCTCTCAATACAAAAACTATGCACGCGCACAACTAAAAATTTCCTTGCTAATCCATGAAATAGAATCTCGTAGCACAGAATATCCTGCTTTCGCGCGAGCACCGATTCTACCTACGCTTACGGTTTAAAAGGCGAGCACACACCACCATATCCCAAGGATCATTTCATCGATATACGCAGCAATGCTGCAACCTGAGAACAGTGTATGGGGGATCACTCAAAGAGGGAGAGCTGTTACATATTGAGAGAGAGAGCCATGACATGAGCCCTGATGATAACATCCACACTCACCTTCTCTGGGTTCAAAGGAAGAACGAACCTCATGGCCGTACTCTCCGTATTCATGGCCCCTTTCCTCATCTCTTCCAAGGACACGCTTTGGATGATGCTCTCATCCTTGTAGCAGCACAGATCCACCACCACGTGGCCGGATTCCTCATAGGCGTTGATGTGATGGAAGCAGAAGAATGAATCGGTGAGGTACTTCTGGCTGAGGAGCTCTCCGGTGTCGCGTCGGACGAGGTGCAGCCTGGGACTCTGTTTCTCTTGGAACTGCAAGGCGCTCGAAAAGCCTCCTGCGGTGTGGCATACGCAAAGTTTCCATATTTACTCACAGAAAAGTTAATACAAGTCATAAACACTACTTCAATAATTACTTTTCCCCTGGAAAAAAAACGTAAAACTCCGAGGATTTCCGCTTTAACCCTACTCCTGAGCAGGGGTAAACATTCCCCGGGGAATAGCTATTCCCTGGTTAACTGATTTCTTTGGTTGTGTGAAAGGTCCGACCAAAATACCCCGGCAATAACCCGCCAATTCCCCTTGTCTAGTGTGAAAGCAGTTTAGTGGGGCAGGCCACGCCTCCCCACCACAGAGCTGGTCAGTGCCCCCCCCCCCCATACAATGCAAGATCCATGAAATATTATCTGGCTTTATCATCTGAATCCATGTATGATATATTCCTGTCACACACAGGACTCATGTTTTATCAGCTATTGTGCAATGGGCCCTTCAGAATCCATGATAAGGGGACTAGATTATCTTGAATGGCAAACTGAGGGCTCTGTACATGTACTACATAGGAGTGAAGCCAATATTTGCTTTGCTCTGGACTAAGTACACATTGTAGTCCTGTCT
Source organism: Astropecten irregularis (assembly GCA_963971285.1). Taxonomy (NCBI): domain Eukaryota; kingdom Metazoa; phylum Echinodermata; class Asteroidea; order Paxillosida; family Astropectinidae; genus Astropecten; species Astropecten irregularis. The sequence goes on from OZ020263.1 coordinate 13,304,392, forward strand.
GAACTGTAAACTAAAGAGACCATATCAGTCTTGTTTCAGTGTGAAGGACTGGTTTCTCCACACCATAGGGCTGGAGGCATTCATTGCCTGGCTGTGGACTAGGTAACCCATCCAAGTAAATTGTCTTGGGTCACAAAATTGAGAAAAACAGCACACATTTTGACTTAGAACTAATCATTCATAACGTATGGTTGTCTAAGAGGGTTAGGCGGTTAGGGTTTTGTCCCATACTTTTCTTGAATAACTTTGGGAAGCGCAACATCAGTATGTTCAACACCAGCGGCTGCTCCAAGAAGACGATGTAGTTATCTGTCATGCCAAAGCTGTGGTAGTATGAAGGGAGTTTCCCTGAGGCAGGGATGGAGCACAAGATGGAGGCTTTGCTCAAAGGATCAGATTCTGCACCTGTGCGAACAAAAGTTCAAGATCCAATTTAGAGATTTGTTTTTTTACATTTTGACCAGGTTAGAGAAAGTAAAACTGTTATTTTCTACAGGGTCAGATGCTTCAGTGTTTTACATTCCAGAAACCATCTCAACTCTTTGAAAATCATACAGCTCCGGCTGCTGTAAAGCACACAGAAGCTTATCAAGCACAAAGCTTCCCTCACAGGTACCCATTAACACCTGGGTGAAGAGGAGCAATATGTGACAAAGCGTCTTGCCCAAGGATGCAAGCACCATTAGCCCATGGTTGGATTCGAACCCACAATCTGTAGATTGACAACAAGATCTTAATAACACACACCAGACCACTAGGCCACACCACACACCCCCCCACCCTCCCCCGCAAAAAAGATCAAACTCCGCCCCTGTCCGTGATACAACCAATGCTGTAGCTGGCTTTGGGAATGTTAACGACTATGGACTATTTTACGTACCTGGTTCGGGTGGAGGTATGTGCATGATGTTGTAATGCGTCTGCTTAGCGAAGTGGGATCCCAAGTTGTAAACGGTGCCGTCATTTCCAAAGTGAGGATGAGCTGTTGCTGTGTTGATGACCATTTTCTTGGACATGTCAATCTAAAAAATACAGACCACAAAGGGAAACTGACTTGAAAAGTAAACAAAGAAAAATTGACTGGAGCAGGATTCGAACTGGCGACCTCCTGAATACCATACAGGCGCTCTACCAACTAAAAATACAGACATTTATAAGTCCTATGATTGATAGTAAGTTACGATTTGTTTGTTGAAATCGACCCCTGCCGATGTAAGGTGCACAAAGGGCTAATCTCAAACCTCACAGGTACCCATGGTAGTCTAGAAGAGTTGTAATATTGTGACAAAGTGTCTTGCCCAAGGATGTAAGCCTCACTGACCTATGTGGCTGGATTCGAACCCACAATCTATAGATTGAGTGATTGACCACAAGACATCTAGACCAGACCACTAGGCCACAGCAGTCCACATCTCCGTCACACTATACCCGATATACATTGAAAGTGAGGCCCTCTCTTTTCAATGATGTTAATATAAAACGTTCTTCAACCGACTTTCAACTGACGTTCTTCAAAATTGTATATTACCTTATCCAGTGTTTCCAAAGTAACAGGGTCGATCTTGCGGATATCTTTGGTTTCCGTCATGGCAAAGCACTGGTCGCCGATGGCCATACAGTTGACATTGCAGTTATCGGTGAACTCCGTGGGTTGGAACCAAGACATGAAACGGCTGAACATACTGAGGCAGGGGTCCGGATGGGCGAAAGTGCCAAATTCCGACATGACGATACGATTGGCTTCCATGGCTTTGACGTACGCATCGCTGCGCTGGAAACGACTCTGGTAGGTCACCTATGTAGAAAGATCATGAAGCAAAGAAAGATGTACACCTATCTCCAAATACTTCCCTCTGAAACAATAGAATAATCTGGTCTACAGTCATAATGAGGCTTTAGATTCTTGTGTCTACCTTGCCATCGTTGATGTTGAATCGCGTAAGCAAAGACAAGCCATCAAACAGGTGGTTGTAGGAATCCTTCCCGACTTCAAATTTGCCAGGTCCATTGCGTATGAGACTTCCATTGATCCAAGTTGGAACTTCACCTACAAGAACCAAACAGGGTCAAATAGGGTCATGACTTAAGCACGCAGGTTCTGAACTTGTTTGTGCAGTTAAAGCAGGAAATTTAAATAAAAATCTAGCAAACGTGGAAGAATGATCCAAAAAGTTGTGATCAATCTCAGGATCTATGAGTAGGCCTATGACTGAACTTGAGTTGAGGTACACCTCCTCGCCTAGGCCGAAGCAGGTCAACTCATATACTCCGACCAACTTGTACGCCGTTTATCCTTCAAAAATCCAGAAACCTTGAAATTCAGAGAACAGTCTTTTCATTGGAAATGGTGTACAACGAGTTGGACAGTGTGCAAGTTTGTCAGTGTACGAGTTGGACAGTGTACGAGTTGGTCAGTGTACGAGTTGGACAGCGTGCGAGTTGGTCAGTGTACGAGTTGGACAGCGTGCGAGTTGGTCAGTGTACGAGTTGGACAGCGTGCGAGTTGGTAAGTGTACGAGTTGGACAGTGTACGAGTTGGACAGCGAACGAGTTGGTCAGTGTACGAGTTGGTCAGCGAACAAGTTGGTCTGTGTATGAGTTGGACAACGTACAAGTTGGTCGGCGTACGAGTTGGTCGGCGTACGAGGTGGACAGCGTACGAGTTGGTCGGTGTACGAGTTGGTCGGCGTTCAAGTTGGTCGGCGTACAAGTTGCCCAGCCTACCTTTGATCTTTGTTGCCATAGGCTCCGGAATCTCCTTTTGGACCGAGTAGTAAAGAGGCGTCATGTCCATGCCAGCAGATTCCTCCTGCTGCTCCAGCTGCTGCTGCGATCGTGGTGTGCTGGCCGAAGCAACCCCCTGGCGTCGAGAGACATCATGGCCGGCCGCAGCTCCCTGGACCGTAGTTGGTGAGGATTTCCACGGCCAGCGAAAGGCGCTAAGATTCCCCCGGCCTCGGCTAGATCTCGAAAACAAACTCATGCCGGCAAAAAGTCCTCTTGCCACTGTAGCTGTAAATGTCATGATTTTTTCAGCAGTGTGATTCGATCGCTTGCATTTGGACTTTGAAGTTCAGTTAGAACTTGAACTAGTCCTGTGCCTGCTGATTTCTCATGAGAGACACTACAATATGTAAATTAGGCCTATAATGTAATTACATAACAACATATCCCGTGTTAACCTTGTAAATAAAAAAACTCATGACTTGTCCAAAATCAATGGCTGTGGCTGCTAATTACACACACACCTATGGAAGCCACATGACTAGCCAGTGACTGTAGTCTAGCCGTAAGTACGCTTTACCACCTGCCACAAGTTGGCGCTCCATCACGCATCAAAGCTTATTATTTTCCCTAATATTTTAATCAACTTTATTGAATTACTTTCATTTACAGTGACTTAAGAATAAAAAAAGTATTAACTTCGCAATGAATAAATTAAAAGCAATATGATAGCTGACGTTTCTAAGGCTTTGCGAAAATCCTGATAATCGTGGTTGAATGTCAGTGTCAAATTTAATTAAGAAAATGAAAAAAAAAAAATTGTCTTTTCTAAAAAAAAGAATGGACCCTCTATTCGATCTTTTACCGTTACTCTTTTTTGATTACAGTGTACATGTATTGTGTTCTAACCAATGACGGATTGTTCGCAAGTATCAAATAAATCTAGCTTATAAACCCACTAAATTGTAACATTTGTAATAGCCCGTCTCACAAAATCGGCCTAAATAATAATTGGCCATTGCCTGGCTAGGCTATGCGCTACAATAAATTACATGTGAGAACAATTTCAGAGAGGGCGCTATACATCTTAACGGCCCAGACTGTTGCAAAAAGCATAATAGAAACATCCTTGGCAACATATCCGTTTATCCAGAACCGGCTAAGTAATAGATGAGCACTTAGCAATTTTTTTAAAGTATGACAACTACAGTAAATGTTTGTGTACATGTACATATTCAAGTACACATGTACATGTACTGTGAAGATATACATGTACATGTACATGTACATGTAACTGGCATTAATTTTTAGCCTTCATTTTCAGGCCTTCCTAACTCAAAGCATTTGATATATTTCAGGTCATTTTGGATGATAAGCAGTTTATTACTTGTACATGTATTGCATTAATTTTGTTAGAGGAATTCTATGGTTCATTAGGGATTTCTAAAACAATACGCGTTTGTCATTTGCAAACACCAAAAACAAATCATAAAATTATTTCTCTACTCATTACTTTCAATTGAACTACAAAACACAATAACTCTCACAAATACTTTTCAAGACATACAAAACAAATGCTACCAATATTTGTTTTCATGTATAAAACGGAGAACCCTCCAGTATTTATTTCCCACTCAAAAAATTCTTATATCACAACCTACACTAAGTAATCAAATACAAAAAAAAATTACAGAGCAGTAATACAGTTTAATTTCACTGGACAAAGACGTGCAACAGAAATTACCAACCCATGGACTGAACAAACGAATATCGTTTTAATAATGTTGCCGTAAGTCCACAGGAATTTCATGAAGTTAAAACTGATGCGATTCGTGTTTTCATTTTCAAGTCTTTTACAGAATTAGAATACAAGGTTAATAAACTGCTCGTATTTTTTTTTCTTTCTTCATATAAAAAAGGAATGCATACACTTGTTAAGTCATTCTACATTCTGAAACGTTTCAACAAAAACAACGCACGTTTTTTGTTTGTTTTCGGGTCTTCGGGATGAGTGCTAAGTAAAAATGTACATGAAAAATTGCTACAAACGAGGGGATTTAGGAGACAAACTACAATGTTGATCAGTTGCCTAAAGGATTGTGTCAAGCAGTCTGTTGCTATGGAAACACCAAATCGAACGACTATTAAAAAAAACCAGACATTCAATACTTTCACATGACGATTTTTTTAAAAACAACCAAAAAACGAAATCCCTATGCCCAAAACTACAATTCTCCTACACGAGATTTCCGATGTGCTATTTACACTGTCGAGCCACAGACATCATGTGCGGCCAACCAAACACGCTAACGTGTTGGTTTCGTTCTGAATTTTCCCCAACATCACTGTCTCACACAAGCTCATTTACATTAAATAAAAAAAGAAGAAAGAAAGGAACTCTTACACAAAAAGTCCTATTTCTAAATCAAAAAAAGAAGAAAGGGACAACAAATCCAAAGTCGGTAAAAAAAAGAGAAGAATATGACATTATGTGTTCAAGTTACCGAGACACAGCAGGGCGCAACCCTAGCATGTTGGTCTGCTGGAAAAAGTTCATGAAACGCAGAACGGGATGCCTGTTGTGTTATTTTCTTGGTCGACCGGTAATCCGAATAGGGAGAGGCTCGACATGACTGTTCAGTTGAAGAGGTTTAAGATGGCATTAGAAGAAGATGAGGTGATTGTCTTATGAGGCTTTCTGCGACCCCTTCTTGCCGATCAAACTCTTGTGGATGTGAGGAATGACACCTGGAAGGAAAAAACAACCAAATAGGAAAAAACAAATTAAGAACATGATCTGATTGCGAGCAGTGATGCTAGCCAAAAGGACAAGAGTTCTGGGGGCCGATTTCACTAACGCTTTGCGATCATTGCTAAAGCCCAAATCCATTGTTAAACGGAAATTGCTACGACATGTGTGAACACAATGGGAGACTTTGGAGAACCGGTCTTCAAGTCAACAGCGCACGCAATTGTGAGCATGTGCGTGTTGTTTTGCACATGCGCTGTTGACTTGAAGACCAGTTCTCCGAAGTCTCCCATTATACTTGGCAATTGGTTAGAAAGAATGCCAACCCAATCTTCCTATGGTTTCACTGTATCAAATGTCTATGAACAATCGGCCAAAGGAATGGACAAAGCATTAGCATGCCGTGAAGATGTCCACAACGACGTAAAATCCAGCAATAAATGAAAATTGTATACGTACCACCACCAGCAATGGTTGCCTTGATCAGTGAATCCAACTCCTCGTCCCCCCTGATGGCCAACTGCAAGTGACGGGGTGTGATACGTTTGACTTTCAGATCTTTACTGGCGTTGCCGGCCAACTCTAAAACCTGCAACAAAAAAATAAATCCATTGAATTTGTTCTTTGAAAGACAGCTATCTTCCATTCCACTTGTTTTTCGTTGTATTTGGAGGAAAATAAAGTATCAAATTTTTGTGCAAATATCCAAAAATTAAACATGCGCCCTAATTCATCGTGCACTTGTACATGACGACATGAGACGAACACTGAGCTAACTAGCAGCCCCATTCCCTGCAAAGAAAATTGAATCAAGCATCGAAACTGACAATGTGTGGCCTGAATTTGAAACCCCTCGTGTTTTATCAAAAATTTTTCCTCATTTATTTTTTTTGTCAGGACAAAGTCCAACTCAAAGTCATTTTGGTTAAAGAAAAAGGAGAGAAAAAGATCTTGGACAAATTAAATCTCTGTAGGCCTAGCCCATAAAAACAATGTTTGAGTTTAAAAAAGTCGCCCCAACCAAATATCCAAAAAGCGCAATCGTCAAAATGTGTTTTGTTCCTTGACCACAAACTCACATCATACACACCCAAATTTAGGCCCTAATTGATTATCAAGAATTCACAGCCATGACATAGGGTTTCTTTCACTTCATCATATAAGATAGGCCATGTAAGTTATGCAAGATTGACAAACTAGAACCATCCAGACGACATTGACAATCAAGTGACCTGCAGCTAAGGCTAAACCGAAATGGGTCAAGTCGTACCCAAGTTAACTCGTACCCAAGTCAACTCGTACCCCAAAAATGACACCCAAGTCAACTCGTACCCAAGTCATCTCGTACCCAAGTTAACTCGTACCCAAGTTAAGTCGTACCCGAGTCAAGTCGTACCCCATTATTGCACAAGGCATGCGGCTGCCGCCAACAGACTTCGAAGCTGTCATACTCCGTACTTGTATTAAATTGACATCTATGTAAAGGTTGAATTAAGATGAATATATAAAACTACAACTCTTGAACTAGGCTTACTGTCTGTTTGTTTTAATTTTGCTGTGTTTTAATAGTTTGTTAATTTTGATACGGACGGTGAGGGGTGGGGTGTTGTTCAATTGATTTTGAAATAGGAATTTTTTGGAGGCGGATAAATAATAATTTTGAAGTTAATGGATTTTTCGATTAAAAGAGACATTAAAATACGATAACTAAAATGTCACAGTCTACACGAACGGGATTTTATTCACAATTGCATAGGGGTACGAGTTGACTTGGGTACGAGTTGACTTGGGTACGACTTGACTTGGGTACGAGTTAACTTGGGTACGAGATGACTTGGGTACGAGTTAACTTGGGTACGAGATGACCCAAAATCGGCTAAACCATGGCCGCCGGTTTACAAAAATTCCCGCCAAAAATTTGTAAACACAAAACTGGACCGACGCCGAATTGAGGGCTAAAATCCATTAAATCCTACATAATCAACAATTTCAAAATAAGAGAACACACAGAAAATATACTCAAATTTGAGTAGAATAATTAAATTTTAGAGAGAAATCAACACAACAAACACTCGTCAAAAATAACGCAAAATATGGCAAAGCGACGGGACAAGTTTGCGCGCGCCAAATTTGATTCAAATTTTTACACACCGGAAAATGTTCAACATTGGTCATTTTGCTTTCAAAGACGATATTTTTCCTCGAGAAATTGGGAAATTTGACGTGAAACTTACCTCAGCTGTGAGGTATTCCAGAATTGCAGCAGAATAGACGGCAGCGGTTGCCCCGACACGTCCATGACTCGTAGTTCGGTTCTTCAAATGCCTGTGAATACGGCCTACCGGGAACTGAACAATTCAATCACAGAAAAAATGTACAATTTAACCGTACAATTCCATGCACATGAGTGGAAATAGTATGCCATTTCGATATGTAAGGGTATGTTACATATTTCAGGTAGTTGGTGAGAAATGAGATCGGGAAAATGTGATATTTTATGGGCTCACCTGGAGACCGGCCCTCGCTGACCGCGAAACAGCCTTCGCCTTAGCCTTTCCGGAATCTTTACCTGCTTTACCTCCAGCCTACAGAGACACAAATCCAATGAAAATACACACATTTACCAAAAATACACCACAAATGTCAAGACAAACACGAAGAGGGAAGGTTAAAGAGAAGTTCTGCATAAAAAATACGAATGGATGTCAGAAAATTGACGCGTATTTTAGTGGATTTCAGTAAGTTTCTTACCATCTTTGTTGGTGCTTGTCCTCGTCAACGAACGTACTGTACAAATCGCGTGCCCGCGTAAAATGTAACAGACGCTTATAAAAAAAGAAATGACCTCACCACGTGACTTCATGCAGCCAATGAGATGACGAGAATGATAAGCTCATGAATATTCGTGCATCTCCGGCTTTGTTCGGGTAAATTCAGCATAGGCTTGGTTTGTGCGCTTTATATTCAGCAAACGGATCAATGCACAAGTGTACGTGTACAAAGCCTATGGGCTTTCTCAATCTGGGGGAAAAAAAGCTCAAGTCATTGTTTTCAATTTCAAGAGCGCGCTAGAAAAAGATGCCCTGCATTTACATTGAGGGGTAATCTACCGTCAATTGGGCCTAATTGCTGTCCCCGATTCGTTGTCATAAATAATGAAGTCACATCAGCTTGCGTGGTATTTATGAGGGATACCATAGAGGAAGGAAAACCATGGGAATTTTACACTGCTCTGCAATTAAAAAAAAATTTAGGCTAATCCATAAAAAAACTCAAACAAACAAACTTATATATGGGCTGTTTAATTTTCCTATATTCAAAATCATATTCACACTACAGGAAAAAATTGCTAGCCTAAAAAGTGCTACCCTAATTGTCTTTATCAAGAAAAAAAATGTTTTCCCCGATCCGAATCTCCAGGCAGACTGGTCCAACTTTTTCCGCTCATAATTAAGAAATCTATGTTTGAAGTTCAGCATTCGATCTTATGAACTAAGTAAAATATTGATAGAATTGTGCAGCTCTGGAAAAACACTGGACAAAAGGGTAATTGACTTATAAGTAAGGGGCCCCATAACGCATCCCAGAATTCAGGTGTCCATTTCAAATTCGAGAACTTAAGCTGCTAATGTGTACATTTTCTTTACAAACGACGGCAAACCTTCAGACAAGAAGAAGCACAAAATATAGTGAACAAGTAATTCCAAAACAATGTCATGTTTTATTGACAAAGAACTAAAAAAAATCCACTAATTTATTGGTCATTTATCCTTTGAGACAGATCCTGCTAGGATCGAAAAGCATCAGGTCCTCCTAACTTTAAGCATTAAAAAAACCCTGTTAACAAAATATACTCCCTCCAGTTCAAGTGGACTGAGCAGGACCCTGACGGCGAAAACGATATAAAACGAGTTTAATTGAAGTTGCAATTGTAAGTATAATTGCATGGATGAAAGTTTATAAAAATATCAAAAAATCTATGAGCTTTTTAATTAGATAAATGTTTATGCCTAATTATACTTCAGTGGAAATGTTAAGTTTGGGATCATTGTGCCACAAATCAACTTAATTCTTCTAATTATAAGTACTCAAATTACATCACAAAAGGTATATAGGGCCTATTACAAAGTTCCACGGTATGGGCTCATTCCATTTAAGCTGAAATTAAAACGTCTAGTATTTAACCAGTGAAAAGTCTATTTCGTTTAACAGTTTTCCCTTCTTAATTCCAATATGGCATAAATATCCATATAACATAATTATCTTTATTTAGCATCCATTTCAATGGAATAATCTATTTGTTGAAATTTTAAAATTTCATAAATCAGCACATGATTGTTGTACAGCAAGTATAAAATTAGGAAAAGAAAATCATATATATTTGTATTATATTCATTTATACATTCTCTCGGCTCAATATTGTATGGTGCATTTAAAATGGCAACTACATGTATTTAATACTAACACTTAGGAGTAATAAGCTAATTAGTATAATCATCAGCACCATTTTCCATTTAATACTATCTCGTATAAATAGTAACTATCACCTAATTACCATTGCATAGTTACCATTGGTCTTTTCAAAAAGGCTACAAAGGTTTTAAATTATTCATAATTTGTGCATATTCAAAAAGAACAACACATTCACATAATATACACCAATTTTGCATGAATTTCAAATGCCAGAACTTATGCAGGTGATTAAAAAAAAACAGAGAACAATAAGTTGGAAGCACAATTCCAATTTATATAAAAACAAATAAATAAACAAGTAAACAACACAACAAACAAACAAACAACAACAACCTTATAAGGTCCTACTTGAGCATTTTATACAAAATGTTTATAAACATTATTCTGATTTTTTTCTCACTACACACAGCATCTTTGAGTTGATTTAATTTCTGTAAATGAATTTTCTTCCTTTTACTAAATTATACTTTAAAAATACCCAAGGAAACAATGTTTCAAAAGTTTAGTGCTAACAGTCAAATGTAGCCAATAGTTAAGTCCTGAAAGTGCTTTTAAAAAAATATCTAAATATGTAGAACGAAGAAGACAATTATCAAACAAGTTGTTCAAAATCAAAAGTTCATTGATATTTACATTCCTGAATTTTCCACTTTCATTCTGTTTTTAGATTTTTTTTTTACAAATTGTTGCATAATCAGCAAAGGCCAAAGATTTCGGAATTACATGATAAAGTTCAATACAATGTCAGATAGATTCAAATATAGCGATTTGATAGGAAGTCTGTTGAATTTTCCCATATTCAAATAATCCTTTATTTTAATATAATATGTACGGAGCTCTTGAAGCGCCATCCAATTTGTTGAGATCCTGAAATAAATTATCTCGGGATGATGACATGATATTACAAGCATGATATCAAAATCTTGATTTTAGGATGTCGGCATCCCTTGATTAATTTTCTGAGGATGTCGTCATCTTGATTTCAGGATGTCGTCATCCTGTGATAAATTATCTCAGGATGTCACCATCTTGCCCGTGACTTGTCGTCTTCCCAAAATAATTTATCTCAGGATCTCATTAAGTCAGATGGCACCTCTGGAGCACCATAGACAATGGGAATCCTATCAGATTCCCTTCATCATAAGACCCAGTATATCCTTGTAGACGTAACTCTGTGCGTCCACTGCCCATATGAAGTCCAGATGGCCGTAGGTTGGAATGTTTTTGTTGTAGAAGAGATTCTTGATCTTCGGAATGAGCAACTGGACGTCCTTGGGGTCGGCCAGCGTGTCCCTGCCGCCGTAGAAGAGCGCCGTCGGGGTTTGCATTTTCTCAATGTGATACAGTGGAGGCGTGGACTAATAGAAAAAACAACATATTTTTGCATTTTGAGTACCACCATTAATAATGATTTCAAAGTCCTTAAGCTGAGTATGCATTTTGCTGATACGAATGGTGTCTCATAAGATTTGAAAAATAACACATGTAGGGATTTTATTCTGTGAATGAACAAGATGGTCAAATGGTTGATGTCTTTTAGGTCTACTTACCTGATTATAATGCTTCATGTTGCCAATTGGGCCGTAGTCGTACATAATACACTTTTTGGACTCAACCATCTGCAAAAGAAAATGCAAATTTATCATTCCTGAGTAAACAGTGTCTGGTGAGAACGGAACTTTTAAGAACCGGAAACAAGACTTTTTTATATATCGTTTCTTGTTCCCAAGAACAAGATCTTGTTTGATTACAAATAATTTGAAATTGCACTTATAAAAAGTAGCTCTTTTCTTAGCTCTGTAAACTGCTCATCAGCCAAAGTAATGACCTGAAATATATGAAATGCTTGGAGTTAGGAAGGCCTGAGATTTCCATCGTAGCAGGATCTATTTTTTGGAAAGTAAAAAGCTTTTAAGCTGGTTTACGAAAAGGAGACTCAGGCTCAGGCTCCATCATCCATATGCTGAAAATATAGGTTATGGTTTTTCATTGAAGCTGAAGCTCTGTTTTCCTTTTCAAACCAGAGAATCTACTTCCGAACCGCAGCCAAAGCCTCTATTTTGATACCTGTAATTCTAGAATGGATTCACAAAGTGGAGCCAGAGCCTAAGCCTCTGTTTCGTAAACACCCTAAGACAGTGTTCAAACAAGTCTGGTTACCTGAGCCCAGTGGTCCATATTCCACACTGATGTCCCAGCGGGGCAGTTGTTTACGTACACGGGGACCCGACTGGCATTCATGTGCTCGGGGCTGTAACCTCCAAAGGCATCCAGGACAGCCTCGCACAAAAACACAGTTTCCGGGCAACTGCAAACAGTTTTACCAAAGAAATGGAAGAATTCGCTGCTAGGGAAAAAATCGTACAGGTGCAGATCCACCAGAACATCCTGAATGCAAATGAAAAATAAATAATAAAATTTGTTAAACAAAGCAAGTAAAAAACTGCTGCAAACAACCAAATAATAGATCTGGGGGCAATTTCATAGAGCTGCTAAAGCACCAAAATTTGCTTAAGCACCAAAAACTTTGGTGAACAAAATCAGTATGCTAGAGAAAGCTCCTTGTGAATGTTATGCTCAGCAAACAATGCCCCCCCCCCCCCAATAAAAAACCCCCCAAAACCCCAAAAAACTATAAAATTTGGAAAAAACTGGCGACAATAAAGAAAAAGCCAATGGCAACAACCTTGGTAACATGATAACAAAGACATCTTCAGCTTACCGTTAGAAAAGTGTCTGGCACGTCGTCGGAGAGAAATCGGAAGAGCGTAGACGTCATGTATCCGACTGTCGCCACGGGGCCCAAGGCAAAGAACATCTTCACCTTCCTGGCCAATTCCTGGTTGCTGGAGAATTCAGCGAAGGCAATCATGGTTCCTGCCAACACGTGAAGGGTGTGAAAAATGAATTGAAATGATACAGGTTAAAGTGATGGTAAGGAGTGAGTATTCTGGTATATCAAATTTAAGATTTTAAAGGTTACTTCAACATATGGTGAGTAGAGCCCTGCTTTAGGAATCGTCCTGATCCGGCATCCTTCTCATTGATGGCTTCTCTCCGTCAATGTTTCCCCGTCAATGCTTACCTTGAGAGTGGCCGATGTAGTATAGCTGCTTCTGGCCTGTCTTGTTCAGGGCGTAGTTTAACGAGGCTGGTAGGTCGTACTTGGCCATCTGGTCCCACCTTCAGTGTTCATAAACATAAGGAGCCAAATGAAAATACATGCATACAAATCAACTCTACATCATAGGACCTTTTGGAAACTTTGGCTACGGCTCTGGCTTCGGCTTTGTCATAAAACATAGGTCAGTTTTTCATTGAAGCTGTATAGAGAAATGTTGTATTCAAAACAAGAGAATCTGCTTGCAAGCCGTAGCCAAAAGCCTCTATTTTGATACTGGCTACTGTGAAATGGATGTAAGGGATGGAGCTGAAGCCAAGCCCAGGATTGAAGATGACATTTCGAAATGAGTCATAAAACAAAGGCATAACTTACGTCCATTCCCAGAACTCCTTCTGATCGGGCTTGAGCGCCTCATGTTTCCGGCTGTACGTGTTGCCACGGGAATTGCCCAGCCAGACGTCGTAGCCTGCATCAGCCAGGAGGTAGGCCAGACTCTGGTTGGGGAGGTTAGTGATCCAGTTGGAGGCCGCGGCGAGGAGACCGTGCTGGAGGAAGACCACCTCGCGGGAATCTGACGACCGGGAAACACGATGACAAATCTTAGTCAGAAACGCTAGAATGAATCTCAACCTGGGCCCAATTTCAAAGCGCCATTTATTAACGGTAAGAGACGGTCCTCACCACACTGTAGTGTATTGTGGTATCCAGGATATTAGACTTACCACAGGAAAAAACATGTGCGGTAAACTGTAATATATGCAGGTGGGTAAGGGTCGATAATTTTTCATTTTGTACCAAAAAAATGATTAAAATTGAAAATATGACGGTGAGGGACACCAACCTATAGACATAGAGACAATGAATTTTAATTTAATTTTAATTATTTTACAAAATTATTTACAAAATTGGAAACAAAAATTATGTTGTTTGCAGACCCATATCGTTCAAAAAAAATAAAGCCGTCAGAACAGCCCAACAATATCAAAAGATATCATTTCCATTTTATTTTTTAACGGCTTAACTAATTTAAGATAAACATTTAAAGGAAACTAAAAAACCCAGAACTATAATGAATATGTATCCAGCTCAACTTTAGTTTTGTTTGATGTATCAATGACTCATTCTTGTTTACATTTATTCTTATCTTTGCAAATCCATTCAATTCTTAGTAAAACATGTCACAAACATAAATCCCTATTCTGATCATAGGTGTGGTTTTTTTTTCGGCAAGAGATAAATTTCCCAGACAAAAACTCTGATAATCAGTCACCTTTGCTCTTGTTTTTAAGGCCGTATGGTATGCGCTGCAATGTCAGAATAAAACCGTCTGCTGTGTGAACTTGGTGTTCTTCCACTGGGTAGCCGTGGCTGGCGATAAGTCCACTCTGTTATCAAACAAGAATGCAGACGCCAGGGTGAGTTAGACCCAAACCAAACAAATGAAAGAAATATGTCTGTTAAAGGTAACCTCACACTTTGTTGATGCATCTGAAAAATGAATTTACTTTTATCTAAAAGCTTAATTGATAAAAAGATAACAATACCAGTAATCATCATTGCGAAAGCATTTTGTCACAAAAGTTCCTGTTGAATAGAAATCAATAGAAATTTGACAAAAAGTGTTGAATTTTCAAAAGTCGTCTGCAGACGACTTTTGGAAATTCTTTGTGAATTGGCCAATTTGACCTCAGGCGTCATATCGAAGGCTGCTCGTCAACCAAAACAATGACCTGAAATATGTAATTCTTATAAAAATAGGACTATGAGGGCCTGAAATTTGAGAAAGGTCCTATTAAAATCGAAACATCAGACTTTTGAGAAAGATCCTATTAGGATTGAAACATCAAGCCTTCATCCACAATACAATCTCTACTTACCACATTGTACTTCGAGTCGGGATCGGTCCCGCACTGCAAGCCTGAGAATTTGACATCTCCGTGCGCCTTCAACTTCTGAGCAATGTCCGGCCGGCCGTACCTTTCCAGAACGTTCGACAGCACCGACACGAGTTTGTCGATGTTATCGGCTTTTGTCAGGTCGCCTCTCTCAAGGGAGCCCAAGAAATCAAGCCAGCTTAGAAAGTCAGAAACCTGGTTGAAGACACCACCATGGTGCTGTTGAGAGCTGGAGAGGGCTTCACTCCCTACAGTCAATGGAAGAGCGGTCATGCATAGGACGAACAGCAACAAGCCGATCGCGGACGGAACGGATGAACTTCTTGCAAATGTCTCCATGGTTGTGTGATGAAACCCGATGAGAACTCAGCACTGTAATCTGCTACATTCAAAGTTACAGACTCACACCCTATCACAGAAATAACCAGAAAAGTGAAACTTTAATAAAATGTTAAGCATGCACACTTACAGTTCTATAGAAACTATGCCTGACTAGATGTATGTGAAACTAAAAGTCTCATCAAAATCTTTGCTCACTTTCTTTTATATTCAGGAAACCGACATACTTCTTGAGTTATTACTTGCTGCCAAGTAGTATGAAATGAATTGCATTATACATGTAGGCCACATATGAAGTAACTTCCTTTTACTTGCACTTTCACTTCAGGCTAACACAAAATGGTACTGGTTAACTAGAGCACCCCGTGACCCCCGTACGTATTAACTATTATTTAAGAGCTCTAAAATTACTTTCTACAATAAAGCAGCCCTTCTATTAGAATTTCTCTCTTGAATTTGGGATGTTTTTTTGCACTGTCACAGTCACAGTCTCACTGGCTTACACAGCATGTTTGCAGTTGGGGGCAAGTGTACATTAACATTCCATTGCGTGCATGTTACAACCCTCCATGTTACGCCGAAGACTAAGACAAGTCAAGTCAAGTGTATATTTTGCAGGCAAAATAACATTTTACGAAAGAAGGTCGGCATGACGAATCAAGATTTTGCCAATCAGAAGACAGACAATGCCGGCAAAATATACAACTTCCAAAATCTAGCTTGCTGAAGTGATGATATCAAACTGAATAATATCAAAAAAACAGTTTACAAAATTACTTGAGTAGTAAAATGTAAGAACTCAAACTCTTTAATAAACCATGGAGAAATAAGACAAGAAATAATGTGTCTTTTTTCTCCATGAATAAACTAAGTTAAAGACAGTTAAGTAACAACTTACAGTTGAGTCAACCAATTAAATCAAATGATGATAACAAAACAATGTTTTCACCACGCACATACCAAGAGGATCGAGACTAGACAAGTTCTGAATCAAAAAGGTCTTCAATTTAGCCAGGAGTTCAGGAAGATCTTCAGAAAGTTCAGACTTCAGTGACTTCACAAAAACTTACCACAGACTTGTGTGTGCTGTCGACAGTGGTAGCATATGTTGGTGCAACGCTGGGCCGAGTATTGAATACGCATCACGTACTACGTCCGTATCCGTATCCGGATCCGACCCCGAATCCGCACCAGTGATATTGCGCGCGCCTCTCTATACATTACTGCATGTACAATCGCCTGTATACTGTATATACAATGTACATGTACTGTTCACAGTGTATTCTGTGCCGCACATGCACCCGATTATTCTCGGCTGAGACGAGCGCTTACTCTTCACAGGGTTGCTCCACATCTTAACTTATACTAGTGTACATTGTAGTAAATTATTCTCGGCTGAGACGAGCGCTTACTCTTCACAGGGTTGCTCCACATCTTATCTTATACTAGTGTACATTGTAGTAAATTATTCTCGGCTAAGACGAGCGCCTATACTCTTCACAGGGTTGCTCCACATCTTAACTTATACTAACTGTACATTGTAATAAATTATTCTCGGCTGAGACGAGCGCCTATACTCTTCACAGGGTTGCTCCACATCTTAACTTATACTAGTGTACATTGTAGTAAATTATTCTCGGCTGAGACGAGCGCTTACTCTTCACAGGGTTGCTCCACATCTTAACTTATACTGGTGTACATTGTAGTAAATTATTCGTTAGTATAAGTTAAGTTGTGGAGCAACCCCTGTGAAGAGTCGGCGCTCGTCTCAGCCGAGAATAATTTACTACGTACAGTTAGTATAAGTTAAGATGTGGAG